>OZ020305.1:11626469-12185794 GCA_963971305.1 Arcuatula senhousia
CTTTCATGTTTCACAGTATCAAAAGCTCTTTAAAAAAGTCTCAGTTGAGTCAAGGATATAAGACAACCTCTTTAGGGCCAGGGTGGCTGAGTGGTCTAAGGCTCTGGTTTAAATTCCACACTAGTGATCACTGTCCAATCACTTCTCAAATGGTGTTCGAGTCCCGCTTGTAATTAATAACAAGAGGCTCCCAGGAGCCTGAATGGCTCACCTGGTCTTGATGTCAACCCTATGAAGACTTTTGTAGAGCTAAATGAGCTAAATGTTTAAGCAAGTAAAAGTTTTTCTCTATCTACAATAGTTTTCATTTTATATGCAAATATAAAACACTGTTTTCACCTTTAAGGGGCTGTAACCCCTCTAAGGGTTCATCTTACAACTTCGACCCTATGAAGGCTTTTTAAGAGCTGAATGAGCTGAACATTTAAGCAAGCTACAGCTTTTCTCTATCTGCAATAGTATTCATTTTATGGGCCAAAAACACTATGTTTCACCTTTTAGGGGCTGTAACCCCTATAAGGGGTCATCTGACAATTTCGACTATATGGAGACTTTTGTAGAGGTTAATGAGCTGAAGATTTAAGCAAGCAACAGGTTTTCTCTATCTGCAATAGTGTTCATTCTATAGGCTAAACACAATATTTTTCACCTTTAAGGAGCTGTAACCCTTGTAAGGGGGTCATCTGACAACTTCGGCCCTACGAAGGCTTTTGTAGAGCTAAATGAGCTGAAAATTTAAGCAAGCATCAGCTTTTCTCTATCTACACTAGACCAAAAACACTATTTTTCACCTTTAAGGGGTTGTTACCCCTATAAGGGGTCATCTGACAACTTCCACCCTATGGAGACTTTTGTAGAGCTAAATAAGCCGAACATTTAAGCTAGCAAAAGCTTTTCTCTATCTGCAATAGTTTTCATTCTATTAACCAATCTGATATGATATCACCGCAAAAAAATTGTGGTCGTATAATGTTATGGCGATGTCGTCTGGGGACATTTGGTTTCCGTGCGATAACTTGAGAAGATATTGACCGATTGTTATGAAATTTTGATATGATGTTTCTATTCACTAAAGGAAGGTTGGTTTTTGGGGGTTTTTGGCCCCTACCGTTTCAGAGAAAAAGGACCTAAAGAGTCTAAAATGGCTTTTGTGACAAAACTTCTGTAGAATGTTTATTTTTTATCTGATTTTGATCATTCTTTTTTTATTGTATGCCTCAATTTATGCTTTGTGAGACCACCATGGGCTGCATGTGTCCAAAGCATTTGACAATCCATATTGGGCCTCTAACGTACAGGGTTTAACATGTTGCGGTCGTATCATGCTGCGCTTGGCGTAGCTTTTTATTAAAGAAATGCGAAGTAGGGAGCGACAGCATAAACTTATATTCAAACAGTTTTGGAGCTTACGAAATGTTGTGGCAATTTTGTTATAAAACATATTGTCTCATGAAAAACGAATCCACGAAACTAAACAAATATGTAGTCGCATTTCGATTATGACTTTACAAAATAAATCAAGAATATGTTAAAACATATGTTTTTTAAAATGCATATGATACAAAGTTAAAAATGATATTACACTAGCTAAACGCAATAAAAATCAAATGGGAATTTACTAAAATAGTATTATAGGTATATACTAAACGCTATTATTGACATATTTTGCACTATGGCCTGTGGCTAAAACAAATCCCTTTTCCCAGTTACCATAACTGTGCTAGGTATAAAGCATCCGCTTAAAATGCTTTTAAAACATTTTCAGTTTTATTTAATTGTTTTTTTAGCAAACCACAAACTACTTATACAGTTTGCTTCAATGACAGTTAGGCGTCTGGAATTCAGAACGCAGGATTTTGCACCGTTCATCCCAGAGCTTCTGGTGTCCTTGAGCCGCCCCCAGACCACCTGCAGAAAGTTTTTTTTTTCGGCTCGTCTTACCATCAATTAAATCCTACTTACCGCCTTGGCGGTGGATTGACAAGTTTTACCTTGCATTCATTTTGTAGATATCAATGAGCTGAAGTTAACAATTTTGCAAATCTAAGGTAACTCTTTTAGCAATTTTAATTCTCAAGATCAATGCAAGTCGAAAAACTGCGAAAATAGCCAATTTTTGACGATTCAAAATAAATAACTCCCATAACAATGCAACCGAGTTGTTCCACAACTTCGAGTTAAATAGTTTTTAGACGGCCTTTGATGCTGGAGATGATAGGTTGCATCGGATTTTTCTCTATTTATTATTTCCCAGTGAGCTATAAGGCAAAAAAAATCTGACTCCATTCTAGACCATTCTATTTTTGCTTTGCAATGACTGCAATTTTAGTATGTAAGAGATGTTCTAAATTGAATTGTAAAGGTACCCGTCATTGAGATCATCATTCAAATATGATTTCAGGGTCTAAATTGTCAGATCAACGGGGTGTCCTCTACCAACTTTGTGAAAATTCTGCAGTTACTCTACATTATGGAGACCTATAACCATGTAGGTGGCACTTTACGGTTCTCAAGATTAGGTGAGCTATATAATTTCAAAAGTACTTGTATCCCTAGATATATTGTGTTGGCGGTGGCTATTTTGGCCACAACCGGCAAAATAGTCTCACAGACTATTTTGCCGTAACAGATTTTACTATGTTGGTTATTTAAGTAGCAATTAAGATATAATAAACTGAGTGGAACTAATCATTTCTACATTCATTAGCTCATTAACGATGCAGTCAGTGACAGTCATGACAGTTGGTGACATAAATTTTAAAAGATCATTGCACGATATGATTGCTAATTTTATTTCTATAAAGTAGACAATGTCTGTTTGAAAAATATTTTCGCACTATTTTTACATAAATTTATTGTCAACAAAAGAAAATTATAATGCATAAATTTAATTTGTTAGAAAGACTAAAAATAAGGTATCTGGCCTCAAGAATTAAAAACACCATTGTCACTTAAAAGAATTTATGATGGTACGATTTCAAGAATTTTTGTTTTGTAACCTAGCTTAAGCATAGACCTACCTGCCTTCATTATCCCCGCGCTAGCGAAAGCGCAGGGATAATGAAGGCATAGACCTGTATATTGCACTTTTGATGTAGATTCTCCCAAAGGTTTCGGAATTTTGATAATGCCTCTAGGGGCTGGGCTGCATAGGTAGCATACGCACGTACATACTGACGTACGTACGTGTGGCGTTAATGTCCTTGGTGCCGTGTCATAAAGCGATCGTTAGCCTAACGCGAACGTAATCGCTTTATGAAACGGCACCCAGGATGATCTCTGTAACAACCGGGAGTAGAAAGATGAAACTTGGGTTCTTGATTGCATTGTGGGTGGGGACTGTGCCGAATTAGGTTTCGGAATTTTGATAATGCCCCTAGGGGCTGGACTGCATAGGTATTCCTTCGTCACGCAACTTCTCCCAGGTTGTTAGGAATACAGAACTGAAACTTGGCTCAGTAATTGCACTATGGATGAGGATTCTGTCGAAGGTTTCGGAATTTTGATAATGCCTCTAGGGCTGGGCTGCATAGGTAGCTTAAGGGCACATTATTCCTTCGTCACGCAACTCCTCCTAGGTTATTTGGAATATGGAACTGAATTTAGACTCAGTAGTTGCACTATGGATGTAGATTCTGCCAAAGGTTTCGGAATTTTTATAATGCCTCTAGGGGCTGGGCTGCATAGGTAGCCTAAGGGCACATGCTGCATAGGTAGCCTAAGGGCACATTATTCCCTCGTCACACAATTCCTCCCAGGATATTTGGAATACGGAACTGAAACTTAGCTCAGTAGTTGCACTATGGATATAGATTCTGCCGAAGGTTTCGGAATTTTGTAACTAGTAATGCCCTTAGGGACTGGTCTGCATAGATACTAGTAGCCTTTTTAAGGGCAAATTATTCCTTAGTCATGCATTATTCTTTACATTGCTATCACTCCCACTACAAGGGAAAAGTCTCATATTAATACAAAGTCATATACATTTGATAGTACTAGTAATGCTTTTGGTTTTAGGAGAGGCGAATTCGCGGGAAAATCTACCGTTGCGTTGCTTTAGAAAATAGACCACACAATAAAAATCTTGCATTTACATGACCTTACATGGTTGTGCTAATCGCAAATTAAAGGTTCAACGGTATTATTTAACTCTAAATAAGTTTTTGGTTTATTATCTTTTGTTGTTTGTTACCCCACCTGTAAATTAAATAAATGTTCAGTGGCAAGATAAACTTCTTAGTCTTGGGCGCTTCCCAGCGCTTTTTAGTATGACCCAGAAACTTTTTCATACGTGTAATTCCGAACCGATGACGGCTATAGTGATTCCGGATCAATTAATTAGGTTAATTAGCAAACTACAGAAATAATTGCATATGTGCTAATGAAATTTTCAAAGGGCACGGCCATCCCCTATTTTTGATATATTAAGCTTAGTCGTAGCATTTGTTGTCTATGCTGCAACCCGGCTAATAAAAAACGCTTCGTTATTTTAGTAGTATAGATATACATTTGATAGTACTAGTAATGCTTTTGGTTTTAGGAGAGGCATTTGTCAATACCAATTCACATGAACCAAATATACAATAAATACAATTAAATATCTTATTTTTCAGTTTTATGGCCTATTATATATGTTTAATAATTTCATTGTAAATTCTAAGTAATTTTATATAGTGTTACGTAATACGGTCCAATTTATTTTTTGCAACGATTGCACAGGTTATGATTATACCTTTGTTATCTGACATGTCATAGGGATGATAATAATAAGTTGGATGTAAGGTGCTGTAAAACACCTGAAATAGAGTCATCGGAGATCAAACAGCGAAAGTGTCAAACCCGTGTCAAACAAGGTTTCACCCATTAAAAAAAACATAACAAACAAACAAAACCAAAACGCAAACAAAATTATTTTGTTATCGTTTTATCTGACCATCTATTTGGATTTATTTCATCACTTTGATCTAAAAAAAAAGGGCCTTACATAATGAAAACAAACATGGGAAGCCTAAACCACCTTCCAACAAAAAACAATCATGATTACGTTGAACAAATTGGGACGAATTGCTATCCAAAGACAGAATTATGTTATCGCCCCAATACGTACTCGCCATTTATTAACATGTGAATAATTAAATATGGTTCTCAATATTTCCTTATAATCGGTATATATTTTATAACGTGTTGATAAATAAATAATGGTATACCATTATTAATTACTAACATGTTGCATTTTGCACGTGTTGATTTTGCAACATGTTAATAAATAAATATTGAGCTCAATAAATGAATTATTAACATGTTATTAAATAATTATTGATCTCAATAAATATTTAACCACATGTTGCTTAATAGGGAATAAAGTCCACGTTGGCTTGCCATATGCTCATTAATTATAGTCATAGTTTATTTCTTTCAATTATTTGTCCTTATACTATCAAACATTAGAGTAGTGCGGGGATATGCAGCGTGGCTGCTTCGACTAGTTAATTACTTATTATCAAACTGCTAGCACCAATTCTAAATTATTTTTTTACATATAAACATAGACCTGTATATTTTTCAGAATTTTTAAATATTTACTTTCACGTGACCAACAAAATCATAAACAAAGATAGAAATTAATCAAGTTTAAATATCTGCATATTATACAATTCCCTAATTAGTCGAATTATTAAAGACCGTGTGTTTTAAAGATATAGGATCTATGTTTTTGGCAATTTTTTAAAAGCATTTATTTCATTCATTATAGCTTTACTTCATCAAAACATGAAAATTTTGCAATTCATGAAATAATTAGCTGAGAATTTTTATTTAAAAGTTGTTTTTGAATTATTATCTGCCAGACAGAAATTCAAGTGTTCCACCCAAAGGCATCAATGACATGCCAATCAAATTACACTTAAATGTCTCATCCAATGGTTTTGACCTATTTTCAAAACATTTCACAGGATCATGATTACCTCTGACCAGAGCACACATGTTTTCTTTGTTAGAAAGTTGATTGACAGCATGTGGGGAGTTACAAAGTAAATTACATGCATTAGATTTCATTTTCTTGAAGCAATTAATGCTTAATTAATGTACCTGAATAAGATTTTATCTATCATAATTGATAAGTTGCAATATCCTAAGAACAAAATGCTAAAAAACAAAACTTCACCAAAATGGTAGATCCTATCACTTTAATAAATTTTTACAATCACGGCAAATAGTCTGGGAGAATAGTTTTGCCGGTTACAGAAATATATATAGTCACGGCCAAATGTGTTATTAATCAGTAGCTTAATTAGTAAAAAAAGGGTTAAATTAAATTTTCTCAAATTGTGGGATTTCAATGAAAATCAAATTAAGTTGATTACAATAAATGAGCATTGCTATCTTGAACATTTAGTGTGGATTTTTTGTTAAAAAACAACATTTTTTGTCAGTTTATAGGGGGAGGGGGGTGCCTGTGTTAACATTTACGTTTCGATCCCTGACAAATTTATACCCCTGCTAAAATGTCAAAAGAAGCAATACCGTCGAATGCTAAAAAGCAAAGAACTGACGACTCATTAGAGAATAATTTCTTTCAAGAATTTTTAAAGAAAGATATTGAAAGGGAGTTGCTGAACGAGGCATATGTATCCCTTTGTGATGGCTCATCCGATATGATTTTTCGTACACTAAAAATACAACAGTCAAATGCTCTTATAAGTGAGGGGTTCTCGCGTGCATCATGTAATGTTAAAATGTATGAAAAAATAAGGACCGGTGCTAAACCACTAGCAAGGATTTTCGCTGCAGGGTCCGTTTTTAAAAATGGTATATTTATTTTAAAGAAATTCCTTGCACCTAATCCAGAAGTGCCAGAAGACTTGGAACAAAAGGAAGCTCTAAGGAAATTACTGAATTTCTTGCTGAACGGTAAGTTTATTTCTCAAGACGATATTTTCTTATTGTTACTCTGATGACTAAATTTGGAATGATTTCCGGTAACAGAAACTTTTTAGTCTGGAATCTCACACTGTCAACAACGAAATGAAATTTATGGGGGTCCTGATGACGAATCATGAAGAATAAAAAATGCAAATAACGAAACACGGAAATATGGCTAAATTTTTGTTCCCGGATAAAAGTTTGACTGTGTTTTACTGTAAAGCATGCCCAAAACGAATCACGGACAAAATACTTTGCTGAGAACGGTTCTCGATGCACGGAGAACGAAATAAACCCATCGGCCCCCTCATTTATGACTTTATCAATGTTTATGACAGTCTCTGATTTATGGTACCACCATCCCAAATGATTCAACTATTGACATGTACATCAGCCTTAAAAATCCAACCCAACATGGTTGTAAAAGTTAAAGTAAGGAACCTGAGAAACAAGACAATTGTATTGTCATGGAAATCTTCTATCAATTTTAACTGTTTGATTGTTTTATAAAAAAAGCTGACATCATCGTTAAAAACCCAACTAAAAAAAATATTGATTCTATTACTGTGGATTCATTTATTTTCGTGGGTACCAATTTTTGTGATTTGATGAATAAGGATCAGTTCGAGCATAGACCTGTATATTAATATATATTAATATATTTATATACAGGTCTATGGTTCGAGGATTCTTTAATTCATGGTTTTGAACACTGCAGCATACAGATCAATGTTAAATTTCCTTTTCGTGGGTAAAGGCAACCCACGAAAACCATGAAAATTGGTACCCCACGAATAATAATGAAACCACAGTAACATGATTAAACAGTTAAAAGTTATGTATGTTTATTTTATCATGATTGTCATGATCATTTAAGATTATTGTACATTTTTCAGATGATTCTGCATTACTGGACAATGACTCTTGTGATAAGGCAGAGTGGGCTGTTCGAGTTGCACAGCATTTGTTACTTCCCCTTACAGCCACTGATAGTTTCACAATAGACCAACGCCATAGAAGTTTAAATAAAATCCTACCAAAATGTCCTTGCAAAGAAGGTGATAGAGTAAATGGAAATTTAGGTGATACATCATTTGGTAAGTTGCCATATTTTACTGGTCAAAATTTCTTAAAATACAATTTTACTGTTACATGAATTTGTAAAGCATTTATGCAAAACATTTATTTCTTTAGTTAAATATGTTTTTTTTGCCAGAAAGCTTATAACTATCTTTTTCTCATTCCAATAAAAGTTAAAATAAAAAAATCGGTTAAGGAATAACATTTTTATCATGTTTATAAGCATTTGAAAAGTTCATCATGTTCAAGTTTAAACCTTTAGCTCATCAAGCGCTACAAAAGTCTTCATAAGATTGATTTTTTCAGTGGACACCTTAAATAGGTTATGGCCCTTTAAAAATGAAAATAATGAAAATTGATATGTTTACAGTAATGGCTAGTGAGTAGTGTTTATTAAAACAGCACTATCAATATCTATGTTGAGTGTGTAGCCATTTAGATGTAAATGCATGAGTTCTGAATAATTCCTTAACATATAAACTGATGTCAATTAATTTTCTTTTAAAGGCTGGATCGATGGTTGGCATGGCAGTCCTGATATACTAGTGAACAGCGTGACAGTTGATTTGGCATATCCAGTTGATGATTTAGAGATCGGATCATCAGCATCTTCATTCTCATCAGTGTCTTCCCCTGAGGTCAAGGCATCATCGCACTTTAATGAGAACGATCAACAACAACAGGTTTTGGCTCAAACAATTGTAAATTCTTTTCTTCAGTGCAAAGAAAACAGAGGAAAACTAAGACATTGTTTGGTACCAGGAATAGGTATTTCAAAGGACAAAGTAGTAATATATCTTTATGATTGTGAAGAAGATGTACTTCTTGGTACAACACAAATGGATTTGTTTGCATATAAATCATTGTATTACAAAACTGTAGTGCTTCTTTGGTTAACATTAAATTATGAGATTTTCTGCACAGGAATTACAAATTCAATGAAATGTTTAAAAGCTGAATTTTTTCAAAGAGTCGGCAGCTTTTTAGAAAATTATAGAAACGATGTCTGTAGAAATATACCAAAACGATCTATGGCATTGGAAAAAGATTCTGGCTGGACAAAAAATGGAGCAGTGGATGAGAAAATTGATGTTAATAAGAATAACGAAGATTTGGGAATCATAATGAAACCACTATAGGTTCACATGCACTTACAGTATTTTTAAAATATTTCACATTGTTTTTACAGAAAGTTTAATTGAATAGCTGTATTCTATTTATAACAATTTCAAATTTAAGTTAAATTATACTACATTGTAATTCAGTTGGACAGTATTCTCTAGCTTGCTATTTATTCATGTAAAAGTTAAAAATTTATTCATTGTCTGATGGGTTTTATAGTCGTGACTATAGGGGATTACCTCTCTGCAGCAACTTTTAAGACCCTATGAGTCATGAGTTGTCCAGCCTTAGGACAATGAGTTTGACATAATGCACATTGCCATTCCGAGTGGGGCATGCTTTGCAGTACTTGGTGCAACCCCTTGTACGTAACATGTAGATTTCACAGATTATAGGTTGCTTTTACCTTTCACAATGGTATTCTGTTGCTTATTCTACTAAATGTAGTATTTAAAGCACTAGTAATTATGTCTCCCCCCACTTTTGTGGGGAGACATATTGTTTTTGTCGTGTCCGTCCGTCCGTCTGTCCGTCTGTCCGTCCGTCTGTCCGTCACAAAGTTTGTCAGCGCAACTCCTCTGAAACTACTGAACCGAATTCAACGAAACTTGGTATATATGAAGGACACCATATGTAGTTGTGCATATTACCAGGAAATTTTGATCCTCAAATTTTTGTGGGAGTTATGGCCCTTTGAACTTAGAAATTTGCTGAAAATCCTCATTTTTCATCTTGTCAGCGCAACTCCTCTGAAACTACTGAACCGAATTCAACGAAACTTGGTATATAGGAAGGACACCTTATATAGTTGTGCATATTACCAGGAAATTTTGATCCTCAAATTTTTGTGGGAGTTATGGCCCTTTGAACTTAGAAATTTGCTGAAAAATCCTCATTTTTCATCTTGTCAGCGCAACTCCTCTGAAACTACTGGACCGAATTCAAATTTTTGTGGGAGAAATGGCCCTTTGAACTTGGACATTTTTGGGGAAACGGGGGGAGACATCGTTTTTGTAGGCAAAAACAAACTTTAATTTTATATTGTTTTGAAACTTAAAATCCCTATTTCATTTTAATTGTCCCCCAACTGTGGTGTGTTTTTACTACTGAACCCTATGATTGGATTGTAATAGGTACAAATGTAGAACCTGATTCAACCAAGCTTTTCTTCTGAAATGGCTGTACCAAGTCAGGACATTTGCAATCTTCTATTTCTCTGATATGCCTGCCTTGTTTTGTTCCCCCTCCCCATTTTTGTGGGGAGACATTGCTTTTGTCCCATTTATCACAGTTTGTCAGCACAACTCCTCTGAAACTACAAAACCGAATTCAAAGAACTTGGTTTATAGGAAGGAAACTGTATGTAGTGTACATGTGCATGTTACCAGGAAATTTTGATCCTCACTTATTTGTACATGTAGGAGTTATGGCACTTTGAACTTAAAAACTTGCTGAAAATCCTCATTTATTGTCTTGTCAGCACAACACCTATGAGACTACTGAACTGAATTTAATGAAACTTGGTATTACAGGAAGGCCTATATGTGTAGTTGTGCATATTACCAGGAAATTTTTATCTCCAAATTTTTATGGGGGTTATGGTCCTTTGAACTTAAAATTTACTGAAACTCATTTCTCATCTTGTCAGCACAACTTCTCTCAAACTACTGAACAGAATTCAAGAAGTCTTGGTAACATGTATGTTGGAAGGTCACCATATGTGAACTTTGTGCATATTACTAGGATCCTCAAATAAGACCTTTGAACTTAAAACTTGTTGGAGAAACGTCGGGATACATGGTTTTTGCAGTAAAAACAAACATTAATTTTTTCTTTTCTTTCCGACAATTGATATTGATTACCTTTATTTACATCAGTCTCATCACTCACTAAAATAGCTACATGTACCAGTAATATTAAACATCTAGTTAATGTAGTGAACACAATAACCAGCTCTTTTTGGGGCATGTCGTCAGAACCATAAATGATCCCATTCCATGATATATTTATGAATTTAAAAAGAGTCCAATGATCAATTGCACACTTCAAGAATTACTATATACACATGTATTCTTCAAAGAATAGTGGCTAACTGGTTAAGCTTTGTGTGTTCTTCTGTTGAGTTAGAGTTTTGTCTTTAACTATGTTAAGAAGCCATTTGAAATTTTACATGTGACTTCTGTATGAGGTACTTTATCACAAGTATCAATTCATGTCTGTTCCATATCTACTTTCTGTCTACTGAGTGAGTACCAACTAGTTTAAGTTTAAGATATAGGAGTTGCTGATTAAACAATGTCAGGTTTGCCTATTGCACCAGAAGATGTAGTGACTTAGTGACCAGTGATTCCTAACATGCTGGTGACAGATTAAAATAACATATCTAATGAAACATTATGTAATACACCCCGACATTTACAAAACTTACTTCAAGAGATCTAACTGGAAAAACATATTTCAGATTTAGCACAAAATAGAATGTGACCTTCATTTATTTTTTTTTCTTATCACAGCCTATTGCCATTTTGATCAGCATTAGCATGTGGTCCCATGTTTGTGGGATTTGAAACCACCTACTTCCTTTTTGACGAAATCTGGCCATTTATGGATAGATTAAGTGATGATCCAGATACCATCAGAGTTCAGACAAACACTTACATAAAACTAAACCCCTTTGTGTTGTTGGGTATAAAAACAAATTTTTGATATATTTCCTTTAATATTAACAACTATCACAGAATAAAATGGCATCATAACGTCCAAGATGATGACTTCACTGGACAACAAAATAAATAAACAATAATAAATAAGCTATTTTGCATATAATAATCAGTAAATAAAAAATATTATAAGATCCATACTCAATTGTATGGTAGATCTTATATAAATCATATGAACAATTTTTATGATAAATGGTAACAAGAGATTAAACTACATGTAGTAAATCTGTGAGCTTATAATTATGCTCAAGAGTGATACCCCTGCTCCCAAAACCTAAGTTAAAAAGCAAGCAGATGACCTTGGAGCATTAAATCAGTATACACAATATTGTGTCTATCTCATGTAGTTGCTAAGAAAACTGTGACAAGAATTTGCATGCATGTCCATTAAGTGTACCTAAGTATTCAGTAAACAGGAAGTGGACAACCTAGGAGCATAAAATCAGTATTATTTTTTACACCAATATAGTACTATAGGATAAAGCTGTATACAAAATATCAGACCTCTATCTCATGTAGTTGCTTGGGAAACTGTGACAGAAATTTTGCATTTATGTCCATTATGTGTAAAAACCTAAGTATTCGATAAACAGGAAGTATACTACCTAGGTGCATAAAATCGGTATACAACATATGGTACTACATGTATAGGATAAAGCTGTATACAAAATATCAGACCTCTATCTCAATAAGTTGCTTAGAAAACTGCAACGGAAATTTTGTTACAGACGGATGAACAAGGGTAAAACAGTATACATGATACCCCCCCCCCTCTTCTTCTAAGCGGGCAGGGGTATAAAAAATTACGAAATTAGATGATATTTGATAGTCTTGTCATAGAGAAGTTAGTTACAATTGGAGCAAGAAGTCTGGTTAACAGGGAGACAAAAAGAGAAATGATTTTATACATGTACATATACAAATTAGGCCTAAAATAAGTCTTGTTTCATGTTGCCAGCGTGGATAATATTATTACCATTATGATTTTGACAGTTTTGGACCTGAATTTGATGACATAAAAATGCAGTTCTGGAAAATGCTTATTATTCAACCTTTAACAAAGAAATTTAGGCTCAGCCAGGTAGTATGGAAACATGTATAATTACAGAAATTGTCATTGCTTTTCAAAAATCATGCTATTAAACTGACTTGTTCAAGAATAGCGAATAGCCTATTACACAAATCATGTATCCTCATTATAAGTCATGGAGAAGATTTTCCTCATAAAATTGTCTTATATCATCTAGTAAACTTAATAAATCTGGCAACTTTTCTAGTCCTTTTGAGGTTCCCATCTTCAAACTTGCAGCATAGAGTGTCTTAGTTCTTTCAATATCTGACTTTCCTGACCTGTTAAAAATCAAATTTGAACAGGTTATTTCATAGCAGTTGTAAAATACATGTCAAGTTACAATATGACATTTATGAAAATATCAAGGACATGTGTCTTCTGCTGCACCTTTATATTAAAACCAGAAATACAACTAGCAGTACAGCAGACATGTTGCTAATGGGAAAAATAATATAAAAGTGAGTTTAGCAGTTATGCCAGATGAGGGGAGGTTGTGCATAAAGTGTCTTAATGACCTGAAATGTTTCAAAGTAAAAAAGTAACAAAACTTAGCCTACAACAGTTCAGAAAAATCCTTTTAGCAGTTTCATAGGAGTTGCACCCACAAAAAGTTCCAATGACCTTAAATGCACAAGTTGATCAAGTTCCATTAGTCTTGCAATCTTTTCCTTTTAAAATTTTCAGAAGTAGCATGAATTGTTAAACAATGCTCAACAGTGAACTGACAAGAACAATAGAAACATCACCCAAAAGAATTTTAAGTAGCCTTAAGTTTTGGGCTGTCTGTTATTGTTAATGGTGACCACTGCATATACAATGTCAGTAAAATGTGATGAATCAAAATGGGGGTTCATTATGATTAACTACATATGATAATAAACAATCCTTCCAATTTTAAGCAAAATCCATTTAGCAGTTTAAGAGGAGTTGTGTGAACTTTGGCAAGACTGACCCAGACCATTACTAGCTTCTTCTGTCATGTTGCGGCAAAAGATAAGATATCTTGGTCAACAGTGATTACTATTGGGAGCAGTATAGTGAAAATGTCAAAGTGTGAATAATCAGTTGTTTAGGATCACATTTTTTACATACATTACATTGAAAATCCTTGTATTTTCTTCATTTTAATACATCATGAAGTAAAGGGCTATTCCAGCAAACTGAAGATGGGGGATTTTGAGGGAAGGGGTTGGACCCAATTATCTGTACAAGTATTTAAAATATTATATATATTTTCTCAAAAAGAAGCAGAGCCTTCCATCCCCTCATAATTTCTTTGAATTAGATAATTAATATAACAGAGAAATTTAAATATATAATAATGGACGTGAAAATCAGTTATAACTTCAAATATGCATTTATGTATGAATTCTTTAACAAGACTTCAATATTCTTCACAACTGTGTTGTATTGTGTGTTACTACTGGTCCCTAAGATCGCAATGGAAGAGGGAGGTTTGGTGCACCATAAAACCTGGTTTAACCCACCATTTCATTTTAAATGCCAGTACCAAGTCCGGACCATAGTGATCTATGACTATTCCAGCGTGTCTTCAATGTTTTGTTTTTTCTTTTGGACATTGAGATTGAATCTCCAAGTTTGGTAATTTTGTTATGACCTTTATTTTTGAGAGTGTTGCTGATTAGTCTTATAATGAAACGTCTGTCAGGTGTAGAAGAATTTATTGCCTGGAACTTTGTTGTATTTTTGAAATGGTATTTGCAGAAATTTAGACATACTTTTTCTTAGTTCCAGTCAAGCATTTCATTAGCTGTAGAAGAACAAACTGAATCCTGGACTCCAAGATTGTCAATAAATTGTTTGCTTCTGTTCTGGATTTCTCATCAAAATCTGGTTCCTTTGTCTGCTTGGTTATCTTGTGTAGGATCTCTCTACATGAGATCAAATATGACAAGGCACCAGTCAGTAGTCGAAGTTTTCCTTTGGGATTTGTTTGGGCTAAAACATAAATTATAAATGAAGATATTTAATTTTTTGATTAATAAGTTTCAAACATTAAACACTACCTTAATCTTTTACTATCTATTCTATTGACTGAACATAACCCTGTTACATTACACATAACACCACCTTTTTTTTTCATTCAATCATGAAGTTGATGAGAGGTACAATTTTAATAGTGATGCCCTGATGTATATTTAATTGTATTTAGTTGCATGGAATTCTTCATTGAAAAGATAGGTGGGGTGCCATGTTTAACTTTATCCATATTTTTTCCCCAAATTTTGATGACAGTACTAGTTAGATCACAAAGAGAACTTTCAATTTAACAAGAGGCTCCCAGGAGCCTGAATCGCTCACCTGGTCTTGATGTCAACCCAATGAAAACTTTTGTGTAGCTAAATAAGCTATATGTTTAAGCAAGAAAACACTTTTCTCTATCTGCAATAGTTTTCATTCTATAAGCAAAAACACTATTTTTCACCTTTCAAGGGCCATAACACCTTTAAGGGGTCATCTGACAATTTTGACCCTATGAATACTTTTGTAGAGCTAAATGAGCTGAACATTTAAGCAAGCAACAGCTTTTCTCTATCTGCAATAGTTTTCATTCTATAGGCCAAAAACACTTTTTTTTGCCTTTACGGGGCCATAACCCCTATAAGGGGTCATTTGACAACTTCGACCCTATGGGGACTTTTGTAGAGCTAAATAAGCTGAACATTTAAGCAAGCAACAGCTTTCCTCTATCTACAATAGTTTTCATTCTATAGGCCAAAAACACTATTTTTCGCCTTTAAGGGGCTGAAACCCCTATAAGGGGTCATCTGACAACTTTGACCCAATGAAGACTTTTGTAGAGCTAAATGAACTAAATATTTAAGCAAGCAACAGCTTTTCTCTATCTGCAATAGTTTTCATTCTATAGGCCAAAAACATTATTTTTCGGCATTAAGGGGCTGTAACCCTATAAGGGGTCATCTGACATCTTCGACCCTATGGACACTTTTGTAGGGCTAAGTGAGCTGAACATTTAGGCAAGCAACAACTTTTCTCTATCTGTCATAGTTATCATTCTATAAGCCAAAAACATGAAAAAATGCTATTTTTCACCTTTAAGGGGCTGTAACTCCTATAAGGGGTCATCTGACAACTTCAACTGAATGAAGACTTTTGTAGAGATTTTGATACTGAAGCGGTAGCGTGGCATCAGATTTCATCTATCTCTTATACTTTTTGATTTACAAGCCAAAAACCCCCCCTGGTCTATTTTTAGTAACGGCGGTCACCATTTGTGCAATCTTGGTAGAGGACATCCCATAGATGAAGTGTGCAAGGTTTCAAAGCAATCCCTTCAGTCGTTTCGGAGTCAAGGATTTTCAAAGAAAAGTTAATGACGACGGACGACGACGGACGCCAAGTGATGGCAATAGCTCACATGGACCTTCGGTCCAGGTGAGCTAAAAATAAAATGAAAGGTTCATCATCAGAATTTTTTTCTGTATGAGTTGGTTTGGAAAACACTTGTTTTTGAGTATTTTTGTATAGAATTCAAATGAATGGGGGAATTCAAATTTCCACCTACAAATAATTTTAAGAAAATCTACTCCATGGATTTTCTTAAAATTTTTGTCTATCTAAGACATTCAAATATACTGAACAAAGAAATAAGATTCACCAGGAAAATTGGGAAAAGAGAAAACAAATGATTTTTCATTTATAATTTCTTAACAAATTATCTCCCCTTAAAACTGCAGGAAAATATAAGAATTAAAAAAGATGTGTTAGTTGCATATACTTGTTGTAAATATCATCTTTTACCTTTTTCAAAATCCAATGGAATCAATTAAAAGTTCTTTACATCCTTATTTTTTTTAAATAACGATAGATTTTACAATAAAAAGCTTCGCCGAGCGCAGCATGATACGACCGCAACATGTTGAACCCTGTACATTTTAGGCCCAATATGGATAGTCTATTGCTCTGGACACATGCAGCCCATGGTGGACTGACAAAGGTTTTTGACACATGCTGCTCTGGTGGACTTTCGACCCAGGGGGTAAAAATATAAATTTTCAATTTTGTATTCTTCTCTTGCAAAAAAATTGTCAAAATCGGACAAGAATTAAAAAATATTCGATTTCGGCCCCTTTTGGCCCCTTATTATGTAACAGGTGAAAAAGGGGTAAGGTTGCAAAAATAATTTCTCAAATTTGGATTCACTACTTGACAAAAATAAACTTGCAAAAAAAAATTTCAAAAACAAGCCAGAAATAAAAAAGTTTTGATTACGGCCCCTTTTGGCCCCTAATTACAAAACAAGTGAAAAAGGGGATGGTCACAAAAATTAATTCTCAAATTTGGATTCACTACCTGACAAGAATAAACTTGCAAAAAAAATTTTAAAATCGGACCACAAATAAAAAAGTTTCGATTTTGGCCCCATTTGGCCCCTAATTACATAATAGGGGTAAAAGGGGGGGGTCACAAAAATTAATTCTTAATTGTGTAAATGAGCTGAACATTTAAGCAAGCAACAGCTTCTCTCTACCTGCTATAGTTTTCATTTCATAGGCCAAAAACATGAAAAAACATTATTTTACGGGCTGTAGCCCCTATAAGGGGTCATCTGACAACTTCGACCCTATGGAGTTTTTTGTAGAGCTAAATGAGCTGAACAATTAAGCAAGCAACAGCTTTTTGCTATCTGCAATAATTTTCATACTATAGGGCAAAAAATGAAAAAACGCTATTTTTCACCTTTAAGGGGCCGTAACCCCTATAAGGGGTCTTCTGACAACTTCGACCAAATGGAGACTTTTGTAGAACTTTTGATCCTGAAGCAGTAAGGTGGCATCAGATTTCATCTATCCCTTATACTTTTTAAATTACAAGCCAAAAACAGTAGTCTGACCCCCCTGGTCTATTTTTAGCCACGGCGGCCATGTTTTTTGACGAATCAGAAATTGAAACATTACTATTGTGCAGGACACCCTAATGATCAATCATACTAAGTTTCATTGAATTCTGTTCAGTAGTTTCAGAGGAGAAGATTTTGAAAAAAGTTATTGTAAGAACAAACAAAAAAGTTACAATTTTGGCCCCTTTTGGCCCTTAATTTCCAAACGAAAAAAGGGGGGACTCCCAAAATCAATCCCATCCATCCTTTAATGGTAAGAAATATCATTATCAAACTTCATTGCATTTGGATAACTAGAACTAAAGTTATCATGTATACACTAAAGTTAACAGACGACGACGACAACGACGACGACGACAGCATCATACCATTATACGTCCGCAAATTTTTTGCGGTCGTATAAAAAAGACAGTTTAAGACACCCCGTCTACCTTAAATCTGAAGCAAAAGCTGATTTGTGACAGATGGATAAACAAATTGACAAACCTACAGGACTGAATACTATACCTATGCGGAACATGTAATATAAGTTTAAGATCTACCTGTAAATAGATACTCCTGTAAAGCTACTTGTTCTAACAGTACACGGAACAGCTCTAAAGTACAGTCTACGGCCTGGAAATTCTTGATAGCTTTACTGTAGTGGCTTTCTGCTAGCTGTTTTAAATACTTCTGTCTAGGGTCATTTACCTATAAAAAATGATAAAAACATACAATGAGGATGTCAAAACACCATTAAGATTTTTTTTTAATAGTAAACTTAATATTGGTATTGAAAGTTAGGATGAAAAGGGAAAATTTTAAATTATTGTTTATATTTTGAGATGGAAAAAAAGTTGATCCACTTGCCTTAAGATTAATTAGGAATTGAATGTTTGTATTTTGATGTTTCATTGGCGTGTAAAACCATTGACCGCAGAACATTTTGAATGAAGCGTGAGCGGGCTGTTAAAAATGTGCGACCAGTCAACGGTTTTATACGCATATGAAACATCAAAATACAAACATTAAATTCGTATAATTACATTTTAATGGTTTTTTTATTTGTTTCTGATTTTTCGTTTTGTTTTATGGTGTATGTTTGTGTATTTTTTTATTTGCGCAATATCCAAATGCCAATTCAAGTTGTGAGAATTTACCTGGATAAGAACAAATTTTAGTTGTGCATATAGTAAGGTCATGCATGAACTGGCTACAGCCACGTGAAACAAGTGACATTTCATCGAGGTATGAAAGACGATTCAAGGTGTCAATTAACCAATAGAATAACTGCATTTTAATTATATGCATGGTAAATGCAATTATTACAAGAATAAAGGAATTTTACAATTGTTAAGAGCAACATAAACGAAAAATGGTGGAGAAAACCAGAAACCATAAGGATGTGATTCAGATACTTAGTTGGATATGCTTAAATTTGATTTTAGCTTAATAGTAATATCACATAATTAAGTCAATATAAGCTAGGCCATCCATATTGAATTGTTTTTCCCTTATCCAACCATACAAAAATATTTCGAGTACTTGTAGGTAAGAAAGGTACCATTAGGGCATCTGAATGTCAATAGTCCCAAAGGGCAAACACAAAACCAGTTAACATGAATGAGAACTTTCTTGGCAGGTTAGCGTGAGACGACTCTACAATAATGTTATGATTTATTTTATGACTTCCGCCCACAACTGTCAGTGACGGCGACGTTGACAATACAAAAGTGCAAAACAATGAATTAGAAATTTGCGCTGTCTTCCTGACAAGAACAGCACAAAGAAACAGTCAACACAAAAAAAAAGTGAATATAGCAATCAACAACAAGAAGTCATAACAAGAGTGAACTTGGATATTTTGGAAAAGTAAGCAGCTCCTGCTCTCTATAGCATAAGTAAGTAGTGAATTAATATTTTTAAGGTCTAAAATATTTACATGACTTTGAAAAGAATTTTTAGAAAATGTCAATAAAGAACTTTTTAACAGGGTTTGGTAAGGTAAGGGGAAATAAATAAAATTCTAAGTTTGATGGTAATCTTCAATATGGGCCTGTTCCATAGAGAAAGATCAAACAAGGAATAACTGTGAGCAAGCTCACGAAAAGCTACCCCAACATCAATTCATATTGAATATACTGCAATATAAACCCTGAAGTATGATGAAGTTTTTGTATGCACATCTACATAAGATGTAATTACTTCCCATAAAGTTTCATCAAAATCCATGAAGCAGTTTATGAGGAGTCAGCCTTACAAGAGATGTGAAAAGATGGAGGGACATAAGAATAGCAGGGTGATTACTAAATACAATACAATAATATATTCAAGTCTACAAAAATAGCAATAAGGTTGCATATATATACCTGCTGCCGTAATCCATTGTGATATAAAGAAGCCAGTCTATGGTTGATAGTGCCTGCTCTGTAGGTGTACATAGGTTGTCTAGCTGGAGAAGTCTCTGTATTACAATATCTCAAAGATTTATTCATCAAAGTAGCAACCTCTTTTTCTATCTGTTGTGAAAATAAATTTCAACTATTAATGATGTAGTTTTTTTGTAGATAGAAACAATTATAGTGTCTTAATAAAAGAAATATTAGAGACAACCATTCTCTTTTTGCTCCTGTGTTAATTCTTAAAAAAAATATAACTAAAGCAGCAACCTCTTTTTCTATTGATTGTGAAAAATATTTACAAATATTGATGATGCAGTGACAATAAACGAACTAAAAGCTGTAAGAAACAATTACATTTTCTAAGCAAAAGGAATATTTTTGACCAAACAAATAAAAAAGGGTCCATGTGTAGAAGAAAACAGCAAAAGGTACACATATTGGACCCTTTTTTTTCTTTTAACTCACCTCATCTTGTGAAGAAGTAGATAAAGGGGCATAATCCTGTAATAACATGGCCATGTTAAAGAATGTAGTTGACAACTCCCAACAGATGGAGTCCCAAATGTCTTGGTAGGTCTTTTCTCTGTGCTTCAGGATGTCCAAGGCTTTCTGATAACAACTAATAGCCTGTCAAAATATTAAAAGTGAAAACTTTAAAGTTAGTATAATGCTTTCTTTCAGTAGTAAATTACCTCTTCAAGTGTTCAAGGCATCTTTGTTATTTACTAAAACAGCTTGTATGCCCGTTTGTTTTTCAATTACTTATGCTTATGGTTTCCCATGGTTTCCTCTACCATTAAAACTGACAGCCCTGTATGATTCATGAATTTATTTTTAAATACTTATAAATTTATATAGAATCATCATGAATATTGTGAAATCTGTCTTGCTACTCTGATATGTGATTGTAACTCTTTAATTATTTTTCTTTTCTCTTTAAATGTTATATGTATACTCATGCTGCCCCTTGTTGGGCCCTTGATTGGAAAATAAAATATGTTCTATGTTCTATGTTCTATGTGCGTTCAAAGGGAAGTAATAACTCAACACTCACTAACTCAAACACCTATCAAATATTGTTCATTTTAAGATTTTTTTAATTTTAATTATAATTCTGTAACATATCATTGTTGGGACTAAAACTCTCATTTATTTTTTAATCAGTTCCTTAGGCAAAACCAGCAACCACAAATTACATTGCTTACTGCTTTTTATTGTTGTTTTCACTTGCCACATATTTTTGAAGATTATGTCAAAAACACTTATTTTAGATTTCATTATAACCTGCCATATAAGTGGGTTTTTTTCATATACGTGTATAATAAACTAACAAATATTTAGAGTGTTAATTTTTCATGCTTTAATATTTGACGTTCAATAAAATTAAAAGAAATTAGGTAAATCGTAGCCAAAAAGCATAATGGTATGTTTATTTGTATATTATTTGCATTGTGTTATATACATACCTGTTTATATGATTCTCTTTCTGCCTTACTGAATTCTTTATTTACTGTCCTACATGTTAAAGCCTGCTCCTGAGCTTTTACTCTGGATAATCTCCCTTTGTTTGATATTAGCAGTGCCCAGTTTGCCTGATCACCAATAGATTTAAACCTAGAAATCCCCTTGTCTAAACAGGAAGCACTTTCTTCGCATAATGACTCAAATTCTCCTTTAGGAAAAACACCATCTGCAATACACAAGAAACCATAGTGATTAATTTATATAATTGTTACAGTCAAATTTGTCCTAATTGAACACTGAATAAATTAAAATCCTGTTTAAGCTAAAATTGTTTCAAACTGTATGGTTTAATGGTTTATGGTTTTCAAGTTCCTCCTTTTAATTTGTAAGAATTCTAACCTGTAAAACTGAACACCTGTCTATTCTGGACAAATTGTTCAGTCCTAAAACAGTTCAGTTTAGGCAGGTTTGATGGTGTTTAATCTTCTATATCTTAACTCTTCAACGTGTTTATGAGGATGTACCATACAAGTACCTACAAACCACAAAATTTAATGTTCAGCAAAATCAGGGTAAACCACAAAAATGTTACCTCAAAAATAAAAGAATCAATGCTAAGTATATTTACAAGATAACATTACCATATTTCTCTGTCAACAACTGTGCCTGGTTCATGTACCATACACCTAGCTCATTCAAGATGTTACCATGTCTTCTGACCAATGATTTTAGAGGTTCGTTGTTGTAGTTGGTTGTCAAGGTGAGGGCTGTTTCTATGGCAACAGAATAACATTGACGACAGAGAACAAGTCGATCTTTACTGTCATCAGGGAGGTTGCAGGCCCATTCATACTCTAAAAAAAAACATTAAAAAGTTCTTAAAAAATCTCCTCATTTATTTTAAACAATGTTACAGTTCAAAATATTTTTTTTAAAGTTGACATGTCCAAAAGACACAATGCCCAACCTCGCAACATGGAAAAGTAACTTCAACCTTAAGGTCAAACTGATTTGGGACAGACAAATGGATAAACAGAAGTAAACTCTGTATGCCCCACTTCTTACATCAGTAGGGACTAAAAAGTTTCTTATGGTAGATTTCAGATAATAAACTTTTCTATGCCTGATGCAGATTTGGTCTCTTCAAGATTCATTAGAGGAGATTTTAATAGCTAAAATGGTGAAAATGCTGAACACAATATGAATATAAGAGCATAGAACAATGAAGCAAAATAATTCCAAACTGGATCTAAATTAAGACTACAATCAACCTTCGCATTGGGTTATTATGCCTCTTACCAAAAGTCTCCAGTTCTCTACTGACACTATCTGTAATGGTGATTTCCTCGTCAGAATATTCTGGTACCGTTATGACCTTGTTGACACACATCAGATGGATATCTCCAGCCAAGCTTAACATCTGAACCAGTAGGCCATTGTCTTCATGGGCTCTCTTTGGGAGCAGTATACGGACACCAGCTGAAAAGGAAAAGTAACAGAGTTAAATTTAGAAATAAAAGTCCAGAAGGCATGATGCCCAAACTTGCTGCATGTTTTTTTTCAGCCATCATTGAACCATAAAGTTGATGTTAAAGGTACAATTTTAATAGGATTTTTTAAGCTGATATCCTGTTGTCCTAGTGCATATGTGTATCAAGTTTCATAATAACGTCTTACTTTCTTCATGAGCAAGAATATGTCCATCAGACATAACGCCCCAGCTTGCAACATTTGGGATGGATGTATGGACTGACAGACAAACCGGAACACTTTATGCCCCCTATTTTCGTAGATGGGGCATAAAAAGTAACCTACCAGTAAAACTGTAAGTTAACCTTAGTTTAAAACCAACTTATCCTAAAGATCAACTGACCAATAAGTTGATAGGACAGTTGCAATTTTAAGGGGATTTTTTTTTTCATATCCTTATCCATAGGTGGATAAAGTTTCATGATGATATCGCACCTACTCTCTTCAAGAAAAAGAAATTTCACCATCTATGAACAGTATTTAAAAGTTAAGATGAATGACTAAATCTGAATTTACACCATATTTGAATATAATCTTGGCAATTAAAAAACAAGTGTGGCCACTAAAAGTATGTCTCGCCTGCCGGCACCATCACTAAAATCAACTACCTAAGCTCTCATTTCTTGATATAAACACAAAAAGTGTATGTATGCCTAATAACAGATGCCTAGTTATTATACTATTCAAGCAATCCATTGTCCACACAAGAATTACAAAAAGTTTTCTGTCTGAAAAAAAGACCTAAGTTCACAGAGTCACTGGAGCGTGAAAATGGGGTCAGGGTTACACGACATGGTAACAGTTGCGTAGACCATAACCTGAACTGTCTGTATACCAAATATCAGATGCCTAGCTAATATACTTTTCCAGCAATTCATCGTCCACAAAAGTCTTACAAAAAAGTTTCAACCTGAAAAAAACCTAAGTTCACAGAGTCACTGGAGCGTGAAAATGGGGTCAGGGTCACACGG
Source organism: Arcuatula senhousia (assembly GCA_963971305.1). NCBI lineage: Eukaryota > Metazoa > Mollusca > Bivalvia > Mytilida > Mytilidae > Arcuatula > Arcuatula senhousia. The sequence goes on from OZ020305.1 coordinate 11,650,613, forward strand.
CATGGTGACAGTTGCGTAGACCATAACCTGAACTGTCTGTATACCTAATATCAGATGCCTAGCTAATATACTTTTCCAGCAATTCATCGTCCACAAAAGTCTTACAAAAAAGTTTAAGGCCTGAAAAAAGACCTAAGTTCACAAAGTCACTGGAGCGTGAAAATGGGGTCAGGGTCACATGGCATGGTGACAGTTGCGTAGACCATAACCTGAACTGTCTGTATACCAAATATCAGATGCCTAGCTAATATACTTTTCCAGCAATTCATCATCCACAAAAGTCTTACAAAAAAGTTTATGGCCTGAAAAAAGACCTAAGTTCACAGAGTCACTGGAGCGTGAAAATGGGGTCAGGGTGACACGACATGGTGACAGTTGCGTAGACGATAACCTGAACTGTCTGTATACCAAATATCAGTTGCCTAGCTAATATACTTTTCCAGCAATTCATCGTCCACAAAAGTCTTACAAAAAAGTTTACGACCTGAAAAAAGACCTAAGTTCACAGAGTCACTGGAGCGTGAAAATGGGGTCAGGGTCACACGGCATGGTGACAGTTGCGTAGATCATAACCTGAACTGTCTGTATACAAAATATCAGATGCCTAGCTATTATACTTTTCAAGCAATTCATTGTCCACAAAAGTCTTAGAAAAAAGTTTACGACGCCGCCGCCGCCGCCGTCGCCGGAAAGTAATACCTATGTCTCGCCTTCCGCGACTATTCGTCGCAGGTGAGACAAAAACTTCTAATTTATTGAGTCTAATTAAAAAGTTACTTTTCCATAAAAATTTATTTTGAATTTAACGAAAATGACAAACAACAATTATTTAATTTAATAATTATTCTCAAATTTAAGTTTCTTTTTATGATTCAATGAAATAAAAGCTTTATTTTCACTCGTAGATCTTGATATTTTACAGCCATCTATTTGGTTATGATGATGCATAAATCAACGTATACAAAAGTATTAGAAACTTGACTTGTTTGACCAAACTTTTAATATCTGTACATGTATAACTGTATTTTGTTTTTGTTGTTGTTGTCCTTGCTTTTTTTTAAAGTAAGGAAGATTATATTTTATTCTATGTGTTCAAGTAACTCTTATCGTTACCAATGTTTGCTGAGAATATACGGAAAATTAAATCACAACTAGAAAATGTGTCTATGAGCCACAGGATGGCCCTCCCGTTCCTGAAGTATCATTGACCCTCAATGTGTATTACCTGGGATATGGACCTTTACCAAGAAATTGATCAAAAGTGTTCATGTGTAAAATATAGGTCGCTGTGACCTGGTGGGTGGTGCCATGTTACCAAGACTCATCGAGTAGTGAAATATTATTGACCCCTAACATGTAGTATTCAAGATATGGACCTTAACCAAGAACTTTACTAAAGTCATTCATGCGTAAAATATACGTCACAGTGACCTCATTTCTAGTGGATGGTGTCACCTTACCCAAGACACATCTAGTGGTGAAATATCATTGACCATCAACATCTAGTATTTAAGATATGGACCTAAACCAAGAACTTAACCGAAGTCATTCACGCGTAGAATATAGGTCACAGTGACCTAATTTCTAGTGGGTGGTGTCACCTTACCTAAGACACATCTAGTAGTGAAATATCATTGACCCCCAACATCTAGTATTTAAGATATGGACCTAAACCAAGAACTTAACCGAAGTCATTCATGCATAAAATAAAGGTCACAGTGACCTAATTTTTAGTGGGTGGTGTCACCTTACCTAAGACACATCTAGTAGTGAAATATCATTGACCCCCAACATCTAGTATTTAAGATATGGACCTAAACCAAGAACTTAACCGAAGTCATTCATGCATAAAATATAGGTCACAGTGACCTAATTTCTAGTGGGTGGTGTCACCTTACCTAAGACACATCTAGTAGTGAAATATCATTGACCCCCAACATCTAGTATTTAAGATATGGACCTAAACCAAGAACTTAACCGAAGTCATTCATGCATAAAATATAGGTCACAGTGACCTAATTTTTAGTGGGTGGTGTAGCCCTAGCCAAGACCCATCTACTGGTGAAATATCATTGACCCCCAACATCTAGTATCCGAGTAATGGACCTTAACCAAGAACTTAACCAAAGTCATTCATGCGTAAAATATAGGTCACAGTGACCTAATTTCTAGTGGGTGGCGCCACCTTACCTAAGACACATCTAGTAATGAAATATCATTGACCCCCAACATCTATTATCCAAGTTATGGACCTTAACCAAGAACTTAACCGAAGTCGTTCATGCATTAAATATAGGTCACAGTGACCTAATTTCTAGTGGGTGGTGTAGCCCTACCCAAGACCCATCTGGTGGTGAAATATCATTGACCCCCAACATCTAGTATCCGAGTAATGGACCTTAACCAAGAACTTAACCAAAGTGTTACGGACGGACGTACGGACGGACGTACGGACGGACGGACGGACGGACAAGGGTAAAACTATATGTCCGATCCACATACGTGGTCGGGCCATAACAAAAACACAGGCAAGTTGAAGGTTAATCCAGAAAAGCGCTTCACACGCAGTGAAATTTTGCTTAAATCATTTCAATATGTGGATCGTGTCTTTTTGGCACATATTCCATATTCTTTTGTTTTTAATATTACAATATCTTACCATAACACTGTAAAGCTAATTTGATGTATTTAAAACTTTCCAATACATTTTGATCAGTAAAGGCTGACTTGGCCACAGTAAAGAAAGAAATGTATGCCTTCCTCAGCAGTAGAACCTTTGACAGTCGATGCCAAGTCCTGGATGATGATGATGTCTCAGACACCTGCAGGTGCTCTGAGTCGTGAAGAGGCGTGTGTTTATCATCAAACGGAGGTGCTGATTTCTTGATTGGTTCATAATGAAGTGGGATGGCTTCATTTCTGTTACATGTTCTTTGTTCCTCTACTTTATTTTTCAACCTCTTCGTTAAAATAGTAAAATCTTTATCTAGTGATTTCAAACCCTGAAACAAAAAAGCATATAAAATGTCTTAGTAAAATAAAATGTTCATGTATGAGGTTTTTATTCATTTTATATATAATTTTAAAATCAAAAGCTTCTTCCTATTTTTTGTTGTGGCTTTTTTCTGTTTTTTTTTTAGTGTTGTGTAATAACAAGTATTTTCTTTAGCAACATTAATGAAAAAGTGTATACACAGGCATAAAACATTGTAAGACAGCACAAAAAGAAAGGCTGTTCCAAAACTGTTGTGGAAGTTCTGAACCACTTTTCCAGCAATATAATTTGATATTTTTGTTTTACATGAACTTCTTCAAAAAAAGTTGTATGAAAAACCACCAGCCCTACTACCTGCAATCAATAGAAGTTCCTAACCAACCCCTCATTTTACAGTCTTAGAAATAAACTTCTGAGTCAATGTAGACTTATCTCCACATTTCAAACAATTCTTGTTGTATTTAAGAGAAAATTTTCTCAATTTTATGTAGACCTGATCAATTTTACATAGAAATGTCCGTCGGTCTACTGCTTATTTCTTTCTCTGTTTTAAATGATTGAATGGCTCTAACAAGTTTAAAGAAATGATTTAATAAATTGCTTTATTTCAATCAATACATGTATATATATGCCATTAGATTTATTTGATTGACAGTTTCTGTATTCTGTAAACCAACTAAATTTTGTGAGTGATGTATTTTTGTTCATTTGGCAATGAATAGAAATTCACCACAATAAATACTAGTAGTCATGAATAGATTTATTTTTCCTATTTGTAAAATAGGTACTACCAAAGATTTGATACAATAAATTGCTGTGAAAATGCCCTTTGACACAATGGTGATATAAAGTAAACCTTAAAATAAGTTGCTGTACAGTAAAAATATGAAAAGTTTCCCTCAGATTATTTCTGTTAATGTCCAACCTTAGCTATGAACTGTATTGTTAGATTACATCTGTCTTGTATATCCTCTGTAATACATTTGGTCTGTAGATCGTCTCTAGGTTTGTAATATCCCGGGGATTTAACACACAGAGTTTTCACGTCAATGGTTGTAGTGGGACTCTCTGCTACTTCTTCATCTTGCTAGACAAAATAGAGAATAAGTGTTAGTGACACAACCGTCAAAAATCAGCAGCATTCAAAGAATATTATGCCCAAAAGACATAATGCCCACTTTACCACATGGAAAATTAACAAACCTGCTTATAACTCTCTACTTTTGCAGGTTGGGCATAATGGTACAGAGATTAATACCTACTGCTATCAACAAAATCAAACATAAAACTTTAAAATAGGATATGCAAATCAACCTATCAGTCAGTCAATAAAACAACCAACTGACTGTTCAATTGATAACTGTAACCTGCTTAAAAAAAAACCACAAATCCAATTCTAATTTAGGTGATGTGAATCAATCAATCCATCCTACCTCATTCTGATCACTATCCTCATCAGTACTCTCTTCTTCCTGTTCCTCCTCCTCCCAGTCGCCATTGACAACCTTCTCAGGTACGTAGAGGTCAGTTAACAGGTAACAGGCTGAGGTGTACACCTGAAAATTTATTATAAAATTAAAATAGCATATCAAAATGGGCCAAAGGAAGAAATATTGATTTCCGTTAAACAGTAAGAAGGTGAGCAACAGACATTACCACATAATATGGGAGCCCATGTTAATATTAAGATACTGTCGAATTAGAATTTGAAAACTGTTACAAGAAGCAGAAATACCAATGGAGTATCCGAAAATATCAAAAGTCCAAAAGGGCAGAGACAAAACAAGTGAACACCAACAAAAACGGGACAAAAACAGACAACATGTAAAACATGGAAACACAAAATAACTGAATATCAATCAACAACGCGAACTCTAGTCGAAACAAGAGTGAACTCAGGTGCTCCAGACGAGTAAGCAGTTCCCGTTGTGTTGCCAATAGTCCATTCAGCGTGTCAAATCCGGTAAAGGAAGACAAAACAAACTTTTCTCTGTCTGTGCATTATGTCAGCTAACATTTACATGTATTTTGAACATTGTTCAAAGATTGACCAAGTCAACCATTTTCTCATCATGATGTTGCATAACTTCAGATGAAGTTTTGTTGAAATTCATTTAGCCTAAATTTATAAGTTAACATGAAAAAATGTAAGAGACACCTCAAAATTTACAGTGAAACTTGTCTATTCCCAACTTCTTTGGGATTTAGGAATTTATTCTGAATACATAGGTGTTTGGTTTACAGAAGTTAAAAAGCATTAAAATAAATAGAAGGGACTTTAAAACCAGTTTGGGTTTAACTCAGGTTTCAGCAGAATTTGTAATTTCAATTGATTTTCATGTGCCTATAAGGAGAATTCTATTCATTTAAAGGTAGGGTGTGATATCATCTAATTTGCTTCTTTGCTTTATTTATTTGAAGAGGCAGATCAAGTTATCATCCTTGTGCGATTCAGGGACTTACATAAAGTAAACAAAAAGAGGATTTTACATAACACCTGCACAGTTTATGAGAAAAAATCAACAAATATTATTACTTAACAAGCATTCTGAGAGTATTGCAAAACAATACTTAGTCCCCTACCGGCCTCATATTTCAGTCACTGGTAAGAATTTGTCAAACAAATGAATACCGAAACTTGATCAGTTTATTATCTACAAGGAACAATAAAAAAGTTTAGAAAAGAAAATTGCAATAGATTTTCAAACTTCAAAGGGCCATATCTCCCATAAAAATTTGTGGACCAACACGAAACTCAAACTTGATCTATAACTTATTAAGGTACACTCACATACCTAAAATCAGTTCATTATCTATAAGCGTTTAGAAAAAAAGTGCGGAAAACTGTAATTTTAGTGAATTTTCAAAGTTCAAAGGGCCATAACTCCCATAAATAAAAAGCTATGCCGAGCGCAGCATGATACGACCGCAACAAGTTGAACCCTGTACATTGGAGGCCCAATATGGATAGTCTATTACTTTGGTCACATGCAGCCCATGGTGGACTTACAAAGCTTTTTTACACATGCAACCTATGGTGGACTTTAAAATGCATATTTGACACATATAGATTTACAATAACATTTAATAGAAAAAAAATTGACATTTTTGACACGATTAAGCCCCTTTTGGCCCTTTTTTAAAAAAGGTTAGGACCACAAAATGCAATAAAAAGCTTCCTTCAGTGTATATAATCATCATATTTAAACTTCATAACAATTGGCTGGCCCACTACAGCTAAATTTCTTGTGTAAATCCATTTGCCTTGACCAACTTTTAAAAATGGCGTTTTTTGCCCCTTCGACCCCTCATATCTCAAAAACAGTAAGAGATATTTCAAATCTGATTGAAAAATGCAGGCAGGGATTTTCACAAGGATTCCAATGAAAAAAAGATTTTGAAAATCGGACCACAAATAAAAAAGTTGATTTTTTGGGTGTGGCCCGTCTTTGGCCCCCTGTATCAATGTAACGGTTCAATATACATCAAAACCATTTAGACATTTTGTTGACAGAATTTAATAAGGAATTCAATAAAAAAAGAATTTTCAAAATCAAATAAATAATAAACATTCTACAACAGTTTTGTCAATACACCCGTATTAGCCCCTTTTGGCCCTTTTTTTCTGAAACGGTAGGGGCCACCAACCCCAAATACAATAGGAACCTTCCTCTAGTAGTTACAAACATCATATTAAAATTTCATTACAATTGGTCAATATTTACTCAAGTTATCGCACGGAAACCAAATGTCCCCAGACGACAACGACGACGACAACGACGACGACGACGACGACGACAGCATCATACCATTATAAGTCCGCAAATTTTTTGCGGTCGTATAAAAATTGTGGACCGTCAGGAAACTTAAACTTGATATGTAACTCATCAAGGTAAACTCACATACCAAAAATCAGTTAATTATCTATAAGCGTTTAGAAAAAAATGTGGAAAACTGATATTTTAGTAAATTTTCAAAGTTCAAAGGGCCATAACTCCCATAAAAATTTGTGGATCGGCACAAAACTCAAACTTGATCTGTAACTCATCAAGGTAAACTCACATACTAAAAATCAGTTCATTATCTGTAAGCATTTACAAAATAAGTGCGGAAAACTGGTATTTTAGTGAATTTTCAAAGTTCAAAGGGCCATAACTCCCATATAAAATTGTGGACCCCCACAAAACTCAAAGTTGATCTGTAACTCATAAAGGTAAACTCACATATTAAAAATCAGTTCATTATCTATAAGCGTTTAGAAAAAAAGTGCGGAAAACTGAGGCGTGACAGACAGATGGACAGACAGACGGACAGAGCGCAAACCTATAGTCCCCTTCGGCTTTCGCCGGTAGGGGACTAATAAAACCATTTATACCATAGCATTGAGTAAGAGTTACATATACAATACCTGAGCATGTTTGTCTTCGTCCAGAAGAATTAAACAATTTTCTAACAATGTTTTTATTGTGGCCTTCTTCTTTTTACAGTCCTGTTGCCACAAATTACGAGCCACTCTATACAATAACATTCCCAGAGGTACTGTGAAGGGGCTGTCATTAATGCCCTCGGAGCACAGAGCAGTTAAGTCATACAGCTTGACAACATCATCATCAATACCTGATAAATAAGTAATAAAATCTCAGATCTATACATGTAGATATAGGTTTTCCTTTGTTAAACAAAGTTTTACAAGATCAAATATAATTTCTCAAAGAAGTTTAATACTGTGGATTCATTTAGTTTAGTAGGTAAAAAATTTATGGTGTCCCTCCAACACATTTTGCTTCATATTTATTTCGTGGCTTTGTTTTCGAAGATTCGAGAATTCAGTCAAAATTAACTTCATTAGGTGCTGGTTTTCATTGCTGAATGTCACCCACAAACATTGGTACCCCATGAATAATATTGGAACCACAGAAGCTAAAATACAATGGTTAAGTGCAGACTCATTATTTCTTTCAAATGGTATCATAGGTATATTTTCTAGGGGGAAGGTGTTACCTGGGATCTTTCTAGTTCTGCCTCAAGTGAACAACTATTCTTATAGGGTTTAAATCAAAAGTGACTGACCTGTTAACAAACCAACCAATATAATAGAGTAATGTCAAAGAGCAATAATATTTCTGCTCGACTCATCTCATATAAAGATTCATAAAAATCGAGCAGTAAAGGGGAGTTGCAATTATGAGATATGAAGACAGACAAACAGACAGACAGGGCATAAATATTTACCTTTGTATAGCCAGTAGGTGTGACCTTCTTTTGTAGCATTAGATTTTAAGAATGTTAAAATGTTTCTGGCCACATCTGCCATCATTTTTGGATCAAACTTGGAGCTCTTTAGGTTGGGAATGTCCTCTGTTTTTAATAATTCATATTTCTGAAAAAGATTAATATAAAAATATACATTGTAATATAATTTAAAGACAAAAATAAAATTTTGAAAATAAAACTTTTTTTAAATTTTACAGGGCATTGCTATTTTCTAAATGTGAATATACTGGCAAATAAAGCTAGCAGGGTGAATCACTCTGCCAATCTGAAAGTCTTATACAGAAAAGATTTCACTCCTTACCTGTACGATGCCATTAAGGTGGTAACACATAGCCACTTCAGGGACATTAGACATTAAGTTTACCTGTATTTCTTACTTGTACGATGCCATTAAGGTGGTAACACATAGCCACTTCAGGGACATTAGACATTAAGTTTACCTGCATTTCTTACTTGTACGATGCCATTAAGGTGGTAACACATAGCCACTTCAGGAACATTAGACATTAAGTTTACCTGTATTTCTTACCTGTACAATACCATTAAGGTGGTAACACATAGCCACTTCAGGGACATTAGACATTAAGTTATCCTGTATTTCTTACCTGTACGATACCATTAAGGTGGTAACACATAGCCACTTCAGGGACATTAGACATTAAGTTATCCTGAATTCCTTACCTGTACGATACCATTAAGGTGATTACACATAGCCACTTCAGGGACATTAGACATTAATAAATTATCCTGTATTTCTTACCTGTACAATACCATTAAGGTGGTAACACATAGCCACTTCAGGGACATTAGACATTAAGTTATCCTGTATTTCTTACTTGTAGGATGCCATTAAGGTGATAGCACATAGCCACTTCAGAGACATTAGACATTAAGTTATCCTGTATTTCTTACCTGTACGATGCCATTAAGGTGGCAACACATAGCCACTTCAGGGACATTGGACATTAAGTTTACCTGTATTCCTTACCTATACGATGCCATTAAGGTGGTAACACATAGCCACTTCAGGGACATTGGACATTAAGTTATCCTGTATTTCAAACCTGTACGATGCCATTAATGTGGCAACACATAGCCACTTCAGGGACATTAGACATTTAATCATCCTGTATTCCTTACCTGTATGATGCCATTAAGGTGGTAACACATAGCCACTTCAGGGACATTGGACATTAAGTTTACCTGTATTCCTTACCTGTACGATGCCATTAAGGTGGTAACACATAGCCACTTCAGGGACATTGGACATTAAGTTATCCTGTATTCCTTACCTGTATGATGCCATTAAGGTGGCAACACATAGCCACTTCAGGGACATTGGACATTAAGTTATCCTGTATTCCTTACCTGTACAATACCATTAAGGTGGTAACACATAGCCACTTCAGGGACATTAGACATTAAGTTATCCTGTATTCCTTACCTGTACAATACCATTAAGGTGATGACACATAGCCACTTCAGGGACATTAGACATTAAGTTATCCTGTATTTCTTACCTGTACGATGCCATTAAGGTGATGACACATCATTAGACATTAAGTTATCCTGTATTCCTTACCTGTACAATACCATTAAGGTGATGACACATAGCCACTTCAGGGACATTAGACATTAAGTTATCCTGTATTTCTTACCTGTACGATGCCATTAAGGTGGTAACACATAGCCACTTCAGGGACATTAGACATTAAGTTATCCTGTATTCCTTACCTGTACAATACCATTAAGGTGATGATGACACATAGCCACTTCAGGGACATTAGACATTAAGTTATCCTGTATTCCTTACCTGTACAATACCATTAAGGTGGTAACACATAGCCACTTCAGGGACATTAGACATTAAGTTATCCTGTATTTCTTACCTGTACGATGCCATTAAGGTGATGACACATAGCCACTTCAGGGACATTAGACATTAAGTTATCCTGTATTTCTTACCTGTACGATGCCATTAAGGTGGTAACACATAGCCACTTCAGGGACATTAGACATTAAGTTATCCTGTATTTCTTACCTGTACGATGCCATTAAGGTGGTAACACATAGCCACTTCAGGGACATTAGACATTAAGTTATCCTGTATTTCTTACCTGTACAATACCATTAAGGTGGTAACACATAGCCACTTCAGGGACATTAGACATTAAGTTATCCTGTATTTCTAACTTGTACGATGCCATTAAGGTGGTAACACATTGCCACTTCAGAGACATTAGACATTAAGTTATCCTGTATTTCTTACCTGTACGATGCCATTAAGGTGGTAACACATAGCCACTTCAGAGACATTAGACATTAAGTTATCCTGTATTTTTTACCTGTACGATGCCATTAAGGTGGTAACACATAGCCACTTCAGGGACATTAGACATTAAGTTATCCTGTATTCCTTACCTGTACGATGCCATTAAGGTGGTAACACATAGTCACTTCAGGGACATCGGACATTAAGTTATCCTGAATTCCTTACCTGTATGATGCCATTAAGGTGGTAACACATAGCCACTTCAGGGACATTGGACATTAAGTTATCCTGTATTTCTTACCTGTACGATGCCATTGAGGTGGTAACACATAGCCACTTCAGGGACATTAGACATTAAGTTATCCTGTATTTCTTACCTGTACGATGCCATTAAGGTGGTAACACATAGCCACTTCAGGAACATTAGACATTAAGTTATCCAGCCAGTAATCTAAGCCTGTGAGTACGTTAATTGGGGTTTCCATATCTCTGAAAAAAGAATAGTTGAAATTGAATGACACTGCAATTAAAATGAATTATGAGTGTTGTGTTCACCTTGTCCTTTTTTTGTTGCCTGCAAATATATTGCAAAGCACTATATAGGAGTCACTTTGACACTATTGTTATCCTGCTGCGTCACAAACATTTCCTGGCAAATACATGTCACAGCTTCTTAATAATTGGCAGGGGGCTTCCTCCTACAGTACTATATGGCATATAGCAATCTCTACCAAGTACTTCACATTTTACATATAGTGGACATATATGCAAAATTTTGGTTATAGTAATTAGTTTTCTGGGCAACTACATGTCACAGCCTCTTGATATTTGGTATGTAGTTTGTCCTATAGTATTATATAGTGTAAAGTGATTTTATGCTCATTACTCATCTACTGCCTGTTAACAGAATATCTTTAAGAGGCAGGCGACATAAATATTCCATGGAAGACTACCATTCTAGTGCTTATTAATGCCCAAACCTATACATGTGTATGCCAAAAGTACTGAAGTATAGACAGCCAACATTTTAACAAAATCTGATCAATCTTGAGGATTTCATGTCCTTTTTAAAATTTTTTGCAAATGTGAAAAAAAACAAAAGCGCTATGGAATTCAAAGAGGTGGGATATTAACTAACAATAAATACTGTATAAATGATTTTTTTGGAGTGATTTTAATTTTTCTATATTTGCCACAAACAACGGGACACAAAAATAACAATGTGTTTTAAAATTTCATCCACCTTGACATGTTGTCATAGGGGCATAAAATTTTTTTGTCAATATTTCTAAAGGACATTAGGAGGAGTTGGGCATATGAGAAACATGTATGTGGACAAATATATGAACAGGTGATTTCTATACTACTATACCCACTCCCTAAACTCTGTTTGCAGGGGAAGTGTATAAATATATAGGGTACCTAAGTCTGAGACTTATGCAGGGTCCATTCTTGTCTTTAAATATAGGAAGATCTGTACCAATCAGCATCCTTATGTCTTCAAAGGTCCAAAGCACTTCTCTGTGTGTACCTGTTGTCTCAACAAACTAGGAAAAAAATCAAAATATATGTGTTATAAAGATCAACATGGCAGAATTTTTTAAGTGTAATTTAGTTTATTTAGGAAAAGTTTTTTCTTACAGAAAAATGTAGGATTTTACATTGTCGGTAAGCTTAAAAAATTTCTTTACATCTGAAGATGAATAAAAGATAAATATTGTCCTAGTACATATAACAGGAAGTAGGTACGCGACAGACCTAATATCCAGCCACAAGATACAGGACCCCATGCTAATGCTGTGTAGAAAATATCAAAAGGATGTGTTAGGTAGCTGATGAAAATGTTATGAAAATAGTTTTTCCTACCAGACTGAAAAATCTTATTAACCAGATTTTCAGTTCATAAAACTCTGCCTTAAATATCTTTGAAACATTCACCTGTTGGGTCTTTACTAATGGGTCACTACTTTCACTTTCATTTTCTGTTTCTTTCACGGCTGCTGTTGGATAACTTTTATCCTCTGTGTCAGCAATACTAAAAAGAAATGTGAAGTTAATTCAATTTATGGTCTAAAATGCCCCATCTCACAACATTTGGGAGGAACGGAGAGACAAACAGACTTGAACACTATATATCCCTATTTTTGTATAAAAACATGTCAAAATGTCTTGGTAAGGCCACATCAATTATGTTTGCAGATTTTCATCCCACTTATCCCATTTCATAATGATCCTTCCCCATTTTTTAATTTTTATATTCATTTTCATATCTGTCCATCACATTTTCAGTTTTTATATTAACCATGTGAATAAATATATTTGTAAACCTCTGTCAAAAATCTCTATGTACAATTATTTTAGTAAGGGGGGTTTATCGTCAATAAAAAAAAAACAAAGTTCTATTGTAGCTTGTTTAGAATTAAAATTTGCCTCCTTTTTGTGAAAACAATTTGTTTTTGTGCAATAAAGTTTTTTTTTAAAACTATTTAAAATCATAATGTATTCCAGAGGGATTAAGAGGTATACATGCTTGCCAAAAATTCTAAAAAAATGTTTATACTTCACTATATCTGGTACACATGAATTTATATCTATATTTGTTAACAATTATATGAATTAGTCCAACACAGATAAAAGAGAAAATAAAATCCCCTCTGACCATGGAGACATTTCATTATTTTACAAGCAAAACAAACCACTTATACACTACTATACTATACTAGTTCTTCTGGTCATACTAATACCTTCTGTAGAGAAACTTTGACAACATATTTCTGTTTTGTAGATTGTCTCTACTCTTATTTTTCTTTGGAACACATTTCATCTGGAAAGAAAAAAATAATATAGCAATTTGAAATATTATCAATACCTTTATAGTACATGTATTTAAATATACCTCAACTTTTTGGTTTTAGCCAATCAGTTTGTTTAAAAATAATTTTTTTTGGTCGGATTTATTAGTTAATGTCTTTTAAGCAAACAGGAAACTTTTTTATAATTATCTTCATACATGTTTAAGTCAATAAAACTATAAAAGAAGACAGGTTTGCTCGTCTATGTATTTCAATCTTTTTGTTTTACATATGTAACTCCTAATACATATGTTGTAGTTCGGTATGATATGGTACATATGTGTATCATGTGTATCATGTGTATAGTGACTAAACATGCATGTGATTCTCCCAACTTTTTAACCCGTCTCCTGACTTTTTGTGTTATCTACTGCTTTTTCAAAACTTGACAAAATTTTAATTCTATAGACACTTGAATTCTTCAGTCATAAATTTTTCCGGTGTTTCTAGATATTTGTCAACAAGTCAGACATAAATTTCACAGGCATACATGTGATTCTCTCGCGGGGAGACGAAATCTCCAGTCTTTTCGATCCATCTCCCGTTCTCCCGACGTTTTGTGTATTCTCCCGCTATTTCAAGACATGACAAAATTTTAATTTTATAGACATTTTAATTGATCAGTCCTAAAACATTTCCGGTGTTTTAGGGGTTGACCTTAAATTAATTAACAGGTATAGGTGTTAATTAAAGGTTTATTGCCATAATTGACCTGATGATTGTATAAACAGTTTGGGATTAATCAGTGAAGCCATGTATATTTGGCACACGCTAGTGCCCTCGATTGACATTGAAATGCAATTTTAGTGAGCGTTGAAAATCTCCCGCTTTTTTGTCCAATCTCCAGCCAAAAAATTTAAAATCTCCAGCTTTGTCATCACAGATCCGTCACATGTATGCACAGGTGAAGTGTAAATTGAAGATTTATTGCCATAATTGACCCGATGATTGTATGTACAGAGGAGATTAATGAAGTAAAGCCCTTAACTTTTGGCACAGGCTATTGCATCCAATAAAACTTTGAAATGAAAAGTAAACGAGCTTGGAAATCTCCCCTCTTTTCGTCCTATCTCCAGCTCCAGATCCAACACATATATGATGGTGCAAAATTATTCAATCTACATAACTTTAGTAAATTGCCAAAGAATAGAAATAGAAAAAGATCCAACTGAACATTTAATTTTAGTTAGATTGAAAATCATTTACAAAGCAAGTAGACATTTTAGTTCAATCATTCCCCAAAGAGGTAAGACAGAGAGACTGACCGTGACTGAGTTTTGATTAGCATTACTACTGGAGACAATACAATGAAGAGCAATTTCTTTTCAAACAAGATGCTATTCTTATCCAATATTTTTGTTACATTCTATTTCATCTGACGATGACTTGTGGAAAACCCACAATTTACCTGCTGTAACTAAGGAAGATTAACAAGTTGGGTTTTCAGAATTCATTTTTAGTCAATATAGATTGCATTTTTAAGAAAACCAAACCTGATTTGAAGTATACATGACAAATTCTAATTATATCTTATTTCAATAAAACTTTAACTAAAAACAAAGTGCAACCTATTTGAAAAATCGTTCAATGTTGAAACTGGTATATCAATTTGTGACAATAAGATCTGCATTTAACTGTCACAAATCTGAAATACGATACAGTTGTTCCCTAGTTTCATACCTGCATTTCTTTAGCAACTGACTGGTAATAGAATTCTCTTAACCATTTCCAGTCATCCTGAAAATTAAACATATCAGGGACTGAAATTAGCAGGGGCCCAGAGGCCCACGGCCCCTAGATTTTGAGCTGGGCTACTAACATTTTGGAAAACTTTTATATGCTCATATAGACATTATACAGCAAAGATAAGCTCTGGGCTACCACCTTCACTTTCTTAATTTCTGTCCCTGCATATTTATCAATATTGAAGAAAATGGCATTTTGTTTTATCAAAAGAACATCTGGCAATGTTATATACAATTTTCAGATGTTATATTTTTGTGTGTATTCCATCAATTGATCCCTGTTAAAATAAATGATTCCACAGTAAACCTAGTAAATCAAAACTTTCAAGATCATATTATTCTGGTTTTTTTTTTCTTGTTGAAGTGTGTCATTAATGTTTTTAGTGTTTCCTGTTTTAAATTGTATGATTATATAAAAACACAGCTTTAATATGTTAATAAGAAATAAAAAGGATCATGACTTGTCAAACCAAAACTGTCATTTCAACAATTCAAGCTTATTTTCTTTTCTTTTGGTTCATTTTTGGTTTAAATAGATCATTTTCTGTGGGTCAAATTTATTTGAACTAATAATACTTGTAATGTGATTAAATTAACTTTTTACATGCAAGTACCTGCTGTTGCCTCAGCAAGTGTTTATGGACGTCAAACTCATCTATCAGAAGGGTCTTCCCTATACGATGAACCATCATACTTATATGACCCATGTTAGAAAAAGGCATCTTCAGTAATTTCTTTATATTCTAAAAGGAAAAGTGAAAGAAAATTAATACAGAAAGATCTCACAAAAAGATATTAAACTCTATATATTGCCAAAAAGAAAACAACTGGAGCTTAATTACCTCCCCTTAATGATATCTGTGAGTTTTTTACATTTCTCTATGAATATCTCCATATGATATACTTTCTTCATCTTTAGTGGTTTAGGAGGTGTTGCCCCTACAGGACATGTGAAAAAAAACAGACCCTCACTCCTCCTAAACAGTCATGAATATTTTTAAAGAATTTAGACATACATGTATATAGAGGTATTTAGGCCAGGTTTGTTAAACGGAAGTAGGTGTAGGACAGAACTGAAATCAAAGTTTGAAGATATGTGAATGGAACTCTATACTGATGCTTTACCAGATATCAACAAACCAAATATGTATTTGCTGAGAAAGCTAGCTTTTACCAAGATTTTTCATGTCTGTCTGCCCATGAGCACCCACAACCACACATTCATCATGTTATAACCAGGATTTTCACTTGGTGAAATTCTGCTGATAAAAGCAACATTAGATGTTTTTAAGCAATTTATTCTACATGTACTTACATGTGAATTTGAGATAACATCCACTTCTCCAGTCAGGTCAAGGTCATTATTGGCCATTTCAATACTACAAACAAGAAAGAACATTGGTGCTATAATTATATTAAGGATGTTCGAGGGTGACTTTGAAAGTGATGAGGTTTTGTAATTAAGGCCTTAAATCATAAAAGAATAATTAAAAATACAAAATAAGCAAAACAAATTGATAGGTTACTGTGCTCATTTTGAAGATAATAAGAGTTCAAAATTTGGCGGGAAAAGGGTTTCTCTGGATTTTTCATAGCTTTATCGTTAGCATAGTTCAGCTGATTAAACCTGTGAAAAAGTGATTAAAATTTGAAATAAATTAGTAAAACAGATATTTATGATGTAATAAAGACCTTACACAAAAGAAAAATAGGGGTTACCGAGCAAAATGTTTTGCCTTATTTTGATGGAAAAAATCAGAGGATTCTGAATTTTTTTTTCAAAAATCTCAAAAGCTGACCCTCCAACATCCTTAAAATATATGCATACATGTCGACAAAAGTTATTTTTGAAAGTTTGGTATCCTTATCTGTTTTATAACATGTATATTTATTATTTTAGTCTTCACATTGATATTCATATTGTATTTGATTTTTTAGCCCTTGTAGGCTTTGGTTGAAAAAAAAGATATTCTTACTATCATGACTATATCTCAAAATGAATACATGTATTTAACATGTATTTTTTGTCCTGCCTTTTTATATTATTTATTTTGAAATTATCTGAACCTTATCTTTTTTCTGTGTAATATTGTTGTTTTTAAATTTCCTATTGACTCTACAGCAAAAAACACAGTCTTTTTTTCAAGTCAAAGCCTTTGTCCTGACTTTTTATTTTATGATTTTGGTATCATGTTGTTTATTTTCACAATTTCCCTCCACCCTCATCAAAATCAAATGGTTGTGAGGGTTGCTCCCTTACAGTAATTCATTGAACATTCCCTAAATCAGTACTAAACTCTTCATATTGAAATTTTTCCTACCATCATACATGTAAACCACATGTACCTTGAAAATTGAGAGTGTTCCATCCTATCCCAAGTGAAATCAAATATATTTTTCTCCATAGTAGATGAATTTCTCAGCCAGTTAGCTGGTGGTACATTCAGGTTGGTGTAAGGTTGTAAGACTGAGAAAGCAGGGGATACAGGCACCGTGGAATGTTTGACCACAGCCATGCTTTTAATTTCATGATGTCCATTTCCATCCTGCTTTGATCCTTCTTGTCTTGTGTCTTTAGACTGGTGAATAATAAAACATAAAAAAAAATAGAAAAACTGTCATGACTGTAATCATTACTTTAATACCCTCAACTCCAATAACAATTGCATGATCAATTAATTCTAAATGAGAGGTGCACTGAGTTTGTGTGAACATTAGGAAAGTGTTATGGGTAACTTTCATGAAAATCTATTGTTTGGTTTAAGAGATGCAGAGAAGAAAGATGATTTAATGTGTAATAGATGGACATTTAAACTGTACTTCAGAGACTCTGTCATATTTAACTTGCAATTTCAAGTCAATACATGTATTTCTCCCTTATTTCAACAGCATATTGTCACATTATTTTAACATGCAGGTCGAAAAGCAAAATATATTTGCTCTCCTACAAAAATATATACCCATGAAATATGACATCTGAAAATTTTTGTTGTATTTCATTTGAAGTTTATTTTTATTAATCATGTTATCTGAATTCAAAAAGTACAATGCATGCCTTTGAGTAATTACATGTTCATTCATGGGATTGTTGTAAATTTATCATTTTCATCAACATGTCAATTGATTAATTTAAAAAAAAAATGTTAAGAGACGTTTTTAATTTTCTCAAACATTGTCAAATATACAAAAAAAACCAGGATAACTCACTTGATTAATAAATTTGTTTCAAAACCCCTGTATCCACAGCCACAGGGGCTGGCTCATCTCTATCAATATTTTGATGGCACTGGCTACATTTACACAACTGTTTAAACCTAAGAAATTGTTAGGTTTACACGTGTAAAAATAAAGAAAACTTAGGTTTACAAGGAAAAGTAAAACTGGATCACAATGACGGTGACAGAAACGAAACATTTAACAATAATTATTATTATTATTATTATTAACAATACTTACATGTATATAGCGCGTGAACTAATTTAAAACTACTCTAAGCGCTATACAATAAAACATGAACTATAATACAACATAAAATATACAATACATTAAAACAAATAAAAACAAATTAAATAAGGGATAATTTACTTTAAACATTGTTGTTACATCTTTAATCTACAAGCCATGACGTATTCAATGCCAATTAACTTATGCTGTCGATACCCAGTTTAGAAAATGTTTGAGGTTTAATTTTGACTTTATACTTTTAACTGAAAAAAATTATGGTAAAAGAGAAAAAATTATATGTGACATAAATATTAGCATGTAAAAATAAGGCGTGTAACAAATAACTATTGTTACACATTTGGGTTCTGTCACTGTCATCGTATTTTTACACGTGTAAACCCAACAATTTCTTAGATTTACACAGCTGTGTAAACGTAGCCAGTGCAAATTTTGATGGAGTCAATTGCATTTTGCTAATAGTTTGAAAAAAAGACAACTTATATTAAGGGATAATCATACATTTGAACAACTGGACTACATTTGTACATGTTCTTACACAACCCCCTGCGCTTCAATTTGATTTTCTCCTATTAAATGCCTTATATTTATCTTGTATTTATGCATTTTCAAATAACATCATAGACCTGTAAATTAAATAGAATCTATTTATATAAAGGTATATGATTACATTTGGGGCTCCTGCAGGGTACCCCCCCCCCCCCAGGTCGCAAGGTTGCTTTTAAAAGGGGCCTGATGTCGCAAGGTCGCTTTTAAAAGGCATATTTTGGCGGAGGTCGCAGGTCGTTTTTTGGCATAGGTCGATTTTATGAAGTGTAGGTCGGAAGTCGCCCTTTAAATAAAAAGCCCTCAGGTCGCAGGTCGTTTTTAACCCTGCGGGAGCCACACATGTAACGTAAAGCAACCCAAATTGCAACAGGTACCCAAATTGCAACACTCTACATAAATTGTTTTAAAATAATAGGATTGTTTAGTATGGCCAGTTTTTGTTTCATAAATTTTAATATTTGATTATTTTTCTAAAGTATTCAATGAAAATATGAATTAAAAAGTCATTTCTGATAGGTTGAAAATCTGGACAATAGTTGAATATTTTTCATTTTGCTAAATATCATTTGTTGCCAAATTATTCAGATAGCAAAATCCATGTGAATATCCCAAGTCCTCAACCTGGAACTAAAATAAAAGTGCTTTCTATCACGTCCGCACTAGATGACGTAATGGAGACCTAAATTTAGACTTTGTTTTCGGGTCAGTTATGTTTGTATTTTGTGTTTTTAAATATTTAAAAGATGTAAATGCTTCATTTACAACGGACTTTGCATGTCTATACCGTTGTTTTAGCTGCAAACAAGAAAATATACAATTATACGGTCTTTTTAGGGAAATACTGTGAAAATGTCTAAAAATCCGACCAGGAGTCATGAAATGCCCTTAAAATTTTTTGACATACCTTTTCTTGTAAGATATTTTAATAAAAATAAATTAAAGTAATTACTTTAAATAATGAAGCAAGATTTTAAGAGAAATCTAAAGGAGTAAAAATTTTACCCCCATGTGCAATTTGGGTACCCCTGATGTGAAAAATTAGGGTCATTCCCAAGTGTCTTTAAATCTTTTTTATGACATTTGTGTATCAAATTCTTTCTGTATTGAAAAATTTCTTCTGTTTGTTGAGGTTTTCTTTGTAACCGTGTAACCAGTTACAAATGAGTGGCATAAAATTACAGGACTCTTTTGGGGACACATATGTACCGTCATGTTAGTTTCTTGAATGAGTTTTCTTTCCAAAACATCCTGACCTACAGTGGACAGGTGTATATATATTTAATTTGATAGGATGGTACATGTATATTTGTTCAGCACGATGCAAACATTGTATCATTGATTCATATTTCTCATTCTTCTTTTGAAATGTGTGTATAAAATCAGGACCATGGTGTGGTGTTTCTTTGCACCATTCAAACAAGTTATGTCTTTCTTTTTTCTTCAGTGTTCGATTGGTCATTCCAGTTCGGTAGTAACCTTTGTTTACTTTCGAAAATGAATCAAAATTAGCCATCTCTAATTTTTGGTGGTACAAATCATAGACCTGTAGATCTATGTACAAATGTACTTACATTTTCTTTTGTTTCCATTTTTACCCAAAATTGGTATTCAAATTGTTCAAGATTCAAGAAATTTCTAAAATGTTCTGAATGGGGATATAAATATCAAGGGAATGAAATGAGTTTTTTGTTATTGGGGCGAGTTGTTTCTGTACATGTACATTCTGTTCTGCTAGTGGTCACATCACGGTCAGTCTGATCTGAGATAACAATAAACAATAATAAGTAATTATTTTCTCTGGTAACATGTTGTTGAAGTTGAAATGAGTCTAGTCATTTTCATATTTTTTTTGTCTTTACATTGAATTTGACTGTCACGATATTCACATTTCTAGCACCTTTGATTATTTTGGTTTTTTTTTTGGGGCACAGGATACAGTTATCACACTATGCCATGTTGGTACTCTATGAAATGTTATTTCCCGTGCCGGGTACTGTTATTTCCCCAATTGTGCATCACGTGGTTTTCTTAAATTGATTACCGACACCTAAATTTAAAGATTCTGAAGCAAAACGGTATTGCTAAGCTGTAAAATGGAAAGTATATTACTTTTATGAACATTTCAAATCAAACCTTTAAAAAATTGAAAAGTAAAAATGTCTGTGAAAACTTTTATTTGATATTTCTTGCTGGAAAATTAGCACATTAACTGAAATATTTGATTGATTGTCTCTTAAAAACAAATAAAACAATGACCATGCATTAAATCATGAATTTAACCCATCATAAAAATCATTTTTCATCCTTTCTCATGCGTTTTGATATTGACATCAATATTATTTGTGGTGATTTTCAACGATTAGTTGCAGTGGGTAATTTTAAAATTGTACTGTTATTTCGCGTGGTAAATCTGGTATGGTACTGTTATTTCTGGTTTGAAAATTTACTATGGTACTGTTATTTCCTGTAAAAGGGAAACTGTATTTTATGCCCTCGCTTAATTATGAGGATAATATAGTGATAGAAATGTACGTCCGTGACACCTTTGAGTTACACTTTTATATCAACCACTTTATTTGTATATATGAAACATTTAAACAATCTGTGTGACCTTCTGTAGATGCGCATCTCCTTTATCATTTCTATAATTAAGTCTGATAAATATCTTACTCTGTTATTCACAACACCTAATTAACCTCTTAATAAATCTCCATTGGACTTTCAATACTACATGTGGATATGAACCTTAACTTTCTATTTGAATATTTTATCTTGTTAGTTATTTTTTGTTTTTGTTTGTTGTTTTAGGTTGTTGTTTTTATCTTCTTTTTTTCTGGGAAAGGGGGGGGGGGTAGTATTTATTTGTGATTGGTGGGTCACAGTCTGCTCAAAAGTGCATCCTTAATTTGGTACTTTTTCTAATCTGGTCTGCTTCGAGACTGGTCTACTCAAGGTCCGCTCTAAATATGGTTTGGTCTGAACTCAGGCGGACCAGGCCTACATAGAACAATCTAGACCTAGAGAACCTCTGGTTTACTTTTTAAAGGTGAACTGTTTTGGCTACGAGTCGCAAAATAATGGTCATGTGCATATGAATTGGTCTTCCACCTCACAAAATTAGGTGCACTGTCTAGAATATCTAGTGTTTTTTAGTTCCCTATCGGCGACAGTCGAAAGGCACTATAGGTGTCCGTCACGCCTCAGTTTTCCGCACTTTTTGTACTAAACCCTTGCAGATAATGAACTGATTTTTTATATGTGAGTCTATCATAACGAGTTACAGATCAAGTTTGCGTTTTGATCCGGTTTGCGCATTTTTACGGGTCCTTTGAATTACTGAACAAACTGCACTTTTTTTATTAACACTTTTGTAAATAATAAACGGATCAAGTTTAAGTTTTGTTTCCTTACACTAATTTTTACCAGAGACTGAAATATGACGCCGGTAGGGCACGGCTGGTCATCTCCTCACTCATAATATTTTCTTATGAAAACAATTCCGTGAGAAAAACTTCCGGTTATGAGAGAGAAGAGGAAATACGTCCACTTCAAACTGTACGTGTGTCACATTTGGAATGTTTTATTACATAGTCGTAGTGTATAGCGAAAAAAGGGGAATGTCATGCAGTGTAAAAATGATTTTTACAATAACTTTAAGTCATCGGAATGTCAATGGTAGCACTATCCGTTCTAATTTCGTTTTCCCGTGACTGAAGGAGTGAAAAATTTTGGACAAAAACTATTTAACGAGTCTTGTTTCGGTGCTTTCCGTCAAATTGGAGTCGTTATTATTGTTGCACTTGCACTAGATGTTGCCCTAAACTGTTTGGAAAAAATAGAGTGTTTAAATATGCCGTTTGGAGATAATATGC
Source organism: Arcuatula senhousia (assembly GCA_963971305.1). Taxonomy (NCBI): domain Eukaryota; kingdom Metazoa; phylum Mollusca; class Bivalvia; order Mytilida; family Mytilidae; genus Arcuatula; species Arcuatula senhousia. The sequence goes on from OZ020305.1 coordinate 11,673,634, forward strand.
CGAAAAAAAGTAAATATGATGAGAGAGAGGAATGGTTGTGCGGGAGAAAATGCACTATGAGTGAGAAAACTACTTGTGAATGAATGAATGTGGTAAAGTCAAAAGAAATGCTTAAATATAATACCAAATTTTCAAGGAACAGCTTCTCATTATCAAACGAGACGTTCTCAATTTTTCACTAGAAACTAAAATCATATGAAATGTCTGTTCCTGTGTTGGACTGGATAAAAAACTATATAACAATAAGGAGACAGTTTGTTGCCCTAAATCTTACTTCTAAATCTTAGAATCCATTCTAGAATACGTCACTGATGCAGTACCTTGAACTATGATTTACATAGAATACACGTTATTGAAAACTTCATGTGCATTTGTGGGACTGCATATGAAGAGGAATATCATTTTTACATGGAATGTCCTTTATATGAAGTTCAAAGATATTCAGTTTTTGATGTACAAGATTTAATAAGATAACTGCACACGAGCTGTGACATGATCTCTGACTTTGACATTTTTTATGCAACTTATGTCACCTAGAATAATTGGTATTTCAAAATGAAAATGAAAATGCAACAGTACTGTTGAGGTAAATCATGTCGTACGCGCGTATATAGGAGGAATAGATTTCCAACAGCATGAACAGGTCAATAAAGTCTGTACCACGAAAAATGTCCTGTTACGTATTTATGTTACCTGCATGTCGTTTTCATATTTTTGTATTGTATATTCATGGATGAGACAATCAATAAGTTGGTATAACATAATGTCCAATCCATTAAATTAAACCCAAGAAACAAAAGCGAAGACAAGCTAGCTGTATAGAGTATAATGATGATAGCGGAACCAGCGTTTCTTCATAAACATAGTTTTTCAGAACGTCCAATCATAGCCATTACCCGAGGACAAATCTTGCGTTTTTTAAATTTAAAAATAAAAAAAAAGCCAACTTTTATATATTCATGTGCATTTAATTTGTATTTTGTTTGTTGTTGCTGTTGCTGTTTTATTATTATTTTTTTTTTTTGGTTTTCGGGTGTGTGTTTGATTCTGCTTCTTTTGTTTGTTTATATTTCAATAGGATACATCTTATTTAGGACTATATATGTAAAATACGAAAAAATAAACTCTAGATAGAACACATTGTGGTACCATTCGTTCATTTACAAGTATTTTTCTCACTCATAGCGCATTTTCTCCCGCACAACCATTCCTCTCTCTCATAATATTCACATTTTTTCGTCAAATTATTCCCAAACGGCAAATTTAGACACTTTACTTCTTTTCAAACAGTTTAGGGCAACATCTGGTGTGAGTTGACAAATAATTACAACTTCAAATTGATGGAAAACATCGAAACAAGACTCGTGAAAAAGTTTTTGTCCAAAATTTTTCACTCCTTCAGTCACGGGAAAACGAAATTAGAACGGATAGTGCTACCATTGACATTCCGATGACTTAAAGTTATTGTAAAAATCATTTTTACACTGCATGACATTCCCCTTTTTTCGCTATACACTACGACTATGTAATAAAACATTCCAAATGTGACACACGTACAGTTTGAAGTGGACGTATTTCCTCTTCTCTCTCATAACCGGAAGTTTTTCTCACGGAATTGTTTTCATAAGAAAATATTATGAGTGAGGAGATGACCAGCCGATGCATTTTTAATAAAAAAAACCCCACTTTTTTTTAATTTTATTTAAGCCAAATTACCATGTCAAGAGGATTGTTTTTGAATTTACTTGACTTATAAACTACATTTCCGTATTCGGGATGTGATATATTTGTTCTCCAAAACGTAGGTAAATACTATCTAAACGAAAGTTAAGTGTAGTAATCATTTCTACGTCAGTCCAACTAACATAGCCTTTATGGGTCTCGTTACTGAAAAACGATTTACCCAATACTCTTGAAACTTTACAACAGATGTAATCACTTTTAGATTTATCAGAGAACCATTTAACTAACTATTCAAATTTGTTTTTAATTAGAATCATGAGAAAGATTTGTATACAAAGTAGAACAAGTGTGGCCACTAAAAGTATGTCTCGCCTTCCTGTACCATCACTAAAGTCAACGACTGCTTGCTGTTTTCCGTTGTGATTTTTTGAATTGCTGTTTGTTTATGTTTGTTGTGTCGCGTACACTTATTCCACATCTCAATATCGTATACCTAAGCTTTCATTTCTTGATACACAAAAATCATGGGTGCCGAAGTGTCCAAATAAGATGCCGATATGTCAAAGTGTCGATTTGTCTCGGTGTCGAACTGTCCAAAGTAGGTGCCGATCTATTCAGGTGCCGATTTGTCCTGGTGTCGAAGTGTCTAGAATTCTACTACGGATGCCGCAGTGTGTATATGGGTGGAACAAACTGTGCAGCGGTTTCATTCCGCATTTTTTCCTTTTGGAACAACACGCAATTTTAGTTGGTATAAAAAACCGCTAAACTCGACTAATGTTAATGTTTTTTTGTCTAAAATTTGTGTCGGTAAGTCAGTTTCCTCAGTTTTGGTAATGTTTTCGGTAAAGATGTTATGGCCATCAATTAGAACAAGCTAGACATTTTTTGAATCTTCCACTCTAGCTAACTGCCAATAAAAAAGGAAACAGTGTGTACCAGTATGCAGGACAGGTACATGTAGAAAAGGGCAAAAAATCAATAGACATCGATATCGTTTATTATTATTTATTTATTATATTATTACAGTTTTCATAAAGCGCTAAATCTAAACAATGTTACCCAAAGCGCTGTACAACATATTATGAAAATTCATGCATATATATAAATATCACAAAAAGCTTGTTACTCATAAAATACATATAGACAACATAAAAAGATAAACATGCATCCAATACGTAAAAATAGCAATAATCAATAAAAAAAAGCAATGACTGAAATCAGGGGTGTATAAAAATTACACACAGAAAATAAGCTATACAAAATAAGAAAACATCAAAAATCATTTAAAAAAAGAAGGTTATATATGTAAAAATAAATCAAACGTCAACTAAGATCTATTAAATGTTAAAAGTTCATAAAGATATATCTAATAAAAATCATCGGAAAGATAGGGGCTTTAAAAAGTTTTAAACATATATAAGTACATAAATATATAAAAATATATGATATATTGTTAGCACCAGCAAGCAAAACTTCTATAAAAGTTAAAAATAATTCAAATAATACATTTATTACACCCTAACCGAACGTCAATAGCACCACATCACATAACTAGGTTTTACCAGACTATAAGTAAGCTTGTCTAAAAAAATAAGTTTTGAGTTTTTTCTTGAAAATATTGACCGACTCTGCTGTTTGAATATCTCTGGGCAAAACGTTCCATAGAGATGCTGCTGCACTGTCAAACCTCCGCTTGCCATAACCTTTAGTTCTAACATTAGGTGTAATTAGTGTTACGCTGTTTTCAGATCTTTACCTTGCAGGGCGATACAGATGCACTAATTCACATAAGTATGTCGGTGCTTCGTGTCTGAGGGCTTTGAAAACATAAAGCAGTATCTTAAATTGCACACGGTAATGAATAGGCAGCCAATGAAGGGATTCTAATATCGGCGTGATATGTTCGTGCTTCTTTTTCCTGGTGACCACGCGAGCAGCTGTATTTTGAATCCTTTGCAGTCTCTGAATAGCACACGATGGTAATCCATAGAGCATTGCGTTGCCATAATCCAATCGGGAAGCTACAAGTGAGTTTACCAAAGTTTTACACGCGTCTTCAGTGATGAATTGACGTATGCGACCTATTTTGTGGATCTGATGGAAACACGATTTACATAATGAACTTATTTGCTGGTTCATTGTTAAAGTTCTATCGAAGTACACGCCTAGATTGACCAATATGATGGTAGAAAACACTTGCAGAAGATAGATTCGATTGAAGACCAGAAGAAAAGTTACAACGAAAGTAAATGGAATGGCAGAGCATAAACAGGGAAAACAATGGAATGATATGGAACGCCATTGCTGCCTTATGATGAAAAGTTTCATTATGTGATGATACGTTGTCATTATATGATGGTACTTTGTCATTATGTGATGGTACTTTGTCATTATGTGATGATACTACTTCATTATGAGATCTTACTTCTTCATTATGTGATGACACTTTGTCATTATGTGGGTGTACTTCTTCATTATGTGATGATATTTTGTCATTATGTGATGATACTTTGTCTTTATGAGATCAAAGTTTATTATCATGATCAACGCTGAAAAAAATAGTCATTTCTTTTTATTTTGTTCAACAGGTAGTTTTTCTGTGTACCCCCCCCCCCAAAAAAAAAAATCGTTTCCAAAAGGTCGCTTTCTCGAATTTCAAATCAATAACAAATATATAATTTATATTATATATTAAAACTTTGTGAATGACATTTTTCTTCTTTAATGCGGTTTTACTTAAAGGTCTGAGTTTTAATATTTAAGAAGTTGTTGAACAGTTTCAATTTAAGGGTCCTAACTTCATTGAGGCAAATGAGGCAAATGCCTCATGACGATATTGGCATTGTTTTTTGATGATTATGTTTTTGGTCATTGTAAGAATTTAGATAAGTTCTTTAAAGAGAAAAAAAGATATTGAATCAAAAGTTTCTTTACAAAGATTTAGTATCGATTAAGACAAATTGAATAACTTCGCGAGAGTCAAATGAGACAAAAGAAAATAGTCTTGCCTAGGGAATTTGCTCGTCAGTTAAAGTTTAACTACCATAAAGTTGTCTGCTCAGGTCACATTGCCTTAAACGACTCAGACCTGTGCCAAAAAAAAGTTGGCCTCGCTAAAATTGCTCGGTCACAACTTTTGTCTTATTTTATTTAAATATTTTGTATTTAGGTTGTGGCCATGCAGTGAGTGGGTGAATTTCCGTAATTGGTTTAAAATCATAAATATTTCTTAAAAAGTGTAGATTTTATATCCCACTTATCCCGTAGGGATTTTACTAAATAAAGTAAAGAATAGAGTTAAGGTAAGAGTAGTCTATAGTTTCCCGCCATTTTTATGAATGAAATTTAAATTATCTCTCTTTAACAAAATATTTATGATCATTTATTGATTTGGTAACAGAAAAACTTCCTGGTTCAAGTTTGACTTTGAAGGTAAAATATGAAAGATTTGAATTGATTTGCCATTAAAGCAATATAAATATATTATAAATTGAAACAAAGAGTTGGGTGAACATTATTTATAAAAAAATATTGTCGATAGCCGAGTTTGAAAGGTCGTTCTTCTTTACAGACGGTTTAACAGCCTGTTGCTATGTTGAAAGGAAACTAATAACTCCAATTGACTGTCCCCGCATCGGTAGAAATTTCATATGAAGGGCAAAATTCATAATTTTACATAATCCTCACTGTATGGAAAGAGCGAAAGGGAAAGACGGTTGATTTCTGTGCCCCGATATAGTTTATTGCTGTGCTCAAAATGAAGTCGTCTGTTTTTTCTGCCTTTTTACTTAATAATTGAATAATTACATATCCTGCATCGGTGATTCCAACATTTTTAGATAGTAACGATTAAGTTTATTCAAGTTTTACTTGCATTTTTATGTCATTAGCTATTTTTGTTAACAAAAAGTCATCAATTTATAACTAAAACACGTTTTTGTTGACAAATTACATCAATAAAACACTTGCAGATGAAAATAAATTGAACAAAAAGTGTTCATCGTGTAGTTAAGTATATATAAAATTTTATTGTTGATAAATAAAGTTTAATAATGCAAAGGTTCTAGACAGATCGATGAAATAAAAGTAAGTGTCAAAATTTGCATCGCGAATGTATATTTCTGTGCTGATTTTCTACATGCGAATGTATATTTCAGAGCCTGCGGAAGTTTATTTGTGTGGTTGCGAATGTTTCGTTCCGAGCTATAAATACTTGGCTATAGAAAATTAGATCAAATAATGGAAATATAACTTTAATTCTAACTCCAAGCCAGATCATTTTAAAACAAGTGTTAATTTACAATTCCTGTCTAAACCATCCAATGTTTTACTTATTCTATAATTTACAAAAATAATATATTAAGCTCTTTAAAAAAGCATGACATTTTTTGTGATAAGGGGACAACCATTTGATTCTGAGAGGGCCTGGCAGTTGCGGTCGAGACAGATTATTTATTTTTAAAATTTTTGCGGGCAAGAATATTTATTTTTCGCCGCTACGCGGCAAGAATATTTATTTTCTGCATACAATAACTTAATTGAGCATTAGGATCTTGGGACAGATTATTTATTTTCTTGCAAACTGAGGCCAGATTATTTATTTCCAACTTTTTCCAGGCCAGAATATTTATTTACAAAAACTGCCAGCCCCCCTTTCAAGTCCCCTAAAATCTATATTTATACATGTACATGTATTGAGTATTTTTTGTATTCTGTAAACCTGGGATATTTTTTGGCACCATCTTTGCTTTTCCTGGTAGGATACTGAGTTTTAGTTCACACAGATTTAAAATTGCACCGTAATCTTATTGTCCATTTAGACTACAATGGAGGACACATATCTCGCCGTGTATTTTGTTCAATTTAGGTGCAGCAATGACAGCGCGAAAATCGCAAAATAAAACTGTCTCGATAATTTCCTGGTTAACAGTAGTCGATTTGTTTATGATAACATTTCACAATAATATTTCCGCACAATAAAACTAACAGTTTTATACCCAACTTCAATAGACAATGGTGGTTCCAAAACATCATCTAAGTCAAAAACGGTTATTGTAATTTTTTTCATGTGGTACAATGTTTTGTACATTTAAAATTGCATCTTATGGTTTAGAATCAATTTTTAAATGTTTAAACTTGTTCTTTTTCTCATCCACTCTAATTTTAAAAGATTGCTACAGGTAGTCAATGTCCCCCGCCGCCGTATTAAAGTTCAAAATTAACTAAAATTTGAAGAATTAAAATTGCATTGGGAAAGGATCAACTACATATCATGACAAAACAATCCTACAAAATTTCTTCAGAATCCGTTGAGCGGTTTCAGAGGAGTTGAGCTCATGAAGTGTTCCTATGACCTAAAATGAATCAAAATGGCGGTGCGATATGATCAACTACATATCATGACGAACAATCCTACAAAATTTCATCAAAATCTGTTGAGCGGTCTCAGAGGAGTTGCGCTCACAAAAGTGTGACGGATGCACGGACGGACTGACGAAGACCATTACCATGTCCCTCCGTCGCATTGCAGCGGGGGACATATATTTACTTTTTCCTTGGGATGTTTGTGGACAAAATGCAAAATAGTATTGTCGAATATGCCAGAAGAAAATTCACAACATTCGCATTTAAATTAATCCATTTTAGATTTCTGAAATTAAAAAAAAATCATTCCATCAGTGCCTCTAGCCTTTATTTGAAGCACATTCATGTTATTACATCAAATAATAAAAATAAATAGCACAGAAATAAACTACAACAATTTTTGCAGCACAGAAATCAACATTCGTAAACTCGGAAATAAACGACAGCATTTCCTCAACACATTTGATTGAGTGTTTTCAAAGCAACAAATCAGTTATTTATTGTAGGTTTTTTGTTAACCTTCCATTAGATATTCTATCAAATAAGGATTAAAAACGCAATCTGCTACTTAGAAATGAGTTTTTCTATAAATAAAAGGCTTTTTCTATTTTGATAAGTTTTATCAAAACACATAAATAAACTTTCGCTACTTTAAAAACTGCTCTCAAATAAACTACAGCGTGCACAGAACTTAACAGCAGCAGGGCACACAATAAACATTCGCATCATAAGTTAAACACAACTGTAACATCACTTGAGAAGACAATTACTAATCTTCGACAGTAGAATATGTTCTTAAGAATTATAAAGTATATTTTCACTTACTAATTGCTCACAGATGTGCCATAGAATTATGCGATTTTCAACATTTTAACTTTTTGTTTTTTCATTGCGATTTTTCTTAAATTATTTATCTCTTGGTTGAAAATTGGTTAGAAAACAATAGCGTGACAAGTAAGAAACTACAAATGAACCTTAACAACACTAGTATATCTATTTTTCTTACCTAAATGACATATTTTCGTCTTTCGGATGTTTACAATCGTCTGTTTTACCCACAATGCCACAATGACACAGGAGTAAACTACACCGGGGCACAGAAATCAACCGTTTTTCCCTTTCGCTCTTTCCATACAGTGATCCTTATACATCACAGGGACTTGCTCCCCTCTATCAATATTTTGTCAATAAGAGTCAATGTGCGTTTTTTTTTCGCACCGCACATTGACTTAAACAAAATATTGATAGAATGGAGCAAGTCCCTGTGGATACATGTATATTAATTGGATATTCGGGTGCAAGAGTGCCAACAGCCCGGACCAACTGCACTTCAAAAATAAACCACTCATCATAGTTAAAAGTGAACCCATTCATATATATTGAATGTCAAATAAACAAGTTACATGCATCAATACCACCATGTATTTCTACATTTGATCCGACTTTTAAATGTCACACAAAACGATTTTTTTTCAGAATTTGTCTACGTTTTCAAAATCGCGACCGTTTACTAAAATAGAGAAAGACTAAAGTTACATGTTATTCGATTCTCGCGGAATTGGCTTATTGTTATAGTGTGTTTTTCTTTAAAATTTTGTAAATAGTTATTTTAATGTTTCAATCTTAATTTTGATTCAGTTTATTACTTAAACATTTATTAAACCTTTTTAATGATAAAATGTCTTTTCTGGTCAAAGTTTTGTGACGTTGTAACATTCATATTTCAGTTAACATGTTTTCTCATTTTTAAGCTTTTTGTATATAATATTGAATTCATTCTCTTCTTTGTTCATGTTCTTTATTTTTGTCTAAATTCCTTTTTAAGTTTTATAAGTAATTAGTGTCAAATGTTATCTGGAGACATGTTTCGGCAATTTTTCTAAAAGTGACTGTAATAATTCAATTAATCCTTCCTGTGAAAAATGTCTCAATCTATGACATGCTAATTTGGCTATTGTACAAAATTCTTTAATCTATCACTTAAGCTGTATGTTAAGGGTTTTGGATTATAGACCTTTTACACAAATCAGTCCCCCAAGAAAATAAGTTCTAAAAGGAAAATTATTCCGCAAAATTGATTGATTTTTATTTTTCATTGGTTAATAAATTAAATTCGTTAATCTCCTATAAAACGGCATGTCGGCCTGGATCACGCATATTATACATGCGGATCCAGAGTCATAAATAAAAGTTTCTTTCAAACTTTATGTATATATTTTACTGGTCAGTTAATTGTATTTTCTATTTTATCTTTTAAGTAATATAACATGTTTTAATTAGAAATCTTTGCCTTACATTTATTTTCATAATTAAATATGTTTTAATTTTATTATTTATCTGAATGAGATCGCGCACATCATTTATACTTTATTATTTCATTTTAGGAGTAATTTTATTAAGCTTTAAATTATTTACTTTGGAAATAATTTTATTTTAATTTTAAAATTACTTTTTATACAACAACTGAATTCGTTTATTTACAAGGGAGATAATTACATCTTGACAAATTGAGAAATTAACTTTAACATTTAAGGCGTTTCTGACTTTTAAAGTCCAAAGCTACGATGATTATTATCCGAAGCCTGTGAGCATATTTCTTTATTTTGACAAAATCCCATTGATATTACATTTCATCATAATATGATAATAAACTGTTCTCTGTTGCGTTGTTGTAACTGTTTTTTGTAGCTTTCTAAATGACTTTCTATCGCACGAACCGTTTTCTTGTGGTGGTGGGGGTTAGCTGGGATTTTTTTTGCAATTTTTTTTTATTAATTCCAATTTTTACAAAAAAATATATAAATGCTCCTAATGGAGCTGACCAAAAAAAAATTCTCAACCCCCCAAAAAAAACTGCCTGAATACCAAATATCAGATCCCGAGCTATTATGTTTCTCAAGAAATTTATTTTCCACAAAAGTCTTCCAAAGAAGTTTTTGGTCTGAAAAAAAAAGAAGACCCAAGTTCACAGAGTCACTGGAGCGTGAAAACGGGATCGGACTCGGTGACAGTTGCGCAGACCTGTCTGTATACCAAATGTAAGATGCCTAGCTATTATGGTTTTCAAGAAATTTATTTTCCACAAAAGTCTTACAAAAAAGTTTACGACGACGCCGCCGCAGCCGCCGGAAAGTAAAACATATGTCTCGCCTATAGCGACTACTGTTGATTTATTTATTTTCGTTGGTATCAATTTTCGTGGTTTGATGAAAAAGGATCATTTCCTTCATTCTTAAATTCGTGGTTTTGAAGATTACAGAATGCAGATCAATATATGGTGCCCCATACCCATGCCATATGAATCCCCATTCCAAAATAATAAGTAACCCCATACGAATTGAATATACTGTTTGATGGTATATTTTCAATTATTTGGCTACTCCATACGTGATTATGAGAAATGTAACCCCCCTAAAAAAATCGAATGATATCTGAGTCTTGACACCTAGAGGCTCAAAGGAACCTCATTAAAATTAGTTCAACTGATCTCTAATGTTGAACCTTTTTACCAGAGGAAATAAATCTCTATTAGGAGTTGTCCCACAACTTTGGCTCAATAGATGATTTTGTAGAGCTGTTCATGTTGAGGAATGGATGATGCTTAGGATTTTCTCTGTTTCTAATACTTTTCGAGCTATGAGCTAAAAACTTTGGTCTGGCCCCCCTATTCTATTTTTCGCAATGTCGACCATATTGGTCGTAGGCGTGCGTTAATTTCACAAACTTGGTACGTGATTGGCTAGTTAAGTATTCAAATTCATCATAATAAGACATAACTAGAAGGGTTTAAATTTTTGAATAGAAAAATCTTTCTTTCGCAGGTCTGTATTGTAGCTATTAGAGATGGCAACGATCATTGCATGTGGTCCATGTGAAGTCCGAACTAAATCAACCCCTGCAGAATATTGGTGCCCAGAGTGCGAGGACTTGCTGTGTGAAGAGTGTAACAGCAATCACAGTTCAGCTAAAGCATCCAGAGATCATACTGCCATAAGCGTGGAAAATTATAGAAAACTACCAGTGTCGGTTCGCAAGGTCACTCAAATTTGTCCTGACCATGGCATGAAATATGCCCATTTCTGTACTTCACATAATACTACATGCTGTCCAGCATGCGTTTCAGGATTACACAAGTCATGTCCCGATTTACAAACGCTTGATGATGTTATCAAAACGGCCAAAACATCCAGTTTAATCGACGAAGTTGAAAGGAGCATGAAAGAAATTATATCAAACTTACAGAAAATCATTTTGCAACGTGATCAAAATATTTCAGAGATACAAAAACAGAAACGAGAAATTAAGGGGAAGATCGGCACTTTGCGTAAAAACGTCAACCAACACATTGACAAGTTAGAAGAAAAGATGCTCGGAGAATTAAACCGTATTGAAGACAGTGAGACAAAGCAGTTGCAACAATCAAAAACCAGTTTAACAGCCAAACTAGATCTGGTTAAAAACAAGTTTGAGGAAACGGCCATGCTAAAGCAGTACGCCTCAGATCTACAAACCTTTCTTGGAACTCGGGAAATAGAAAAAGTCATAGAGAAGGAGAAAACATGCTTAGATCATTTATCAAAGAACGGTTCCCTTAACATATACGAACTACAATGCAGCATCAACGATAAAATACAAAGCATTATGTCCGATATTCAAACGTTTGGTTCGGTATCTGTCATCTCTAAACCATCCACCGTCCGTCTGACATCCGACAAAGACAAACAGGCACAGATATTTATATCCACACCCCAACCAAACAGAATCAAATTTGAAAATGCTATCTCCAATTTAAAATCCAAGTTCAATATCCAAGGGTCATCACCTAATGGGTGCTCTGTAACGCCGAATGACAAATTCTTCGTTGCCGATAGTTATAACAGTCGTGTTATCATTTCAAGCGAATCTGGTACAAAAGAGAAAGAAATCCCCATCAGAGGAGGAGGTCCACGGGACGTGACAGTCATAGACGACAGATCTATTGCTGTATCTACATACAATGGAGTAGAGATAGTAGACGTGAATACCGGCACTGTGGAGAGGACGCTTGATGTAGGATCGTGTCTTGGATTGTCCTATCATGATGGAATGTTGTACTGCTGTGTACCTAACAAAGGCGTCATTTCTATTGAAATGTCTACAGGGAGAAATAAAACAATTATACGGGATAGACATGACTATTGGTCGTACTGTGCCGTGGCTGGTGATCAGTTATATTATACAAGGACAGATAAGAATTGTATACAGTGTTACTCGATTACGGGAGAGAAGAAATGGGAGTATGTGGAAGCGTCGCTGATCGATGATCCCCTCGGTGTTACTGTTGACGGCAGTGGTAACGTCTACCTGGCATCGTATAACAACGACCAGATTCTGATAATATCTCCTGATGGACAAAAATGTAGACCGATACTGTCTGGTAAGGACGGGATCAAAGAGCCGTGTGGACTTTGCTACAAAAAGAACAAAAATCAACTTTGTGTTGTCTGCGAAAAAGGTCAGTGCTTCGGTTTCGAAATCAAATAGAATCACAAGTAACTTGATAACCACAAGAACTACCGATACCGTTTTGATAAATTTTATAAATGTGGTGGTTAAAATGTAAAACTCTCAGTTAAAACTTTTAAAAAATCTATCGATTTAATGGTGAAGAACAATAAAAAAGACAGAACAACTCAGAATAATTGTGTATGGTAGCCGAGTTTGTAGCTGTGAAAAAGGAACGACCATTTGATTCTTACGAGGGGCTATGGTGAAATTTGATGTGAACAGAAAGTGCTTTGAACTAAAAAAAGGCAGGATGGTGTTTAGGCTGAACAAAATATAGTAAGTCAAATCCAGGATCCGATTTTTCAATAAAAAGGCGGGACATTTCCTTAACCACCCATTAAAATCAAATGGTTGCTCCCCAAGTCGTAACGCCTATGATTTTTTTGTAAGTTAAGATAAATGTCGTCATTCAGACTAAAAAAACAAACAGTTTATAGAAAGATTTATTGTTGACTATTCATTATAGATACTGCATAATACTCAATTCATAGGATGAAAAGTATTTTGTTGTATATTTATTTATAAAAATCATCACAATTATCGAATACAACTTTTTGGATAGACAAACAGGCATGATTAAATGTTCAAGAAAGACAAATAAAGTGAAAATGAGCAAAGAGCGGTCACTTAATATTGCTGTAGATGGTTTACCTTTTTTCATCCAAATTTTGATAACTTTTCTAAAATGTAGATCATATTTTTTTTTTATTTTCAAAATATATTTTTTAAATTAATTTCATTTTAGATTTCAATGATATTGTACTAAGTTTTACATCTTAGCAAAAAGCTTATGAAAACAATTGAACAAAGATTTCAGCCATGCCTTAAAATTTATGTTAAGCAGATTCTTAAGAAAATGTGACTCGTCGTGCTTGATGAAAATAGACCATGTTGTATTGAAATAAAATTCTTTCAAGTTCAAATAAATCTAGGTAAAATTATCGAATTAGTATTTCCATCTATAAAATGTACACAAAGCTGAAAAAAATCTCACCATTGGCTAAAAAAAACCAAAAAACAATTTTTTTCACATGTTGCACTATGCATATATGTGTAAGGGAAACCGACCACATATGACTATTAATTTGATCGGTCTTCAGAGTCGCCCCCACCCCGCACAAAAAATTCGATCAAATATACCAGTATACATAGATAACAAAATAAATCAGTACAAAGAAAAAAGTAATCGGCAAAGCGAACTTGGAAACGGACCATAACGCTTGAAAGGGGGGAGGGGGGGGCTTTTTTAGTTTTTGGTCAGAAAATATATATTTTTTTCAAAGTGTCGCAAAAGAATATTTTTTTTTTCATTATATTAGCATTATTTCATATAGCAGAAATCTTTCTTCATGATAATTTTTCTCACCAAACCAAATAAGGGGTCTTGTTTTTCCCTTTCGGTTCGCACTGCCAGTGATTTAGATTCAACTAACAAAGGAAAAGATTATCAAATGAATAGTACAGAATTCGAAAAATAGCAGAAATATCATGATCCGTGAAAGTAATGATTTACAAAGCCAGTTCATGTTAGGTTGATTTGAACGCTTAAAAACACCAAGCAGAATCCTCCTAAAGAATTCCTTGTTTATTTGCCCCAAAAATGTAAAAGTTTTCAATATTCTATTTGACTATGCATCTGTCTAATTGATATGACACTATTTCAAGCTAAAAAAAAACGTGTTTGAAGAGCTCATAAAGGACCACTTAGCTCTCAGATTTTTTTTTCTTTTGTGTCGTAAGTTGACCCCTAAAAGGGGAAAGGCTCTTAAAAGAAAAATGAATAATAGTGTTTTTTTTTCTTCCACGTATTTGTCATAAGGTTCTTCCTACCCCAGACATAGGTTGATCATCTTAGTAATAATTTGGTTCCCCAGTTTGGTATTTTTGGTTTTACTGTTCTATGCTCTTCATTTTCATACAGTGTTTGGCATTTTCAATATTTTTGGTAGAGCGCCTCTAATGAGTCTTGAATAGACGAAACGCGCGTCAGGTGTAACAAAATTTATTGTCTGGAACTTTGTTATCATTTGTATTTCATATAAATAAAAAACTATTGCAGATAGAAAAAAAATGCCTTGCGTGCGAAAACCTTCAGACCATTAACCTCTACAAAAGTCTACACTGCACCAAAAATGCTGAATGTTCCATACAGGGGTAATGGCCCTTTAACGGTAGAATTAAAAGAACGAAACTTGTGCAAATGTTAAAGCTGTTAACGTCGTAAACTTTCAGCTCATTCAGCTAAACACAAGTCCTTTTTAGTAGGTGTTTCCTTATATGAGAAAGAGCTTACTGATAGGGGAATGAGCTTACTGATACGGGAAAGAGCTTACTGATAGGGGAAAGAGCTATAGGGGAAAGAGCTTACTGATAGGGGAAAGAGCTTATTGATAGGGAAAAGAGCTTACTGAAGAGTCTGATATGGCCATTACAGTGTTCTCACACGATCGGGAAATCGGGAAAAGGTTTTTATGTTTTTCTTTTATCCAAAAATAGCAAAAAATAATAAGGCTTTTTTTATAAAAACCGCCCATAAAGACAATACATTATACAGACATGACAGAGGTGCATGAACATTTGTAACATCAACGGGACTTGTTCATATTTAACGCTTTATCCATTTAATTGTAACAAGGCATCTAAAAATTAACCAGCCTCCATTGAAAAGGACAGTTAATTCGAAATCAAAAATATTTCAGCTGTCTCTGAGGTTCCATGGAAATATTTCGTCTATATCATAGATTGAACATACAGATAAAAAATTTCACAAAACACCAAGCTTATCCCAAGTTTATAATATAAACGAAAAAGCGAAAAATCATCCTAAAAATTCTTACTTATCGTGAAATACAGGCATGACAGAACTCCTCTTTCAGAAAATTTTTTTCAAGTTAGAAGGTCGATCCCTTACAATTCTGATTTTCATGTTTTGTGTAATGAAGAACAGAAATACAAGCATCTTTTCTTTGCTTTGGAAATGTCAATGTTAATATACTATTTTTTTTTGTGTCATATATTTGGAAGATACTGAGATGCGGAATAGGTGACGCCACACAACCAGCGTATATTAACAGAAATAAAAAAATCCGCATTAGGAATCAGACAACAGCCACCAATGTGACACCGTGAATATGACAGAAGTCGCAATTCTCGATTTCGTGATTTGATCCAGATTTAAAATATATTGCATAGGATTCAAAACCAATCCTAAAAATGTCAACGAAGCACCCCATTCTGGACTAAGAAAATAACATAAGATGATG
This sequence comes from Arcuatula senhousia, assembly GCA_963971305.1. Classification (NCBI taxonomy): domain Eukaryota; kingdom Metazoa; phylum Mollusca; class Bivalvia; order Mytilida; family Mytilidae; genus Arcuatula; species Arcuatula senhousia. The sequence continues at coordinate 11,689,494 of OZ020305.1, forward strand.
ACTATTAGCTTTGACAGAGATTCCTGGCTTTGGACAATGGCGGGATTAAATATTTTTTTTTGCCCCCCCTCCATTTCACCATATTGATAAACATATCAAAATAACACAATAGAAATCAAATTGATGATAGTTTAATTCAACAAAAGAGAACTTGAGACATTCAAACTACTGTAACAAGAAAAAATGAAATGTAGAGGAACTCTCTTGAGAAAACTCGCTTACTTATTATTACTTTTTGTGTATATGTATGATTGTGTTTTGTGCTTAACTGCAACGTTCAGTTTTATGAATCAGCAATGCCTCACTGCTACAAACAAGTTAAGGATGCGATTAAGAGGATACCCAACACTTAGGCTAAAATAAAGTAAAATTGTGTCGTTTAATTTTCCTGAAAATTTGCAAAAATATTCACTTTAAATATATAATTCAATAACAAAATCTTACGATTTTCGCATCATAGGTTTCTTGAGAAAATTTTCGTTGAACATAATGAAGTTTCAACATATCCGATTTTGATCAATCAGCAGCAATTTAAAGTCCAAAAGAGAAACAGCCTGCAGCCATCACCGCAACCAGTTTTTCAATCAGTTCCAGATTAAAAAGACCTGATTCTGAACATATAACAACTGACTCAAAAACGACGGGTAGAATATCAGATTTGTTAAAATTTCTGCAAAGCTATGGACAGGCACATAAAACTAATGTCAGGGTTAACTCTGTCGGTTGTTTCTTTCGGGTACTCTAGTTTCAATCACCACTAAAACTGTCAACTTTGTATGACCAGGTTGCGTCGCGTAACAAAAAGTAATTACATCTAGGGAAAAAAAGTGAAAGAAGACGTTGACATTGTTAGGCTTAGGTTTGGTATAAGAAAGGAAAAACAGAAAAAAACTCTAAAATGTGATAAATAAATTTAAATACCAAAACGTATATGCTGGTTATGCTGTATATGCATATTTCAATATTGAGTAACCTCTAATCAACAGCACTGAAACAAGCATTGGAAGGTCAAAAACCAAACGTATTGAACGAAAAGACTCAAAACCAACATAGTGCGAACAGGAAAGCCAAATCCAGCACCGAGGTATCGACCATTTGAAGTACAAGGAAAGAAACCTAGTGTTTTATACAATGTTGAATTTTGCAATCGGAAATTTCAATGACAGAAAATATTAAAATTTATTGGTAAATATAGGTGCTTTTTTCAACAATCATCAACATTTTGTTTCTATGACTCAAATATGTTTAATAGGCTGTTTTTGTGTAGATTTTAAACAACAACAACATTTTTTGCAACGATAAGACGCCAAAGAGTTCAGACGTGGTTTAACGAAGAGCAAAGGTACATGTAAGATGCGCTTGTAATAAAAGGTCAAACTTAGCTTTTAAAGGGATACCATAAAAATGGGTCAAAATAAAAAAGGATTGACAACAGATATACTTAGTTTTGTACATACCATTTCATTTTCGGGGGGGGGGGGGGGCTGGGATTTAAAAAAAAAATGTTCTGGCTCTGATTTTCTGCAAAAAAATAGTCTGGCCAGCTTATAAGGCGGAAAAAAAAATAACCAGTCCTCATTTTGCGTACTAGTATTAGAAAAAAAAAAGATTTTCTGAACAAAATTTTCTAGCGTCCAGTGTATGGGAAAAAAATAAGTTGGCCCGCGCAGCGGTCGAAAAAAAATTCCCGGTTCGGGTGAAAATCCCAGCCTTCCCCCCAGAAAATAAAATGGTCGGTGCCTTACCTGTGCTTAAACATTTACCTGCAAACAATATGGAGCCAATCTGTTACATCGTCATAGACGATGGACCAACAACCGAGAAACTTACTCGTGTACTAGATGCACCAAGACTTACGAGGCAGGAGAATTTACAAGGTCACATGATTTGTTACCTAATGGGTTACGAGTGTACTCAATGCAACCAGGCTATTGCCACCCAATGCTATTTAGAGTTACATCAGCAAAGAAATGGACAAATAAGAGTAGGTCAACCGTTCCACATGGATGATCCGAAGTCCTATTACACCATCAAACGAAAGGAGAAGAAACGAATACTCAAGTTTGGAACTTCGAGAAATCATTAAACCGTTACTTTTAAAATTTGAAGTAACAAACCTGCCTTCCATCACAAGAACAATACATGAGTTATTTGACTCCATCCTGCAAACTATCGGCGACAATATGGAAGAACAGGTTCTCGCTAAATTGACAAATGAAATCAACTCTCTTGATATCCCGATTGCCCTTCCTACACTTCAACTCAAGGATAACTATTAAAGGAAGTAGAGAGGTTATTACAATCCATCTAAGGGTTTGTACTGAAAGGAAGCCTAGGATTAGATATCATTCACGTAGCCATTCCTGAAAGAAACGGGCGGAAACGATGCAACTATGTAAATCTTAACAAAGTCCTTTAAGGCAAGCGAAGTATCATTATTGTCCAGACAAGCGCAAGAACAATCGTAACCGATATAGCCAGGGTCGATAAACACTCAAAGTGGGAGAGTATAGGACATGTAAAATACATGCAAGAATACTAAGCTGTACAGCTCTACGAGAAAGCAAGTGCACAAAGAGGACCATGTGGTATTAAAGAAGATTAACCAATACCATCAGGACGATCATTATGAAGTCATCACTAGCTGTAGCCATTTTTGAAAGGTTTTTATTGCCAGACGTGTAAACAAGGATATGATCATTTAGAAAAACATGCAAATAAGAAAGCCTGCATCATTTGAAAAAAAATATTCACGAGCCCTGTGATCACCTGTAGCCAATATGACAGAAACTTTAGAGAAAAAGAGTGCTTCCAATTTCAATTAGAACAGACAAGGAAATGTAAACACGTAATACAAGTGTAAAGACTGTTGCCATACCGTCAACAAGGAACGATTGAAAAGCGATGATGTATGTGGTGACATGTACTGTCAATCGTGTAAATGATACTTGGATCCAGACCACCAGTGTTAAATCATATCGATAGTTGTTAAGGAACCTTCTACATGTTCTAAGGAGCAATCTTACATCTTCTTATTTCGAATGCACCCACGACGTCACGAAGATTGTGAAGGATGCACGGCGACCTGACACCAATGGAAGGTAATCACACTGTAAAGGCAGTAAATGGGGAGCCAAGGAACATCAGCCAAACTGTGTTATTCATAAAGTCTGTACCGCCCGTATGGAAAACAAGTAACTTAAGAGAGTATCTGCAAAAACTAAATCTAATGACCTTTAAAGGATCCAGCACCACCAATGACTTTGCAGCTGGTTGTTTTCTGGACACAACAACAACGTCACCACTATTTGCCATTATTTAAAAGGATACGATTCCATCCCCGTTCTGCAATACCTATTTGACCATGAAGTTCAACAAAATACGTACGTACACACATACATATCCTCTCTTGGTCTTCAAAGACCCGAAAGGCCGTTGAGTATTCTACGTCACCCAAGTCTGTCACTTACTGTTTTTTCTGCTCTCTGTCGTGTATTCCATCCTATTTCATTCCTCTCTTTTTCAACAGTTCGTTTCCAGGTGTTCCTTGGTCTTCCAGCTTTTCTTTTACCTTCAGGTGTTCAGGTTAGTGCTATCTTGATGTAACTGTTATTTGTTCTCTACGTAGAATGTAACCTATATATCTCCATCTGAGCACTTTGATCATATGGGACAGTAGTGTGGTCTTGGTGCAGGTGTACAGATCGATGTTTGAGATCTTCTCAGGCCAATGTATCTTCAATATCTTACGTAGGCATTTACGTTAGAATGTGTCAAACCTCTCTTCGTCTTTTTTCGTTGTTGTCCATAGCTCTGCGCAGTAGAGCAGTACAGAAATTACGTTTGCATTAAAAATAGCAATTGAGTTTTGGTATTTCCATACGTGAGTTAAGGCACAGTACGCAGATCTTGCTAGCCCCAGTCTCCTTGTTATGTCTCTTTCGGTACCACCATTTTGTCCATGGTTGTTCCTAAGTATAGGAAGGAGTTTGTATCTTCCACCTCAGTGTTGTTTATTCTGACTTTAAGCTGGTTCTTACAGTTCATTCTCATTGTCATTGCTTTTTTGGCATTTATGTTGAGCCAAGTGTATTTTCAACATTATGTTACCTGATCGTTTTCTCTTGCAAGTCAGTGAATCTACTTGCTAATAGGTCAAGGTCATCAGCATAGTCTAGGTTTTCAAGTCTGGTGGTAAACTTCCATCTGATGCCTCTGCTCTTGTTGTTGGTGTTCCACATAATCCAGACAATGATGATGATGAAGAGAAAGCCTGACATAATACGACCTTGCTGCACACAAGTTTTAACTTCGAACCACTCTGATGTTTTACCGCTTTCAAGGACACAGCCTTTGCCACCCATGTATATGTTCTTAAAGATGTTAACATATATATCAGGAACACCATAGGATTTTAAAATTTCCCACATTCTGTCATGTATGATGCTATCGAATGCTGTCTTAAAATCTAATTTAAGTATAATGGTGCATTCAATTCTTGGAATTGTTTCATGATGTTACGTAGGATAAAGACTTGCTCAGTTGTTCTATGGCCACTTCGAAAAGCTGCTTGTTCGTCTCTGAGTTGTTGTTATACTCTGTCTCTCATACGCATACGATCAATAATGATTCTAAGATGGAACAGATAAGAGAGATATGCTCCTCTCGCATAATGTCAAGTCACGTTTCTTGTGAATTTTAAAAATCAATGATCGCTTCCAATCAGTTGGGACTTTCTGTTAGTCAATTATTCTAATAAAGAGGGAGAGCTGGCATTTAGTCGATGTGCCAATGCTTTCTTTCAATAGTTCTGGATTGATGTTGTCAATATGGGCTTTTTTGCTTTTAAGGTTCTGTATTGATTTTGTGATTTCACTAATTGTAATATTTCTAGTGTTTATTGTTTCGATGGTGTGGTTGTTTTCTATATTGCAGTTGTCTGGAATTACGGTGTCCCCGGCTTTGACATTCAGGACTTCCTCAAAATGCTCTTTCAGTCTATCTAAAACTTCTTCTTCCTGCATGAGTAGTTTGCCCTCTTTTGACTTCATACCCCAGGTGTTCTTTCTTCTGTTATTCTTTATTTCCCTTGTAAACTTTTGTCGTTAAGTCTGTTTTGAGATGCCGCCTCTTCTGCTTTGCTGGCCAATTCTTCATGCCATTTTCTTTTATCTGCCCTTGCTTATTTTTCTTCTTTATCTTTTTCCCTATAACGGCCTCTCTTCATCTCTTTGATTTTTTCTTGTATTTTCCTTCGTTGTTTGATGGCAGTGTAAGTTATGTTTTGGATTCATTCTTTTTCTAATAATTCCTTGTACCCAGTATCGTATCTGCGCTTCCGATGTACACTTGCGATACCTTTTCCCGATGCTCATTTTCTTCAGGAAGCTTTTGTAATCTTTTCTTAAGATCGATTTGGAAGGTTGAACAAATTGTTGGATTCTTCAGTTTTTCAAAGTTATAGGCTGTTCTAGTTTACTTTCTTTGTTTAACATTTCTATTTAGTCTAAGTCTTACTTTTCAGACTACAAGATGATGGTCACTATTTGCATCTGACCCACGCATTGGTCTTACGTCTAGCAAAGAACCTTTGTTCCTTCCATTTATCATACCATGGTCTATTTGGTTCTTGTCTCTGTAATTTGGCAATTCCCAAGTATATTTATGTATATCTCTATGCTTGATGTGGATTCAACCAAATACAAGATAGTTTAAAGCATATAACTGCTAGTCTTAAACTATTCTCGTTCATGATGCCAATGTTCCCAACCTTCGTTTGATGACCCAATTGCAATCTTTGCATTTGCGTCACCCATGTTGATGATCATGTCATGCTTTGGAATGATGTCTATTTCCTAATAAAGTTTTTCATAAAAGGCATCCTTTTCATCTTCATGAGAATCATTTGTTGGGCTGTAAACTTGCATGATTGTGAGTTTAACATGCCTGGAAAAGGACCGTGCGTTGAGGATCCTATCAATATCCGTTATTTAGGCTTGCCTTGCTTTCCATGTCAAGTATGAGACCTACTTCATGATGGTGTGTGCTATTGTTCCCTGAATATAATAATGTTTCACCAGTTGATATTTTCACTTTTTGAACCTCTGTCCATAGTATCTTATTAATTCACATGATGTTGAGCTTATATTTCTCAAATTCCTTGCATGACATTAGCTGTTTTGCCTGTTTGTTACATAGTTCTCACATTCCAACATCCTAATCTTAGATGGTTCTTAGGAGTGGTTAAGGATGGTTTCTGTAAGTTCTGACCTATGGCTTCCTCGTGGCTTTCACTAGGTGTCTTTATATGCTCAGGTTCCCAGTGTAAGTGTGCCTAATTAACAAACGATAATCCAAAACGACACCAAGAATATGTCCGTGACGATTCGAAACTGTAACATACGAATGATTGACGCAATTAACTGCCTAACTACCGCCTTGGCAAAACTTCGAAAAATGTTTGGATTCAATGAAATCCACAAAGGATACTTTTCACATCTGTTTAACAGAAAGGAAAACCAGAACGTCCGACTTGAGACCCTTCCAGACATCCACTACTATATCCAATGGCATGAAGGCAGAAGATCGAGAAATATTCATTTACCTTCCGGAAACTGTTCATGGACACCTTAAGCGACACTTAAATAGATCCATTCCAATACATTACAACTGAATCATCTGCATGCAGCCTCATCTTTCGATCCAAGTTTCCATTGCAAGAGACCATATGCATGTAACTGATGCCTACCCAAGGATATGGACCAGAACACAAACAATTCATAAAGTCATGAAATGGTTAAAATACGTATCCGCAACTATGGACATACCGATTCAACATGCTATGAATGAGGTAGAAAAGCAGATCAAACCCTACAGAGTATGTTACTGGCACGGTTGTCCCATATGTTATTCAAGAGAGACCATCAATGCAGTCAATAACATGTTCAATTGCGATCTACATCAACGATCTCATGAGCAAAATGAGTACGATGTACTTTCATAAAGGAGGATATACCCATATAGAGAAATGGAAATGAGATTTTGATAAAGAACTGGAAAAGGATACAACACTTTGCGACTTTGTGAACTCTTTAAAGGTAAAAAAGCGAGAAGAAATCGTGTATGGATAAGCCATACAAGGGGACGAATAACAGCACAGGAGTCCATAAAGGGCGATTAAAAAAAGAAGGTTAAGGGTCGGGATCCTGATTAGGGCTATGGTTAAAGATAGGATGAAGAATAGGAATAGGGTTGGAGATGGAAGTAAAGCTATACAACAACACAAGAATACAAGCCTAACCACAATTCAAGATCCCATTAAAGTCCACACTTCTTATTCAAAAGAGCATAAAGGCCAACAAAGAAGAAGAAATCAAGTTTGGGTGAGCCATTCAAGCACATGGAACATTAATGGCGAAACTAGCAAAATTTAAGAGAGAGAGAGTAAGGTTTAGGATTAAGGTTAGCGTAAGAAATAGTGCTAGATTTTAAAACAAAAAACTGAGAATAAACTATATAAAGGGACAAAAGAAAAGACGAAAAACGGTACGTAGTACATGATTGTACTCGTTTAAACTACAAGATACATAAGGTGACAGGTGTTGCCAATTGTTTAAACTTTGCTCCAGGTGTCACCAATAGGTTTGACCTTTAGTGCACTGAAAATTAAAAGTAAATTCTTACCTATGTATAAAGACGTCTTAGGCCGCGTTCACACTGAGCAAAACTCATAGTAGTTTAAATGTCGTCCGCACTAACATTAAACAGCAATGCGTTCAAACTGTAAAATATCGATGTTTACATGTAGTTTAAATGTTGTGTTCATTACATGCATTTGATACTTAATGTAGTCCTTGTGTGGGTTTAATGTACAATGGATTTCGCATATTTCTTTTGAATAAACGGCATGCATATGCATTAATTTCATTGGAAAGCTTTATTGTTAGTACATATTACATGTATTGTATATTCCAAAATTTTCTCGGGTGAATGAAAAAAGAGGGGTGCATGTAACTTCTTAATAATTAATGTATGTATTCGGCAAAGCGGAATAGAATTTCATAAAAGGTGTTGCTTTTGTTTGGGCAAAGCGGTCTAACATGAACATAAAAAGTGATAAAATGAACATGAAATGATGATGAAGTGAAGTAAATGGGATTCTTTAATGTATGAAGAACATGATTTTTTCCTAACACGTTTCACCGCTATGGTTTGCTGTCAGGTTTTCCGCATTTTACGTTTGTAGCCTGACGACGCGGGATTTTGACAGACTGCCCCATTCGACCACCGGGTACACATTCCAGTCGTTTTGTGGACAAAGAAGCAGACCCGATATCACGTTTCTGGGCGCTCTTTGGTGGATTTTTACCGACAACATGGCGCTGCTGTGGACCCGCGCCGGTATTTTTGTATAACAATGTTTTATTATAGCAATATATTTCAAAATAAACAAATGGACGAACGGACTAAAGCGCCAGAAAATGTGTACACCTCCATTATTATTCTATAGAAATAAAAATCATAAAAAGACAATGATTCAAAATCCATACTTATTCTATATTTAAATGTCGATTCGCCGAAACAACAATCATGATTATTTATCCATTAATGTTGTATTTACATGTACATTTAAATTACATGTACACTTGCATTAAATAATATGAACAATTCATATGTCCAGTCATTTAATTTAGGTTTATCAATGAGAACAAATTTAGTGTGAAACTAGTTTTAAGGTTAGTGAGGACACCTGTTATGTGACCAAAAACAGCTAAAAATGCAAAAAAAAACCAAGTGCAAATGTCACAAATACCTTGGAAATTGTGTTAAATACTTTCATTTAATAAAACTTCATCGAAATAGATTAACTTTGATACAAATATAACAACTATGTATAGGAGAATGTATGGTTTACTGTAGATTCGTAAAAAATAATTCACGAGCGCCGTCAGGCGCGAGTGAATTATTTTTACGAATCTACAGTAAACCATACATTCTCCTACTTAAACCATTTTACACCGGGGAAAACAATATATAAATGTATAAATATGATTAAAGATTAATAGCATCTGTATTTTATGAAAACTTATAAGAAAAACGTAGTTCCGACATCCCATCCGATCCTCCATAATGTTAATAAATTTTCCCGCCTTATTCAACTTTATCGTGAGCAGATTGTGAGTACTTTTAACATGTTCTATAATGGACAAGATGGATTTAGCCGTGTTTTTTTTTCAATGGATTTAGATTTTGAAATTCATCATGGATTATTTAAAATTTTAAACAATGGATTTATTTTTTGTTCTCGGGAATACAATACAGAAGCAATCAAAAGGTAAGATGTTTTAAATAACGTAATGGTTACTTAGCATTAGGGTAAAATGCAGCAGATATCCATTTTTACACATTCTAAACCACTCTTTACACAAAAAATTCATGTGTTTTTATGTTTCATTTTTGATAAAGCCAAACACATTTGAGATGTTTGCTGCTAAAAATGATTTTACAACTGAAACATTTATTGATGTATTATCGGTCACTTCCAGTTGTGGATCCAGAAGGGGAATTCCCGGATTTTGAACCCCCCTTTCAATTGAAAATGTATTATTGTTTTGTACATATTTTCGGCAAAAATTGTCTGGAGCCTCGTTCTCACTCGACTTTATAAAATCTAAAAAAGTTTATTAGATATCCATCAGTTTAAGTCCAATGCCTATGGCTTTTACACAGCAAAAATCTATAAATAAAGCAATGTATTATTCATTTTCAAATCAGAAAAAAACTCATGGTGAACGGCATTATTTCGAAATTTCTGTACCATTAACGATGAAATATCTTGCTATTTGAAGAAAAAATAAACGACGGCAAATTGAAACATATTGAGCACTTATTGACACAAATTTCTGTACAATCGGTGGGTTTTATCAGATTTAAAATGTACCAGTCTAATATCTAGTGGTATTCAATTATCTCCCCTGCAGAAAACAGCTAATGTGTTTTTAAATTTTTAACGATGGCGACGGCATATAAACAATCTTCAATTTTCATTTATTACGCATGGATTTGACTACTATCATATACGTTGGACATGTTATGTTATTAACGAATCTTTTCTGTTGCGTAAACAGTTGTTTATAAGGTCAACAAAAGTGCATATTTTAACAAATCGAGTGAGACTTATTGGCCGTTGGAAAAAATTAAAATGTCATCTCAACCTTTAAAAAATCACACAAGGCGTAATACCTGCAGTACATTTTCGAAACTTGTGGGAATGTTAGGTTATTACCTTTTCTTTCGACAGATATTAGTTTGAAAATTATATTTTACTGTTATCATATAACGATCCATTTGAATTCAATGTGTAACTATGAAAAAACTTTCAAGGGACACAACCAAGTTCTATCTTTAATAAATTATAAACATGATAAATGGGAGGCATTCCTATTTTTAAAACGGATGACTGAATATTGAATTGGACATTTACTCCAATACAATGCAAATTCACATACTGTTGATCCCAATTAACGGATACCGGTCAAAAAGGTAAACATGTTCTATGACATAATCGAATTCAACAGGTAAATCGTGTACTTTTAAAAAGAAGGTTGTCAAGACGGACTAGAAAAATAGGTCTTTTTCTTAATTTTATTTTGGCTTTACCTCTTGCAGTACATGTCTGAAAATTTGCAGATGTGAAGATATACATTTAAACAAATAGTGTGATTTTTTTCAATTTTTTATATAAAAGTTAAAGTTGTGCGATCCATTTCAGTTTGCACCGTATGCATTTCATAAATATCCACATAATAACATGCATTAAAATGCAATCTGTTACTTTTAAAAACTCTTTTTAATTCAACAAAGTTTATTTTATCAGCATAACTTAAAATTGGAAGACATTTTGTACTAAAAAGAACTTTTGATTCACTTGACAACCAGGATAAACATTCGAATTGACTTTCCTATCTTTTCCGATGAAGAGCTCACATTCTATTGTTTAAATACCACCGGTTTTCGGACTGTGTACAATTACAGCTATATGCTTACCTGTAAAAACAAAATCAAATTGCAATGATCACTCGACAAGGAATAATTATTTGCTTTATTTTTTCCCTCATTCATTAGAACACGGGTCGTTACATTTACCGGCTATCGTTAACACTGAATAGTTATGAATACAGAAAACAATACTCGTGCATAAATTCTATCATCGAATAGGTAAATCGAGAAAATGGTAGACAAAAGTCTAATCCTAGCATCTTGTGTACCATTTTTTCATTGACTTCTTCTTTGTTAAAAAAAAAATCACACACGGTAAATTTTAGGCAGTCTTCAGATTTCCAGCGGTAATCAATAGCCGGTCACCGTGCATACAAACAAATTTGCAATCAACACACGTCTCTTTTTTCTTTATTCGAAGTAAATTGTTTTATTTTTTTTCTAGATTTACTACCAATCACTTGCTGAAAAGGAGCGCTACAGATGTACATCTTAATGTGGAGAACAAAGAACTTTTATGTCATACCACTATTGTCGCCAATCATGAATGAGCAAAAATTTCACAATGTCGGGATTGTTTTATGTGTTTGGACAACTAAGATAAATATTCATGCGCCCTTTGTGGACGCTTTGAAAACGTCGATTAAGTTGGAGTACGTTTCGGACAAAATGATGTATTTCATTATCAGAAATTTGACATTTTGAACGCATGGAATAAATTCATTTATTGTTAACTAAAAGTGTTTTTGTTTTTTTTTAGTTGAATAAAACTTGATTCCTGTATTCAATGCATTTTTGTGACCCTTTTAAAAAGGTAAATTTCTTGAAAACTAATCGCTCACGGTCGGTAATCTGAACCCAGTGTTTGCCCTGAAGGTTTGTGATCAGTGGACCGTGAAAAGTTCATGGAACACTGATCATGAACAATAGACAGCGCTGTGAATTCTTAAAAAATAATCTACACTTTAAACAATAGAATGACGTCATTAAAATGGTTTAATCCTTCATAAATAAAATTTTTAAATAAAACAAGGGAGATAATCCACTTGAAAAATGACAAAAAAAATTACAAAGATTTGTATTGTAGACAGAAAAGTAAGCTGGTGACCCCCAGTTTTTATTGTTTTATTTCAAAATATATTGTATTTCATTGATTTTTATCAAATAAAAATAAAATTTAAATTCGTGGATTTTTTCTGCGACAAGATTTTATGCTAATTTTTTGGCCTTTCCTATATAATCTATAGTAATTTTGAAAAAACTTTGAGCCTTAATTTTGGGAAAACAAGCCTGGAAAGGGGGTCCAATATTTTTACACAAGATAAAGTATATACCAAATACTAATATATCCAAAAATTGGACATTTTAAATTCGGCATTATTTTTGGGGTCAGGTGTCCTCACTAACCTTAAGAACATTAAACTACTTCTACACATGCAACTTCAGTGTGAACGCGGCCTTATATTACTAACGTTAATAATGTCTATAAACCCAATTTTGTTCGCGTAAGCTATATTGGATGCATGTGTTTTTTCAGAACATCTTTAAGTTATAAAAAATGATTATTATTTTAACTCTAATTTGCAAAATTATACCCATAAGGGTCAAGTAAAATACAAAATATAGAACATATTTGCAATTCATACGAAACAAAACAACGTACTTTAACAAAGTCCAATTAGATTTTTGATCGATATTCACCCTATCGTTACAGTTCCTATAAACAATTTAAAGGGTCTTGGATTTCTTTAAAAAATATATTTACTCCAATTTTTGTTAAAAAATAATTTAATGGACATGAAAAAAAAAATATTATCAATTAAAAAAAAAAATCAGATTTGCGAATTTAAAAAAAGGAACAATTAGATGCATTGAGAAGGCAATTATATTTTGTAATCTTTAGCTGCAATTGCATATATGAAGCTAGAACAATTTTCAAATTCCACAGTAGCCAACTAATAACTACTGATTAAAAAGTAGAGCGGGAAATGTATACAGGACAGATATACATGTCGAAAACTGCATAAAAATCAGTAGACATTGAGACAGGTAAACTCTGCCCCTATCGCTTGACAAAGAGTAACCAATAAAATGGTGAAAACACTTACACAAGACAGATACTTTTGAAGATAAGAAGAAAATCAACGACGAAAGTAAGTGGAAAGACAAAAGCATAAACAGGAAAAAAAAATGGAATGATATACATATGCACCCATTTAAAATATACAAGATCGGGTAGATTTTACTTTACTTCAGTTACCGATTTAGACTGATATTTTATTTTAAACTTCTGTACCTAACATGACATGTTTATTAAATCCAAAACTTTTAAAATTCACGTGCGATGACTTGTTTTACAACAAAGTAAAGACGTTTACTCTTTACTTGGTATATTTGGCTTCCACTTTTAATATCCCGATTATTTACTTTTTTTCCTTCTTTTACCAAAATAATGACCAAAAATATCTTGGATATCGAAATTACTCACTAGCAATGACCAGAACCCAGGATTCAAAGTTCCAGGGGGGCCTTGACATCCCCACCCTCCATGGCCAGAAAACCGCGTTCCACATTTTTGACGTTTGGCAGACCACTCATAGCTCATACTATTTAGATCCTAGTTATGGCCATCGGGTACTACATTATTTGAAAAACAAGAATGACGATAGAGACTACTGTATGCCCTAGGCCTAAGACCATCCATCTGCCCAAGGAATCAGTTAGAACTGAATGTTCAGAGATGGGGAAAGAAGACCATGCAGAAACACATTCTAAGTCATAAGTCACAAACGAAATATTACAGCAAAGTCCTAACAGTACCACATGCAATGCAGGGAAAATGCCCTAGACCAATTAGTGGTGGGCACAGTTATTTAAGTTAATGGGTGTAAAAAATGCTGATGTTGTTTTTTACGAAATGTTTTGAGGTGTTTTAAACGTCTTATCCTAAGATGACATGTTTTTTAAATTTAAAACTTTTAAAATTCACGTGCGATGATTTGTTTTACAACGAAGTAAATACCTTTACTCTTTACTTGTGATATTTGGCTACCATTTTTTTGTATCCCGATTATTCACTTTATTTTCTGTTTTACTAAAATACTGACAAGCATGACAAGCATGATAATATGGACACAAAATTACTCACTGGGAATGACCAGAACCCAGGATTCAGAGTTTCTTGGGGCCTTGACCCCCTCCCCCTCTGGACTCGAAAACTGCGTTCATAATTCTTTTTTCACATCGCTACGCTTGGCAAACCACTAATAGGACATACCATTTAGATCTTAGTTATGATCATCGGGTACTACAAGATCAATCAATGAAAAACAAGAATGACGATAAAGACTACTGTATACCCTAAGACCACTTATCTGCCCAAGGAATCAGTGAGAACTTTACGTTCAGAGATGGAGAAAGAAGACCAGAAAACCTTAATAATTCTAAGTCGAGAGTCACAAACGAAATATTACAGCAAAGCCCTAAAAGTACCACATGCAATGCTGGGAAAATCCCCTATACCAACCAGTGGCGGACACAGGATTTTTAGTTTAGGGGTGTAAAAAATATTCATGTTGTTTTTCGCGAAATATTTTGAGGTGTTTTTTTTTTGGATGGATTTTTAGCAAAAACCATGACTTTTGTCAGTTTTAGTGGGGCGTATACCCTGTACGGCTTTCCTTTGATCTGCGCCTGACAATATTTAAACAGCTTTGCAGAATTGGATTACACCAAGAAGACAAATGATAAGAATAATGTATCTTTAGATTAATATATTTTTGATAGAATATTTTTATTTCAAAATAAAAGGGCACATTTAAGGCATGACATGAAATTACGTAACACAAAACATTACAGAGTAGTCTAGTGAAACATATAGTCAATGAGGATATTGTCAGAGGTCAAAAGGAGATAAAACATAAATTTATGAATAGATGAAAATGTGCATGAAAAGCAGCAAAGAAAAAAGTTGATGCTGAGTGAGTGAGTTGGTGTTTTACGCCCTTTACGCAAGGTTTATTGTTATTGATGACTATGGCACGTCAAACCTTTCAATATTCGAAACATATATTGATTCAAATATTACACAGAATGAAATATTATTGAATATATATTTAATAATGTTTTGAATATATTTTTTACCAGTTTTTGAATATATCAATGTATATATTTGTAAGTTACTACTTTTTGAAGATATATTTGTAAGTTTTGAACATATATTTCAATTTTTGAATATATAAATTGAAGAATATTGCATTATATGTTTATTAGTTTTTAACATATTTTGGGGGTTTTCATATCTATATTTGTAAATTAAAACATTTATTTCAATTTTAAATATAAACATAAAAAGTATTGCATATATATGTGGAAATATTGAATATAAATTATTTTCTTTGAATATTGAAACGTTTGACCTGCCATAGATGACATTACAAGATAAGTACTAACTTAAGATGATGAAGTTAACATGAAATGATGAAGAGAAAAGAAATATGGATATAGGATGGGAAAGAATTTAAAGGAACAGTAAATTTCAAGACCACAGGAAAAGGGGAAAGGTGGAAAGGGACAAAAAATACAGCTTTTATGGTGCACTACTTGTCGGTCCAAAAAGGGATATTTTACGTGCATGAAGCGTGGCACTCGTGGTTCGCGACAAGTTTTTCTGCGTTATAGCCCGACAACCCCGAAACCCCAGTCGCCTTATGGACTAAGCGACTTGACCCGTCCCGATATCAAATTTCTGAGGTGATGCTGAAAAATTATTTTAAAAAGCGAAATTTATTTAAGTGTGGGGAAAAATGATATTGCTTTTTTTAGAAAAAAAAAATACCAGGTTGGAAAATCCGAGCCCCTACATATAGAAATAATCTGTGCTTACGTCGTTTATTGATCGACCATTTAAGTTTTAGATGGCGGCTTGGAATCCCCCCTCAGATTATTTTCTTTTTAACCTCTGGTGACAGAATATTTTTTCCATCACTAATAAGATTCACGAGATTCACATAATTTCTTTAAAACGCCGTGCACGAAGCGTGGCACTCGTGGTTCGCGACCAGGTTTTCCAAATTTTAGCCCGACAACCCTGACATCCCAGTCGCTTTATGTACTGATCAACTTGACTCGTCCCGATGTCAATTTTCTGAGGTGATGCTGAAAAATAATTTAAAAAGCGAAATTTCTGTATGTGTGGGGAAAATGATTTTGCTTTTGTTAGAAAAAAATTACCAGGTTGGAAAATCCGAGCCCCGACCATATAGAAATAATTTGTGCTAAAGTCGTTTTTTGACCGACTATTTAAGTTTTAAATGGGGCGGCTTGGAATCCTTCCTCAGAATATTTTCTTCTTAACCTCTGGTGACAAAATATTTTTTTTCCATCACTAATAATATTCACGAGATTCACATAATTTCTTTAAAAAACGCCAACCACACATCTTCAAGTTAAATGGTCAGCCACTCATGGAACAATAATTAATGGTTGAGCAGTTTCAATAAAGGGCGTAACTCCATTAAGGCAAATGAGGTAAATGCCTCATGACGATATTGGCATTTTCTTAATGATTATGTTTTTGTCAATGTAAGAATTTGGATAAGTTCTTTGAAAAGGAAAAAAGACATTGAACCAAAAGTTTCTTTACAAAGATTTAGTATTGATTAAGACAAATTGAATAACTTCGCGAAAGTCAAATGAGAATATCGTCTTGCATAGGCAATTTGCTCGACAGGTAACGTTTAACTACCATAAAGTTGTATGGTCAGGTCAGATTGCCTTTAGCGACTCAGACCCGTGCAGAAAAAAGCTGGCCTCGCTTAAATTGCTCTGCTACAACTTTTGTCTCATTTTATAAGATATTTTTTATTTTGGTTGTGGCCATGCACTTAATGAGTGCATTCCCCTAAATGGTTTAAAATCATAAATATTTCTTAAAAAGTGTAGATTTTATATCCCACTTTCATGACTTTAATATCCCGTAGGGTTAAGGTAAGAGTAATCTATAGTTTCCCGCCATTTTTATGAATGAAATTTAAATTATCTCTCTTTAACAAAATATTTATTGATTTGGTAACAGAAAAACTTCCTGGTTCAAGTTTGACTTTGAAGGTAAAATATGAAAGATTTGAATTGATTTGCCATAAAAGAGATATAAATATACTATAAATTGAAACAAGAGTTGGGTGACAACATTATTTATAAAAAAAATATTGTCGATAGCCGAGTTTGAAAGGTCGTTCGTCTTTACAGACGGTTTAAGGTTCATCTGTACCTTTCTTTAAAACATGGCGTTATTTTTAATCTATTTTCAGTATATGCACAGCCAAAACTGCACATAAAATTGAAATTTAAAGTGTAGCTGGACCTAGATATTAAACATTCTTACCTTTTCTCTATGAATTCTTCCCAAAAAAATCCTTTATTTTAGAGATCTCTTTTTTCTCCGCTTTTAAAAGCACCTGATTTAAGGCTAATATCACTTTCACCCTTTCTTGTGACCTCAAATTTCATGCAACTTTCAATAAGGGATTTAACTAAAAGTGTTCACCTCGTTTAATGTAAGAGGCACAATAGGGATAGTTTGTCCTTATTCAATTTAAAATCTGAACAGGAAAAAAAAAGAGATCTTTAGTTTTAAGGAACCTAAAATGAAAAATTGATAGAAATTGAATCAGAAATTACCATATCTAGGTCCAGCTATGCTTTATTTTATTATTTTATTTGTAGTTTGTGTTCTGCATATACTAAAAAATATGTAGAAAATTTTGCTATTTTTAACGAAAGGTACAGATGAACCTTAACCTGTTGCTATGTTGAAACGAAACTATAATAACTCCAATTGACTGTCCCCGCATCGGTAGGAATTTCATATGAAGGGCAAAATTTGTAATTTTACATAATCCTTCGAGAGAACAGATTCTTTTGGATACATCACAGGGATTTCCTCCCCTCTATCAACAATTTATTAGAGTCAATGTGCGTTTTTTTCCGTACTGCACATTGACTTTAACAAAATATTGATAGGATGGAGCAAGTCCCTGTGGATACATGTATATCCATTGGATATTCGGGTGCAAGAGTGCCAACAGCCCGGGCCAACATCACTTCAAAAATAAGCCACTAATATAGTTAAAAATGAAAATATAAACCCATTTATAAATATGGATGTAAAATAAACATGCATCAATATCCCAATGTATTTCTAAATTTTATCCGACTTTTAAATGTCACATAAAACGAAGTTTGGGAACGAGACCTATTGTTTATAATTTCTATTCTTGTATTTTTTATGGATAATAAAAAACGTCCGGATTTTTTTAAAACCACAAATAACTGTTCTAGCAAAGTCCATTTGAATTTGAAGTTTGCATTTCGGTTTTGAAATTTTCAAGATGGCCGCTTTTGGAAAATGAATCCCCCCTCCGCTCCTCCCCAAAAATATACAAAACAACTTCAACGAAATCTGTAGTAACTGTTAGTCAGGTACATAATAAGGATCCGCCGACTGTGCCACTTTTTTCAGAATTTTTCTACGTTTTCAAAATCACGACCGCTTACTAAAATAGCGAAATATGAAAGTTACATGTAACGAAATTGGATTATCTAAGTAAATCAGGTTATTCGAGGTCTATGGTGCAGTCAGAATTTTTACTCGACTTCCGGTTTCAAAATGATGACAAATTTTACTACACTCCCGCCCAGTTAAAATGTAAACTTTGCTCGATCTCCTATGCCTGTTTTGATTTACCGTTCTTGTCGACTCTAATATACATATTATGGTTATGCAAACAAGTAACCATTTCAAAAGTAACTATATATTAAAAATAAAAAGCTAGCTTTCAAAGTGTAAGACTCAACTTACAGTCGTTCGGGTAGGTCTGTTGAATTGCATGATAGTGAATGCTAACGATTTTTTGTGCGACCTAAGTATAATTATTTTGCCTTTATGTTTCAAATTTGCTTTTCACCATAATATGAAAAAAAAACCCAGTTTTTATATTTAAACCCAACGCTTCAAATGGGTATAAAGTGATAGGGTCGTCCATTTGTTTGTCCTTCCGTTACACCACTGAGTATACCCGTCTCTTATCCGCCCTTTCTCCCAAATGCCCCAAATGATTTTCATGAAAATTTGCACACAATGTTTTTGACATATTAAAATGTTCACCTTCCAAATATTAATCTGATTATTTTTTGGAGAGCGGTGGTATTCGTTTGTGAACAGCTGCACACAGTTTTTTTCTAGTTAAAACTATATTCTTGTATATTACTTAGTGGGTTTTCTGATGATCCGCGAATTCTGCTGCATTCTGTGGCGAAATCTAAAGTTTTTAATACATGATTTCCGAAAGATGTTAAAACTAAAAACCTGCATGAAACAAACAAAAATTTACACGTTATATTTAACACGAACCAATACCAGTATAAATATGTTCATGTTAGCTTCCTGTAATATTTTCCAGATTATCCGACGAAAAGACAGTCGTTACTAAACAACAACATTTCCATCTGAAAGACGTTGAAGTGTGTGAGTTATTCATTCATTATTTTTATCATCATTTTAGTTGTTCTTGACATTTTAAGATTTTTGTAGGCCTACCTTTACCTGTATATTACTAGTACAATAGATTTGCAAAAATGATAAAGTGTCACATTTTGTATTTTGAGTATACTAAAGGAAAAATCTGAAGATGAAATAGAATCTTTTCACGTCCATTAATTCTTCAATAACTTTTCTTACTATAATCTATGTATTTTTTAATGTTTTAGTCTCGAACTTAAATTTCGGGAAAAGCAAACAGTTCTAACCGTCTATATTGTACTTAAACACCATAAATATTCCCGTCCTTAACCTCGTGCGTTGACGCAAAAACTGTTCTCTGTTACGCTGTTGTAACTGGATTTAAAAAAATATTATTAATTATAATTTTTACAGAAAAAATATTTAAATGCTCCTAATGGAGCTGACCAAAATTCTTACCCCCCCCCAAAAAAAAAAAATGCCTGTATACCAAATATCAGATCTCGAGCTATTATATTTTTCAAGTAATTTATTTTCCACAAAAGTCTTACAAAGAAGTTTTTGGTCTGAAAAAGAAAATACCTAAGTTTACAGAGTCACTGGATTGTGAAAACGGGATAGGAATCACACGACACGGCGATAGTTGCGCAGACCTTAACCTGACCTGTCTGTATACCAAATGTAAGATGCTATTGTGGTTTTCAAGAAATTTATTTTCCACAAAAGTCTTACAAAAAGTTTACGACGACGACGCCGCCGCCGGAAAGTAAAACCTATGTCTCGCCTACAGCGACTACTGTGGATTTATTTATTTTCGTTGGTATCAATTTTCGTGCTTTGATGAAAAAGGATCATTTCCTTGATTTTTAAATTCGTGGTTTTGAAGATTACAGAATGCAGATCAATATATGGTGCCCCATACCCATGCCATATGAATCCCCATTCCATAATAATAAGTAACCCCATACGAATTGAATATACTGTTTGATGGTATATTTTCAATTATTTGGCTACTCTATACGTGATTATGAGAAATGTAACCCCCCTAAAAAATCGAATGATATCTGAGTCTTGACACCTAGATGCTCCAAGGAGCCTCATTAAAATTAATTCAACTGATCTCTAATGTTGAACCTTTTTACCAGAGGAAATAAATCTCTATTAGGAGTTGTCCCACAACTTTGGCTCAATAGATGATTTTGTAGAGCTGTTCATGCTGAGGAATGGAGGATGCTTAAGATTTTCTCTGTTTCTAATACTTTTCGAGATATGAGCTAAAAACTTTGGTCTGGCCCCCCTATTCTATTTTTCGCATTGTCGACTATATTGGTCGTAGGCGTGCGTTATTTCACAAACTTGGTACGCGATTGGCTAGTTAAGTATTCAAATTCATCATAATAAGACATAACTAGAAGTGTTTAAAGTTTTGAATAAAAAAATCTTTCTTTCGCAGGTCTGTATTTTAGCTATTAGAGATGGCAACGATCATTGCATGTGGTCCATGTGAGGTCCGTACTAAATCAACCCCTGCAGAATATTGGTGCCCAGAGTGCGAGGACTTGTTGTGTGAAGAGTGTAACAGCCATCACAGTTCAGCTAAAGCATCCAGAGATCATACTGCCATAAGCGTTGAAAATTATAGAAAACTACCAGTGTCGGTTCGCAAGGTCACTCAAATTTGTCCTGACCATGGCATGAAATATGCCCATTTCTGTACTTCACATAATACTACATGCTGTCCAGCATGCGTTTCAGGATTACACAAGTCATGTCCCGATTTACAAACGCTTGATAATGTTATCAAAACGGCCAAAACATCCAGTTTAATCGACGAAGTTGAAAGGAGCACGAAAGAAATTATATCAAACTTACAGAAAATCATATTGGAACGTGATCAAAATATTTCAGAGATACAAAAACAGAAACGAGAAATTAAGGGGAAGATCGGCACTGTACGTAAAAACGTCAATAAGCACATTGACAAGTTAGAAGAAAAGATGCTCGGAGAATTAAACCGTATTGAAGACAGTGAGACAAAGCAGTTGCAACAATCAAAAACCAGTTTAACAGCCAAACTAGATCTGGTTAAAAACAAGTTTGAGGAAACGGCCATGCTAAAGCAGTACGCCTCAGATCTACAAACCTTTCTCGGAACTCGGGAAATAGAAAAAGTCATAGAGAAGGAGAAAACGTGTATAGAACATTTATCAAAGGACGGTTCCCTTAACATATACGAACTAGAATGCAGCATCAACGATAAAATACAAAGCATAACATCCGATATTCAAACATTTGGTTCAGTATCAGTCATCTCTAAACCATCCACCGTCAGTCTGACATCCAACAAAGACAAACAGGCACAGATATTAATATCCACACCCCAACCAAACAGCATCAAATTTGAAAATGCTATCACCAATTTAAAATCCAAGTTCAATATCCAAGGGTCATCACTTAGAGGGTGCGCTGTAATGCCGAATGACAAATTCGTTGTTGCCGGTAGTCGTAACAGTCGTGTTATCATTGTAACCGAATCTGGTACAATTGAGAAAGAATTCCCCTTCACACGAGATGGTCCACGGGACGTGACAGTCATAGACGACAGATCAATCGCTGTATCTACATCCAATGGAGTAGAGATAGTATACGTAAATACCGGCACTGTGGAGAAGACGTTTAATATAAATTGTCGTGGATTGTCCTATAATGATGGAGTATTGTACTGCTGTGTATACAACAAAGGCGTCATTTCTATTGAAATGTCAACAGGGAGAAATAAAACAGTTATAGATGATCCCCATAACTATTATTCATACTGTGCCGTGGCTGGGGATCATTTATATTATACAAGGGCAGATAAGAAAGGTGTGCAGTGTTATTCAGTCACAGGAGAGAAGATGTGGGAGTTTGAAGACACAACACTGATCGATGGTCCTAGAGGTGTTACTGCTGATAGCAGTGGTAACGTCTACCTGGCATCTTATGAAAACCACCAGATTGTGATGATATCTCCTGACGGACAAACGTGTAAACCAATACTGTCTGGTAATGACGGGATCGATAGGCCTTGGGGACTTTGCTACAACAAGGAGAAGAATGAACTTTGTGTTGCCTGTGAACGTGCTCAGTTCTCCCGTTTTCAAGTTAAAAACCGGGAATGAGAACCTTAATCATCAAAGGAATTATTGCTACTTAGAAAATAAACTTTCAAACCCTTGGTGCTTAGAACTCCAAACTTCAAAATCTATAGATTGAATGACATTATACAGTTCAAAGAAACAAAAAAAAAATGCGTGTTATGATTGTGAAAAATATAAAGTCGTAGCCATCAAAAGTTTTCTGTTGATTTTAGGTAAATGTATATCAAAGAATGCGACCCGAGGACAAATCGGCCCGGGACAACTCGGCCCGGTCTGTAGGACAAATCGGCCCTCTATAAGACAAGTCGGCCCGACTTTAACCTGTTTATATCTTTAACAACAAAGTGAGAATTATTTATTCAAATGTTACACAACTTTGCTTTATTTCAACAAGTCTGCCATAGACATGATTTTTATCAACCAGAAAGCTAATTAACTTTACAAAAATGTACGATACAATCATTCTTATTTGAGAAAATATGAAAAAAAATAAACAATTTATTTTTGTTTAAAAAATCTAAAGCCTTTTTCACACACAAATTATTTCCATGTGTAGGCATACTTCGTATTATATATTTTTTTAGAATCAAAGCTGAAGATTTAGATAAATAAAGCTTTAACATTATATTTGCAAAATGCTGAATATTAAGAAAGTATTTTTCCGTGATTATATACGTTAAATATCATTAAATATTAATTTTCCTGAACCGGGCCGAGTTGTCTTCTACCGGTCCAAGTTGTCTTAAAATCCGGCCCGAGTTGTCCCGGGCCGACTTGTCCTAAGGCCGAGTTGTCTGGCTACCATATCGAACAGATGTGTAAGATTCGTTGTATACTAGAGAACAATTCATTGACTGAAAAGTATTTAAATGTAATAAATGCTACAGATGATTTACTTTTTGCATCAAAATTTTGATAACTTTTGTAAAATGTAGATTTTGTTATAATCATCATATCTTTTTTTATATATATTTTTATTAGTTTCATTTAAGATTACAATGCTATTATACCATTTTATAAATCTAAGCAAAAAGCTTACAATTGAACAAAGAAGTATATAATTTTCGATTTTAGTAATGCCTTAATGTTAACCAGAATGAAACTTAGGGAAATGTGACTTGTCGTGTTTGTTGAAAATCAAATCAACTTTAATAATTAAAAAACACTAACAAATTCTTGTATTGAAATTAAATTCTTTTAAGTTCAAATAAACTCAAGTACTAATTGTCAAACTTTTATTTCCTTCGTTTATAAAATGTAGTTTTTATAAGTGCTGCTTTTTGAATACATGCTATGAAGCCGATATATCTTGCTGTATGATTTAAATTTGAGAATTTAAGTTCTCTGTCCCTTCAGACAGATTATTCGATGTCAAATGTCATCTAATACGATTACCACATGTTTCTACTAAGACTTGCATGTCATTTATTCTAAAGTAACCGTTGTTTTAATTTTAGTTTTCATTATATATATTTATTAAATATATCTTCTACTATCTACAGCATACAAACGGGACCTGTAGGGGTTTGGATGGCCGAGTGGTCTAGTTCTAAGGCGCTGTATTAAATACCATGCTATTGATCACCAGTCTAGTTGATTACCACCACATTTACAATCAGAGTACTGAAAGTACTGGTAGCCGGGGTAATCTACAAATTTCAAATTTCTCAAGGATTTCGATAAAAAAAAAGATTTTGAAATTGAACCAAAATTTTTAAAAGTTGATTTTATAGGCGTGGCCTGTCTTTTGGTCCCCTGTAGCAATGTAACGGTGCAATACATATGAAACCCATTGACATAAAAAGTTGACAGAAGATAATGAGGAATTCAATAAAAAATGATTTCCAAAATGAATGAATAATAAAAATTCTACAGCCGTTTTGTCAATACACCCATTTGAGCCCCTTTTGGGCCACAAACCCCAAATTCAACACTGTTCTTCCTCCAGTGAATATAATCATCACAATTATACCAATTGGTTGGCCCACTTGTGTAAAGCTAATTGCCTCAACAAACTCTAAAACATGGCGTTTTCCCCCCTTATTCAACCAATAATTTCTCAAAAACGGAAAGAAATATTGCAAATCTGATTGTAAAAAGCAGGCAGGGATTTTTACAATTTAGGATTCCTACGAAAAAAGATTTTGCAAATCGGAACTAGGATAAAAAAAAAGTCGATTTAAACAGGAAGTTCCCTTTTTGACCATCTGTAATGAAACCATTTAAACATTCAGTTGACAGAATTTAATGAGGAATTCAATAAAAAAGAATTTTTAAAAAAGAATAAATAATAAACATTGTAACATAGTTTTATCAGTACACCCCTTTTACCCCTTTGGGACCTTTTTCCTAAAACAGTGAGGGCCAAACCAACCTTGCTTTAGTGGTTACAAATATCAAATAAAATTTCATAACAATCAGTCAATATGTACTTAAGATATTGCAAGGAAACCAATGCCCCTCTAACATTATACCGTATTGCAAAAATTTTGCGGTCGTATGAAAGAGTAATTGGATTGGCTGCATCACGAGTTTTGAAATAGCCAGAAAAAAAGTGTTTTTTTTTATTTCCTGGCTGATGATGTATAAAACAAAACAATTTTAAAAGCATCAGATTTATCTCATTCTATAGAAAAGAACATACAAATTAACAAGATTGCAACAATTTGCCAATGTCCCCCTCAACTTTGACAATAATCTCATTATTCATGTAGACTTTGTTCAACTTGAAACTCAAAATAGTTTTATTATACATTCATCTGAGATGGAAGCAACTTATGCAAAATCTCAAACTAACGTCACGATGAACATTCTTATTTTTACTGTGACGTCAGCGCTAACCTGTGGAAATTTTTAGGAGGGCAAAAAGACATTAAAACTTTGTTTAAAACGTCTTTAAATTGCCTTACCTTTTTTTTTTGGTTTTTCAAGAGAATAGCAAAATTCCTTTTGGTTCTACAATTTTCAGAAAAAGATCGTTTGTGTAGTGCATCTTGATAATTAATAATATACAGATATATTTATCAAAAATATTCAGTGGTTCTAAAGATAGAAAAATTGGTTGATTAACAATTTTTAATGAAAAATTACTTGGTCTAGAAACAATTTTACAGATATTTCCAAAATCAATTATGGTAAATATGAATAAATTCTTATTCAAAGAACAGTGTTTACAGAACCATTTTATCTGATCAAATAAAAAGTTATTAAGATTTGAACTTTGGGTAGATTATCCTGTCCATCGATGATTGTTTATTGCACTGTGTATTACGTTCCAGCTTTACACTTAATGAGATGCAAATTAGTGAATATGACATCTCTAATGAGATCGACGATCTTTCATATAAAAAAAATATCAATCCGCTTTTATATTCTTCAGGAAATTCTTTTTTAATCATTTAATACTATCGCATCAGATAGGCGTCTTACATACTTGTACAAAATTTGGAAACGAAATTGATACATGTAAGAACATAATTGAGAGTAAAGCGACGAGAAAAAACAGATCTGGAAAAGAGCTATATTGCAAGAGTCTATTGATATTTTAATTGATGGTTTTTGGTGAACCGCCGGAAAAACCATCTGACAGCTTACCAAAAGGCTATCGTAGCTATAGCCGTGGCTAATCGCTAGCGATTACCCCGGCTAAAAACTGGACTTTCCCCACCTGTATGGAATTAGGTTTGTCAGTTTCCTGCCCAAGGTCCGACTTTTAGAAAGGTTTTATTTGATATTCGGTGAAATAAAAAGATTTAGCATGCTTTGAGGGTATTTGAAAAAAAAAACAAGTCAAGACATAGCTCTGCTTACTCTTCCGGAGCACCAGAGTTCACTTTTGTTTCGACAAAAGTTCACATTGCTGAATGCGGTTTGGTTGTACTGTCGTTTTAGTTTTGTTTTTGTGGTTTGTTTTGTTGTGATGACTTTTTTTGCCTTCCAAGTTTGTCTTTGATTTTTTTTGTATTAACGGTATTTGATTGCCCCTTTGTACACCGTTGCTAAATCTATGGAAAATATATCCGCCTTTGTGCAAATACCTCTTCAAAGCATCGATATATCTTTTCAAAATCCAGTGTCTGTTACAAGAAATCCACATTGATGGGACCCACACAGTCTCCCCTCAAATAGCATGGTCACTTTAAAAATTTTAATGTAGGCATTTTTTTTAAAATATCATGGACCCAGAAGATCGTAAGTCGCCATTTAAAAGTAGAATCTCTGCAGGGAATTCAAGAATTCAGGAGCAGATTCAACAGGAATGGTTTCAACCAGAACCAGACATCCACTCAGGGCAATCAGAACAGACAGTTCTCAAAGAAACCAGCAAATCTTAAGATCAGGTGGGTCTATCGAAAACAGTACGGGAAACACAATCAAAGTTTCAGCTCCCCTTTTTTCCTGTACAGGAACCATTGCCTATAGGGGGAGGGCGAGTCCTTTTATGGAAAATTGGCAGGCAATAACAAAAGATCCTTGGGTACTGCAATGTGTACAGGAAATAAAGTTAGATTTTCTATCAAAACCCATTCAATTAGAATTTCCAAGTCAACATGTTTTCAATCAAGAAAACCAAGATCTGGCAGACAAGGAAGTCTTGAGCTTACTACACAAAAGGGCAATAGAACAATCAACTATGACCCCAGACAGCTTTTTTAAGCAACATTTTTCTTGTTCCCAAAAAGGGGTTGGTCAAAGACCCGTCACAAATTTGAGAAATCTAAACAAATTTTTAAAGGACGAGCATTTCAAAATGGAAGGCATTCACTTGCTGAAAGATCTTTTGTTAGAAAACGATTAGATGGTAAAGATAGACTTGTCCGATGCCGATGAAAATAGCGGAAATTTCTAATGTTTCAGTGGAGGGGACAGATAATGGCTTTCAAGTCGCTCCTATTCGGAATTTCTATAGCTCCCAAAGTTTTCACGCGTATGATGAAAGTACCAATAGCCCTCTTAAGATGAAGGGGAATTCGTCTTATCGTGTACTTAGACGACATTCTTTTAATGAATCAGTCAAAGGTAGATATCCTTTCAGATCTTTATACAGTTTTGGAAGTTCTAGAGGGTTTGGGTTTCTTAATAAATACAAAATCCTTCTAAAATAATGGAATTCCTGGGTTACACTTTAATTTCAATGTTAATGACACTGTTTTTACCAAAAGAAAAAATAGAAAAATAAAGCAAAGTTGTCTCAAGATTCTAAACCAGAAATTTGTGACGGTCAGGGAAATGTCTCAGTTGAAAGGTCAATTAACAGCAACCACCAGGCTTTTTACTAGGTCCTTAACACCACCGAGGCCTTCAGGTTCTAAAAACAGGGGGGTCATTACGATCACCAGATTATGATAAATCAAGAAGTATTAGACGAGCCAAAATGGTGAATACAAAAATTTGAATCTTTGAACGGAGAGGCACTTATTCGCCATATTTAACAATTCAGTCCGATGCCAGTTTTAAAGGTTGGGGTGCCTTGCCAAAACGAGAAAATATGGGGTCTTGGGCTCCACGAAGAACAGTCCCTCCATATCAATCCGTTAGAGCTAAAAGTAGCTATTTTAGTTGTCCAATCCTTTGCCCAAAATTAAGAGAACAAGCACATTCTGATTTACATGGACACTAGGTCTGCCATATGTTATCTGAACAAAATGGAAGGGACAATTTCGAAAATGCTGAATGTTTGGCCAATCAGTTCTGGGAGTGGTGCCTGAAAAAAACAAATAGTAGTTACGGTACATTACATCCCCAGGCGAAACAATACGATAGCCGACTAAGAAAGCAGACATTTCAAGGACACAAGCAGATGGAAGTTAAGTCCAACTATTTTCAAGGGTCTAATTAAACTGTTGGGTCAGTGCAATGAAGACATGTCAAATGCCCAGCTCAACTAGTATTTTAGATGGAAATCGGACCCCTCTCGAAAGCAGTGAATGCTTTTCCTCAGTCGTGGAAAGAAATAACGGTTACACGTTTTCACCATTTTGTCTGATAGGTCCTTATCTGGCGAAAGTGCGGGAGGAGGGGAGTCCGATAATTTTGATCACACCGGTGTGGCAAGCGCAGACATGGTACCCTCTTCTATTGAAAATGACGATAGAATTTCCGGTAATGATTCCAATATCCAACAACACCCTTCTCAGCCCGACGGGGGAGACGCATCCCTTCATTCTGAACAGTACTTTAAAATTAGCACGGTGGAAGGTCGCCGGAGATCCTTCACAGCAATTGGCATTTCTGAAGAGACTAAAAAGTTACTCCTCGGATTAGTGAAATCAGGCACTAGATCTGCTTACGACAGTGCCTGGCGTAAGTGGTCTGGCTGGTGTGACTCGAGAAAAATTGATCCCTTTCCAGAATCTGTGGCCGCTGTAGTTGATTTTTTAACTTGGGTGTTTAAAAATGATTTCCAGTATAGAACATTGAATGTCCACAGGTTCGCCATATCTTCAGTATTGCCTTATGTAGATCGGGTTCCCGTGGTTCAGTTACAAATAATCAAACAGTTGATGAAGGGGGTTTTGCCAAAGAAACCACCTCTTGACAATGGTACATGTGAGTAGGCGTTAAACGTGCATTATTATATCTCACGGAAATCTTAGATTTATAATTTAAGATTTTTGATGCACAAAGCGCCGAAATGAAATATTGATTATATGATAAGATTGAAGTGATATAATAATGCATTCCCCCCCTACCCTCCCATCCATTATTATTTATATAGAGTTTTTTTGTTAACTACAGCGCTATTGCTGATACATATTTTGACATTTTTATATGTATTTTTCAGTCTGGATGAACAGATATGATTCGGATGACAAAAGATGGATGAAAAGGGGAACATGAGATTTCAGAATTCGCTGTGGTGGAGACAGGAACGTTTGATGTCAAGTGCGGATATAATGTGACTTTAATTTATTGTCGCACTCGGCTGTCTGATTTTGTATCCACATGCTTTTCTCTAAGTATGTTCTGGATTTTTATCCTATTTACAGTTCTGTTGACCTGGACAAGGATTATAGAGATCAATTAATCACTATATGTTAAAATCCATTGGTAGTTTTTTTGTATTCCTCGATGACGTTATTTTTACGGTTCAAACCGTATCATCTTCTAAAAAGCAGAGCATATCCGAATGCCAAAAAGTCCGAAATGGCAAAGAAAAAAAACAATCAATACAAACGAAAACAGCACGAAGAAATATACAATTCAAAACAAATAAACTGTTAACACAGAGACATGTCTCGCCTGTCGCACAGTATAAAATGAAGTAAAAATCCTCCTTAAACTGATCTTAACTGATGCTTAAGCAGCAGCTGCATACATGTACCAAATATAAATGGTGAACCATAACTGATTTATATAAAACACTCATGACATAAGTAAAAAGTTAAAAAGTGTAAAATCTCAAAGTCAGTAGACTGCGACTGCAGGATCATACAGATAAAATACTTTTGAAATTGATCTGTACTAATGCTAATGCGAGTGCATACTAAATATCAATGGTGTACCATAACTGCTTCATGTTAAACAGACTTAAGAAAAAAAATTAACCTCGGTCAAATCAGTGTAAAATTTCAAAGTCAGTAGACCATGACTGCAGGAGCATACAGGTGAAATCCTTTTAAAACTGATCTGTACTGATGCTGATGCAACTGCATACCAAATATCAATGGTGTAACATAACTGCTTCATGTTAAACAGACTTAAGAAAAAAGGTTAACCTCGGCCAAATCAGTGTAAAATTTCAAAGTCAGTAGACCGTGACTGCAGGAGCATACAGGTGAAATCCTTTTAAAACCGATCTATACTGATGCTGATGCAACTGCATACCAAATATCAATGGTGTAACATAACTAGTTCACACAAAACAGACTTAAGCAAAAACTTTAACCAATTGTGGACGCCGCCGCCACCGCCACCGGAATCACCATACCTAAGTCTCGCCTATTGTGACATTCGTCGCAGGCGACAAAAAAAAAACTGTAAAGTAATTTAAAACACGAAATCGTCATTAGAGTGAACCAAGGTGCTCCGGAATCAAGGTAACAACAAAATTAACGAATTTTGAGGATCAATCTCAATGTCCATGATGTCCAAGAAAAAAGACAGAACATGGAAGACAAAGTGGAAAAAATCATAGAAGTGTAAGCAGGACACCGTTGCGTTGCTAACAGTCAATTCAGACTGTCAAATTCGACAAATGAGAACAACACAATATTAATTCTAAAAAAAACACTTTGAATTTGAGAGTCTGTGTATGTAGTATTATTTTTGCTGATAAAAAGCCAATATGAAGAGGGCGGATTTTTTGTACTATGCAAGTTTTAGATAAAAAAAACCCAAGTAAATCTGTGAGCTAATGCTCACTAGTGATACCCCCGCTCCCCAAACTATGCCACACATACAAGTTTAAATACTCCGTAAACAAGAAGTAGTTGACATAGGAACATAAAATCGCTATACATTATATTAGACAACTGGATAAAGGTGTATACAAAATGTCAGACCTCTCTCTCATGTAGTTGCCTGGGAAACTTTGACGGAAATTTTGCATTTATGTCCATTATGTGTAAAAACCTAAGTATTCGGTAAACAAGAAATAGACTACCCAAGAACATAAAATCGGTGTACACCATATGGTTCCATAGGAAAAAGCTGTATATACAAAATATCAGACCTCTATCTGATGTATTTGCTAGGGAAACTGTGACAGAAATTTTGCATTTATGTCCATTATGCGTAAAACCCTAAGTAGTAATGTGCAGCACTATAGGTAAGAATGTACTTGATGACCCCGAGTTCATTCCCATATGTTCCATGTTAAATAGTTGCTATTTTGTACTGAGAGAGCCACACTAGATCTCTAGCATGTAAAGTCGTGTGCAGTCATGCAGAACGGCAACTCGTCCCATAATTTCATCACTTTCTTTCGCCCCATTTATGTTATTATTATTTACTAATTAGTTATTATAACCCTTACTCTTTAATCCTAATCCTTATCCTAACCCTAAGTCAATCTCTTACCCTAACCCTCACCCTAAAACTCTAACCCTTTCTTATCTCATCATTTCTTTTGAAAATGTCTCCCTTAATGGGCTCCTGATTCCTTTTTTGTTTTTTTTTCTCTTTTTTCTTTGTTTTTTAAGCCTCGCTTTTTGTGGGCTCTTGTGTTGTAGCTCTTATTCTTGTGTTTTTTTATAGCTTTACCTTCTTCCTCCTCCTCCTCCTCATTTTCCCTGCTCGTTTCCTCATTTTCCCTCCTCTTTTCCTCCTCATTTTCCCTCCTCCTTTCCTCATTTTCCCTCCTCATCCTCTTCCTCATTTTACCTCCTCCTTTCCCTCATTTTTCCTTATTTTCCCTCCACTTCCTCATCTTCCCTCCTCCTTTCCTCATTCCCCCCTCTTCTTCCTCCTCCTTCCCTCATTTTCCCTCTCCTCCTCCTCCTCATTTTCTCTTGTTTTTTTACTTTTGATATTGTAATGCTCAACTCTTATTTTTTTTTTGGTTCGCCCTTTATGGGCTCTTTTTTGTCTTTGTTATTGTATTGATTGCTTTTATTTTCTTTAAACCTTTGTTGACTACCAATAAAAACTCAAAATCGGGTACAACTTTTATAAACATTCCATAATACAGGTATTGCAGAACGGGGATGGAATCGTATCCTTTAAAGTTGTTGCAGATAACGGTGGAGTTCTTGTTGTCTCCGGAAAATAGCCAATTGCAAAAGTCGTTGTTGGTGTTGTGTCCTCTAAAGATCAGTTGGTTCTGTCCACAGTGCTTACAGCTACTCTCTTCAGTTACTTCCTCTTCCATGCACTCAGTGCACACTTTATAGACCACGCATAAGTTGTGTCGGTGCTCCATGGCTCCACACGTACTGGCATTACAGTGTGAACATCTTCCGTTGGTGTCAGGTTGGTATCCCATTTCGTACACTACGAGGTCGTCTTGTGTGCTTTCAATATCAAAGAAAATATAGGTTTGTTTTTCTGGAGGGTCTTTGATTACTATGGGTGTCATGTAACACTGATGGTCTGGATTGCAGTTCTGTTTACAGGATGGACAGTACATGTCGCCACACACGTGCTCGCTTTTCCGTTTCTCCATGTTGAATGCGTGACCACAGTCTTTACACTTGAGTTGGTTTTCTTTGTTTGTTCTAAAAGGAGTTGATAACACTCTTTTCCTTTAAAGTTTCCAGTTGATCCAGTCCTCCTCGCAGGGTTCGTGAATTTTCTTGCAAAGGATGCATGGGTTGTTGCATGCATGTCTTACAGGATGATCGTGTCCTTTTTTACTCTCGGTGCAGTTATAGTTTCTGATCAAGAATCCTGTCATGGTAGTAATGACATCGTAATGGTCGTCGTGGTGATAAAGGTAGATCTTCTTTTCCGCTTCTGGTCCCTCATAGATAATCCCGTTGAAGTAGTCCTTAGAAAAAAAAACGGTTATTTGATATTCCGTCAGTACAGCTTGGAATTTTTCAAGTTATTCGATGCCGCGTGGTCCTTTTGGTATATAGGCTTTCTCGTGCAATTGAAGGGCCAAGTATTCTTGCATGTATTTTCCATATCGGATGCTCTCCCATTTCGAGTGTTTATCAATTCTTGCTTTAGCGGTGACAATGGCCCTTGCACAGCATAGTTCGTCCTGGTTCCGGATTCTGATGATAGTTCGCTTGTCTTTTAGCATTCTGTTGAGATCAACATAGTTGCATCTTTTGCGCCCTGATCATCCGGGAATAGATACGTGAAGGATATCTAATGCTAAGCTTCCATCCAGCAAACTCTTCGTGAGATTGTAATACCCTCTTTATTTCTTTTAATAGTAGGTCCGTAGTCAGGTCCTTGATTTGTAGTAGGGGCAGGGCGGTCGGGAAATCTAAAGAGTTGGTTTGTATCGTCAGTTTTGAAAGGTCTTGTTCTTTCATCTCTTCTCCAATGGTTTGCAAGATGGAGTCTAATAGGTGATGTAGTGTTCTCATGATGGAAGGCAGGTTCATGACTTCGAATTCCTTAAAGATTTCAAGTCAATTTTTTTAAAAGTTTTTCTTGTTTTTTTGGGTGTAAAATTTCATGGAAACGCTTTATTTAGCTCTTAAACGGCTTTAGATTGGCGTATCCCTCCCCAAATGGGGAGGGGGGTAATTGGGGATGGGGAGGAGGCAAATGCGGGGGAGAGGATATTGTGGGCTGCTGCTAATAAGTAGCCATTATGCTGCTGAAAAGGGGGAAAATAGCTGCTCTTGCTGCAAAAAAGGGGAAAAATTGCTGCTCTAGTTGCTGAGAAAAACGGAAAATGGCTGCTCTTCCAGTAGAAAGGGGTATGGGGATCTCGCTGTTTCATGGGAGGAATGAAAACGCTTATAAAAGTTCGGATACTTTATTGTGTAAATACAATCTTCTTTACACAGTCTTTTCCTCTTTCATGGGTTGGCTGGTGTCTTTTGGGCGTTCAGTGTATGCCTTTGCAAGTCTTCCTTTGGGGTTCTTTGTACATCTTGGCTTTCTTCTTCTGAGGTTCTTTACTTCCTTTTCAAGTCTTCTTCTGCAAGTCTATATATGTTTGACAGGTTTTCTCCTCATTCTGTCTATGGGGTTGGCCTTTGACTTTGTAAGTCTTCCTTTGCTGGTCTCTACACGCTTGACTGATTTTCCCTTCTTTACGTCTTTGGGGTTGTCCTTGGTCTTCTGAGGCTTCTTAAGCCTCGCCTTTTGTGAGTCCTGCAGCTTTGTCAAATGTCTTATTTCCATGTATATTGCTTTTCCCAATCTTTCAAGTCTTTGTTCCACAATCTTTGGACGTCTTGAGTGTTCTCCTGGAAGGAAGCTTAACATTAGATATCATTCACGTATCTTTTCCTGGAGGAACAGGGCGCAAAAGATGCAACTATGTAGATCTCAACAGAATGCTTAAAGAAAAGCGAAGTATCATCAGAATCCGGAAACAGGACGAACTATGCTGTACAAGGGTCATTGTCACCGCTAAAGCAAGAATTGATTAACACTCAAAATGGGAGAGCATCCGACATGGAAAATACATGCAAAAATAATTGGCCCTTCAACTGCACGAGAAAGCCTATGTACCAAAAGGACCACGCGGCATTGAAGAACTTGAAAAATTCCAAGCTGTACTGCCGGAATATGAAATAACCGTTTTTTTCTAAGGACTACTTCAACGGGATTATCCATGAAGGACCAGAAGCGGAAAAGAAGATCTACCTTTATCACCACGACGACCATTACGATGTCATTACTACCATGACAGGATTCTTGATCAGAAACTATAACTGCACCGAGTGTAAAAAAGGATACGATCATCCTGAAATTGCAAGAAGATTCACCAACCCTGCAAGAAGGACTGGATCAACTGTAGCCATTGTGATAGAAACTTGAAAGGAAAAGAGTTTCCAACTCCATTTAGAACAAACAAAGAAAACCAACTCAACGTGTAAATGGTACTACAAATGTAAAGACTGTGGTCAAACCTTCAACATGGAGAAACGGAAAAGCGAGCACATGTGTGGCGAGATGTACTGTCCATCCTGTAAACAGTACTGCAATCCAGACCATCAGTGTTACATGACACCCATAGTAATCAAAGACCCTCCAGAAAATCAAACCTATATTTTCTTTGATTTTGAAAACACACAAGACGACCTCGTAGAGTGCGAAATGGGATACCGAGAAGGAGGAAAATGAGGAAAGGAGGAGGAGGAGGAAGGAAAATGAGGAAAATAAGGAAAGGTGGAGGGAAAATGAGGAGAAAGAGGAAGAGCAGGAGGATGAGGAGGAGGGAAAATGAGGAGGAAAGGAGGAGGGAAGATGAGGAAAATGAGGAAAGGAGCAGGGAAATGAGGAGGATGAATAGGAGGAGGAGGAGGAGGAGGAGGAGGAGGAAGATTAAACTATACAAAAACATAAGAATAAGAGCTACAACACAAGAACCACAAAAATGAGGCTTGAAAAACGAAGAAAAAAGAGAAAAAACAAAAAAAAGGAATCAGGAGCCCATTAAAGGCGGCACTTACAAAAGAAACAATGAGAGAAGAAAGGGTTAGAGTTTACGGATGAGGGTAAGGGTAAGAAATTAGGGTTAGGATAAGTAACTAAAAATAACATAAATGGGCGAAAGAAAGTGATGAAATTATGGGACAAGTCGCCGTTGCGCATGATTGCACACGACTTTACATGCTAGAGATTTAGGGTGGCTCTCTCGGTACAAAAATAGCAACTATTTAACATGGAACCTATGGGAATGAACTCGGGGTCATCAAGTACATTCTTACCTATAGTGTTGCACATTTCTACTACTCTAAGGAAGTAGACTACCTAGGAGCATAAAATCGGTATACACCATATGGTAGTATAGGATAAAGCTGTATAAAAAATATCAGACTTCTATCTCATGTAGATACTTAGAAAACTGCGACAGTTGTTTTGTTACAGACGGACGAACGGACAGGGGTAATACAGTATACCCCCTCTTCTTTGAAGCGGGGGTATAATAAGATAAAAGGTTAAGACATATCATGTAAATTTATTGTTCACTTCTATGAGTGACAAAACTTGTTCTATTATGACAACTATGTGTATAATCCTAAGTATTCAGAAAACAGGAAGTAGTTGACCTAGGAGCATGGAATTGGTATACACTATATGGTGTTTTAGGAGAAAGCTATGCCCAAAATATCAGACCTCTAGGTCATGAAGTTGCTAAGAAAATTGTGACAGAAATTTTGAATGTATGTACACTATGTGTAAAAACCTAAGTATTCAGTTAACAGGAAGTAGTTGACCTAGGAGCATTAAATCGGTATACACCATATGGTACTATAGGAGAAAGTTGTAACCAAAATATCAGACCCCTAGGTCATGTAGTTGCTAAGAAAACTGTGGCGGAAAATTTGAATGTCTGTACACTATGTGTAAAACATAAGTAAACAGGAAGTAATGAGAAAAATGAGGAAAATGAGGAAAGGAGAAGGGATAAATTTCTAATCTTGGTGTTGGCCAAGAACCATAAAGCAGATGTCTCTACATTAACTACTTGACCTAGGTGACCTAGGAGTATGAAATCGGTATACACCATATGGTACTATAGGAGAAAGCTTTACCCAAAATTTTAGACCTTTGCGTCATGTAGTTGCTGAGAAAACTGTGACGGAAATTATGTTAAGGGCGGACGGACGGACGAACGAACAGACAAGGGTTAACCAGCATACCCCCTCTTCTTAGAAAGGGGTATAAAAACGAATGTTTATGACAAAAAGTACAATTTCAAGGTTGTTTTCCAGATGTTTTTTTGTTATCTTTTCTTTAGATTGATAATTCTGATGATTTACACATGCAAAGATTTCGGACCAATCACAATAGTGCTAACAAGAAATTCAAATTTTTGTTGTTGCTAATATCGAAATTTCTAATCTTGGTGTTGGCCAAGAACCATAAGGCAGATGTCAAACAAAAGGAGATCATTTCTTTGAGCCACCGAAAGAGTAATGATAATTTTGGTTATAAATTTAATAAAAAAAAGACGCTTTAGACAGTTTAGACCAATGAAATGAAAATATCTGGATTTACTGGAGGTGAACGTTAATAATCGAATCCCCTTACGCATATTTTCTATACCAATTCC
Organism: Arcuatula senhousia; assembly: GCA_963971305.1. Lineage (NCBI taxonomy): Eukaryota > Metazoa > Mollusca > Bivalvia > Mytilida > Mytilidae > Arcuatula > Arcuatula senhousia. The sequence goes on from OZ020305.1 coordinate 11,726,788, forward strand.
CAAATTGTTGAAACTCTTACGTTTTTGCTTTCTTTCGTCATAGTTTGGGTATTTTTCGGAATTAATTATTTTGTATTGTTCTATGCTTTTCATATTCATATTGTGTGTAACTGGAGAGCATGAATTACTTCACAAAATCGACATGTCCTGGCCGGGAATCGAACCCGAGACCTCTAGGTTTACAGTCAGACGCTCTACCTCTGAACCAAAGAAGTACTTCCCTTGTTCAGGGATAAGGCTGGCTATTTTTAATCTACTAATTAATGTACGAAGGGGAGCAACCCCGTTACACTTCCCCCTCCTCAAGAGTCATCATACCTCAAAGTATGATTCTTATCACAACAGCACAACCCTGGCTAGGAATCTTTCTAACCACCGTGGGTTTTTCAGTTGGGCGCCAATGTAACCGGAGAGCATGCATTACTTCACAAAATCGACATGTCCTGACCGGGAATCGAACCCGAGACCTCTAGGTTTACAGTCAGGCGCTCTACAGTACTTCCCTTGTTTAGGGATAAAGATTGGCTATTTAAATCTACTAATTAATCATGTTAATGTACGAAGGGGAGCAACCCCGCTACATGTGTTTGGCATTGTCATCGTTTTGGGGCTAGAAGGCCTCTGTTGAGTCTTGAATAGACAAACCGCGCGTCAGACGTACACAAATTTATTGGCTTTAATTTTATTTGGTTATAGTGTTAATCTTTTTAATTAATAGTCGAAAATTTTCTCTAAAAGGTTTGTTGCGATGCCAAACTTTGTATACTATGAGTAGTTAATCGTTTCATCAAAACAGTTTATTCAGATACAAACCATATAAAGCTATAGAAGTCATTTGAGCAATTCAGGTCCCGACTCGTGTAATGTATTTATACATAAGTCATGTAAGTATATTATTAATTTAAAACAAATATAATTGTAAAGATAGGTAATGGGTACAGGTAAATGTGTATTTTAAAGTTTATCTTCTTGCATTCACAAAATAAACAAAATAGATAATAATTGTCCCCTCACGTGATATCGCTGATTAAATGGGGCGTCATTTGTTTTGAAAAAGGTAAGGTAAAATACAAGTATCAGCTTAAATAAGTTCCATTTAGATGCAACTTTTATTTAGTATGATAATAAGTCCCTAAAACTTGTTTAAAGTTAAAATTTAAATTAAAGTTAACACTTGAAAAGAACAAAAGAAAGTATGTGAATGAAGAAACCAATTAAAAATGAGAGAAGCGTAATCATTTGAATCTGAGACAATAATTAAATATATGATTTTCTCAGTTTGAATGTATTAAAATTTACAAATTTAATGCCTCGTCGATGCAAATTCATTTCGTAATGACTGTGTAGAATTACTCACCACCGATTTATAATTTATGTAGTCGGCAGAGCTTATGTTTGTAATTATCATATCCGACTAAAAATAAAATTTCCGTCAGGAAACGGTTTCCGATAACGGCACCTTTTCAGTACGGAATCTCACAAGTAACAATAAAAATACAATTAGTATTACTCGACTAATGGTTACTATCAAACTGAAAAAAATGTCGCAAAAAAAATAAATAAAATAATTATCGCTGGCTCGAGTTGGTATTCAGTGACCGTTTAAAAAGATCATAAACTGATCAAAATGTCTGAAGAAATGAATCATAAATTGATTTTAAATGTGGAGCAAAATTCAAGTCTTTCGTTGAAAAAACTAGAACATTTTAAAAGGACAAAACATGACAGTACAAATCTACAAAAGAACGTCTATCAAAATCGAAAATAGCAAAAAAAGCTATAAGACATAAAGATCTTACATGTATATATTGCAACTAAAAATATAATGCATTCAAGGAATACAGTCATGTATTTCTAACAAGTCTTTAGGATCACATCTGAACTAAATGTAAGTTAACATGGCATGAATTGAATTAAAAAAATATAAATCAAAATACAACAAAGTTCCAGACCGTAAATAGATTTTGCTAGGCCTGATTCATTTAAGACCAAGAAGAGGCACTCTACCCAAATAGTTGATAAATTTAAACAAACATTAAAAAATATAAATAAAATTACAACAAAGTTCCAGAAAATAGATTTTGCTAGTCCTGAAGCATTTAAGACCAAGCAGAGGCACTCTACCCAAAAAGTTGATAAATTAAACCAAATATTATATAAACAACAGAGAAAATTTACTGGGCAACGAAATTATGACTAAAGATAATATTTTTTTTGCGATATTATCATTTCTTTCCGTTCCTTTATTTTTTTGGGTACTCGTGAGATTCTGGACTGAAAAGGAACCCTTTCTGGAAACCGATACCGTTTTAGTCATCCGAGTAAAAATATGTTGAATGAATGAATGTCTTTATTTGCAAAAGCATTATATGCTATAGCACAATTACAGTATATGATAAAGTGACATATGACGAACAACAGGAGAGACATAATGAATAAAGTACAATTATAATATCAAGCAGTTTCTACTTTCAAAAGCAGCTTTTATAAAATTACACAATTTTACAACTAACTTTTTGGAATTACCAGACAATAAATATCTTAATTTAGTCGTATTTGGCCATGAACAAAAATATTTAGGTAAAAACTTTAGTCTTAATGCTCTATAGACAGGACATACAAGTATGAAATGATATTCATTTTCAACACAAGACATATTACAACATTCACAAAGTCTTAAATTTCTCGGCAAATCTAAATATCTACCAGTTTCTACATTTATCTTTGCTGTACCACTGCGTATTTTAGTAAGGAAATGTGAGTTATAACAAAAATCTACATATTCTTCAAAACCAAAAATTGGTTTAATTATATTATATAAAGTCAACTTTTCACAATGTCTGACCTCTTCATGCCATGATTGAATGTATTGATCTTTGATTATGTTAAAAATAATGTCAATAGAGATATTTTCATTTGATTGTTGATTCCATACATAGTTAAGACCTAATGAAAACAACAAATCACGTACATTTGATACCCAGTTAGTTTTACCATTATTTGCATCTGTAAGTAACAAATTATAAATATCAAATACAAAAGGCTATTTATGATACAATATTCTAAACCAGTACTTCAAAATTCTAACTTTACGACATACAAACATCGGCAGACGCCCAAGTTCACCGTAAATAAAACAATTAGGAACATTTTTACCAACGTTTAATATATATTTACAAAATCGTTTATGAATAATTTCAATATCTGTGCCACGATGGAAGCCCCATACTTCCGACGCATAACTTAAGACGGACGTTACCATACTATAAAAAAGTTCACATCGCTTTTTCTTCGTTAAACAAAGTTCTTTCGTGCAGTGGATTAAAGACGACGACGCACGTGCACCTTGGTTTGACAATCGCTTTTGGGTTTGTAGGAATTTCCCATTATAATGAAGTAACATCCCTAGATAAACGTATGAGTTAACTATTTCTAACGGACTGTCGTTGTACATAAAAACTGAATTTACAGGTTGCCATCCATTACGAAAAACAACAATTTTTGTCTTATCGATATTAACTTCTATATTCCACTTTTTGCAGTAAGTGTAAAGTTTGTCCAATAATTCCTGAAGCTTTTCAGCAGTTTTTGCAAATAAAACTGTATCGTCCGCGAAAAGAATCAAATATATAAGCATACCGTTAATATTCACAATATCTTGCTCTGAATTAACGTCCATATCTTCTATTAGGTCATTCACAAAGAATAAAAATAATAAGGGTGACAAAGGTTCACCTTGCTTGACACCAAGTAAGTTATCGAATGATTCAGAAAGTATTCCTCCCGATCGGACCCGCAATTTCACGGACGAGTAAACAGATTTTACTATAGTTAAAAATTTAGAGCTTATTTCATTAGACAAAAGCTTGTAGAAAAGAGTTCTTCTATCAATCTTGTCAAATGCTTTACGAAAGTCTATAAATGAGGTGTACAGTTTTTCCTTCTTCTGAAGTGTATGAGATATAATACCATGCAGTACAAAAATGGCATCTACAGTTGATTTACGTGGCCGAAATCCGAACTGATTGTTCAATAATTTGTCTTCATCCTCAGACCATTCCAAAAGTCTATTGGTTAAAATTGACGTAAACAGTTTAGATAAGACACTAACAAGAACAATAGGTCTAAAGTTATTGGGATCGGTGAGGTCCCCACTTTTTGGTACAGACACGACGATACACTCGGCCCACAGTTCAGGATAAGTTCCAGTAGTAAATATATAATTAAAAATAGTCTTAAAGAAAGGTGCAAAAAAGTTCGGACAAGCAGTAAACATTTCACTAATACAGCCATCATTTCCCGCGCTTTTGCCTGATTTCAATTTATTCATCGCCGTAATGATTTCTTCCTCGGAAATTTCACAATCGAGAGTGTCAACATTTATATCATCAAATTGTACATTGTTCAATAAATTTACTACTTCATTACAAAGATCCGGGGGATTACCACCTAGAATAGATTCAAAATGTCTAAACATTGTATCATTGTCAATTTCGCATGACGGAGGCTTCTTTTTTCTCACATTTTTCCAAAACTTTTTTGGTTCTGATTTAGCAATATTACAAAGTTCAATTCCTTTCCGCCTGTTAAAGGATAGCTGGGCTTTCCCTTTTACTTTATTATACTCGTTTCTAGTTAATATATACGATTGTCTATTCACTTCGGACGGATACCGGAAGAAAAAGTTTCTAGAGCGATGAAACTTATCACGGGCTGACACACAGTTGGCATCGAACCATTCATTGTTCGGTCGGTCGCGCTTGTTTACTCTAGCCATGTTAACAGTTCTACCAAATACTCTAAAAGCACTGTCATTTATAATCTCAGTAATTCCATTAATCGCATTGTTTAAATCATTGGCGCTGTTTAAATTGTCCGTAAGATTACGAATTTCGTCTAATTTTGTACGCAAGTTATCCACATATTCATTCGATTTTTCACTGTCCCATTTTAGAAAGGTGCGTTTCGTGTTTTCATCATCGGTCGTTTGGTGAAGAGAAAGGTCAAAAATAAAATGTAAAGGCGCATGATCCGATAGTTCGTTAAAATGTAAAATTTCAAAGTCTTTTAAAAGCTTATAATCTTCTGGTGCAAGCAAAAGATAGTCATTCACACTGCTCCCTTTCATATTACAAAACGTGAAATTTCCGAATGTATCTTTTCCTAATCGACCATTTGCCACCGTAAGTCCCGTATTATAACACATCTGTAGGAGCTTGCGGCCGAACAAATTAACGGTTTTATCTTTTGAATTACGCGGCTGAACTATGGGGTCTTCAACGTGTAAAGCACTATGAACATATCTATCAATATTATCATTAAGTAAAATATCTAATTCTTGGCTATACGACTATTCAAATCACCACAAAGAAAAAATATACCCTTTTCTTTATAATCTAATATAATTGTTTCAATAACATCATAAAAGTCAAAATCAACCCTTTCATAAAAGACAGATCTTTCATGTGGTATGTATGCTAGACAAATATATACATCTTGATTAGTACCATCATAAAAAAGTCATGTTTCAATTTTATCAAAATAATACCATGATCTATTTGCTTCTCTATAGATAAACCTTTTGTTAATTCATTTTTACAAAATATTGCAACACCACCTTCTTTTCTGACTCCAATATTAACAGATCTATTTAAACATATCAATTTTTCAAAACCATCAATATCAATAATATCATTATTATTTAACCATGTTTCTGACAATAATAGTAAATCATAATTTTCTACAATATTTAAAAAACTATTATCTTTACAAATAGAAGCTAAACCATGAACATTCCAAGATAAACACTTTAAACCATTATATATTCTCCTTGGCCTGTCCTATTCTTGAGGCACGTATTCTTTACCGTTTACAAAGATCCTGTCTCGAACGAAATAGGCCTTGATATCTCTCTCGCGGAGTTCCTTCAGAATTGGGAGTTTGTCTTTTCTACGCTTTTGAATTTCAGGTGGCAGCTGCTCAGATATGACGAACGTCGAACCTTTTAAGTTTTTAGCATTACTTTTGACGAGATCTCTCATGTATTGTTTCGCAAACTTCACCAAGATTGGTCGAATTTTCTCAGCTGACTTCTTTCCTAGTCGATCTGCTTCTCGAACTTGAATCTTTGCATTCGCATCCTCAATTTTGAGCGTTTCGTCACAAAATCTTGCGATCACATCTTTACAGTCTTCAGTTTCGTCTTCGGGAATGTTGTAAAATATAAGATTGTTTCGCATTGAATTAAAGTGCATATCAATCAGTTCGTCCTTGATTTTGTCGTTGTTCTGTTTCATTTCTTCCTTAAAACCATCGTTGTTCTTCTTCAATTCGGCTTTCAATCTTTCGGTATCCCTATGTAAATCATCAAGAGAACTTGTAAGCCTTTGTTCGCATGAGTTAATGTTCACGTTACTATTTTTAAGTTGTTTTGAAATCTTATCCATTTCACTCTTGAAGTCTTTCAACGACTTTTTCTGCGTGTCGAATTCGTCGCTAATAAGTTGGACGCTTCTTTCCATCTGGTCGAATCGGTTGTCAAAAGATTTAGTGCTGGTTTCTAGTCTTATTACTTTGGCGTTAAGGGAGGTTACTAAGCTGTCTATTTGGTCTAGTTTGTTAAGTTTTGATTCGAATCTGTCCATTTTACAAAATAATTCGTCAACCCATGGTGGTCGCTGTTACTCCTCATAGTCGAGTAATTGCAGCCGAGGCCATCATGGAGGTGTTGCCATGAATAAGCTTTAGTGCACATGTAATCAGTGAATCATTTATGTAGATATTATCAGATTTAAAGCAACTAAACCCATTTGGCTAGGCTTGTACCCCACTGTTATCTTAATAGAAAGGAGCCAGTTGCCAGCTTTCATTTGGGCATGGTCAGATGAGGTCATCATACAATGTTACAGATGCTTTGATCACAGAATGGGAACGGAAATTGTATAGTTTCCGGAAGCGCCGTTAGCGAAGCGAGGATATTTTCTGATACAGGAAGCGCCAGATTCAAAAATGTCAAAACACGGGAATTAGAAGTCATTTGCAAGCGCAATATGAATAAAAAAACAATAAAATTGTAACAAAAATAATTGAAGGTACATTATTTAAGCAGCAATGGTTATTATAATACTACAAACGGCCATGTTTTAGAATATTTAATTTACCTCGAACACCGAGAAGTAGACGGAAAATGTGATATGGCTTGTCTTTTTCGGGGTTTGATGTGAAATCGATTTCAATCTAGACCCTGTTATATGTGCCAATCCACAGATCAAACGATTAAGATTCAAAACATTATAAAAATGTTGTATTTTTTTTGCGTTTTAATCATATTGCATTTCTAACATCCCCTCTAAATTTCAACACATGAACGGGTAGCGTCCGCTGTCTTGAACAGGTAGCTCCAAAATTCACATTTTGAGTGAACGGGTAGCTCACAATTTAAAACAATGTATATTTCATTTGAATAGCGCAATAAAACATAAAACGGGGAAATAATGAACAAATGAAAAATAAAAATGAACTCACTACACCATATCGATCTAGAATTGCTCTTTTTTATTCATTGCTACGTTAAAAATGCTTTAAAAAATCTTTTAAAAAAATCAGAATCAGCCTACCTTTATGAATCGCTGAACATACCATACCTTATGAACAACATATAGTTTATAAGAAACATATGCTTTGATGTCTATACAGAACAATACAGATCTCTGTTATGAATTTCTAACATCCCCTAACATTGCATTTCTAACATCCCCTCTAAATTTCAACACATGAACGGGTAGCGTCCGCTGTCTTGAACAGGTAGCTCCAAAATTCACATTTTGAGTGAACGGGTAGCTCACAATTTAAAACAATGTATATTTCATTTGAATAGCGCAAAAGTGTTTATATTTCTCAACTTATTCGATATGCCAGAGCTTGCACACATTTCACAGATTTTTTGATCAGACACCGGTTTCTTCGTGACCGACTTTTGAAGCAGGGCTATAAGAAAATACGTCTCATACGATCACTAAAAAAATTCTTTCTTCGTTATCAGCCACTAGTAGAAAAGTTCAAAATTGAGTTAAAAGATATGATAGTTAATTGTTTTAATTAGTGTTTGACTGGTCTGCTGTACTGAGATGATCACCTCAATATCCCTATTGTGTCTCACAACTATGTTGTGTTCTATGGTCATTACCGGATCCTAAGATCGCAATGGAAGAGGGAGGTTTGGCGCCATAAAACCTGGTTTAACCCACCATTTCGTTTGAAATGCCTGTACCAAGTCAGGACCATTGCGATTCACCAGTTCTCCGGTATGACTGATTCGTTTTTGTCATTTTCTCTGGACTATGAGATTGATCATTCAAGTTCGGTAGTTTTGTTATTACCTTTATTTATTTATACTTAATCATCTGTTCACTAAAATTGTCATGTGGTCGCATTTCATTTTAAAAATTGATTTTTTAGCACTTTAAAACTTCAGCAATTTAATAAGAACGTAATTAGCACTGGGCAGGTTTCCGGATATTCCGGTATCCTCCAAAACTGATTGCCTTGTGTGATTTATGTGCATGCATTCACTAACTTTGTGTTTAGTGCGTCTCTCATGAGTCTTTAATGTACGAAACGTACTTTAGTTATAAAACCAAGTGCTTTATTTTCCAGTAACCCGCAACAGTAAGTTCTGCTGACAGAGTTATACTAATTCCCGAATAAAGGCCACTTATCTTACTTACTTTTTACTTTTTCTATAGAGGTCTGTGATCTAGGCAACTGTGCCTCTCTGACCCATCTTGAATATGTTGATGCCCACTTCCGGTCCATAAATGTCGGGCTCAAATTTTATTTGCAGCGTTTTCCAGTCTTTGTTTAATTGGCTTTTGAAGCTGTTTACAGTTTTAGCTTCCACAGTACTAGCTGATAAACTATTCCAGGGGTTAACAGTTCTTTGGGAAAATATTTTCTTTCTCTTTTTGTCCTGGAATGCTTTTTAAATAATTTCAGGTTGTGTCCCCTTGTATTGTTATTATTTGTGCTCAGTGGTAACATATTTCCTAGATCTATTTTGTCAATGTTTTTTAAGATTTTGAATGTTTGTATCATGTCTGCTCTTAGACGCCGGTATTGCAGTGATGGTATGCCCAATCTTGCTAGCCTATCACTATAGCTTAAGCGTTCTATGCTTCGTACCAGGCGTGTTGCCCTTCTTTAGACAGATTCTAATAATACGGCCTCCTTTTTGTTGATGACTGACCAGACTGTACTCGCATACTCAAGATGCGGACGAATCAGGCTTTTATATAATGTTACAAACATTTCTGGGTCTAGGTATTTGAATGACCTTTTAATTATTCCCAATTTCTGGTTTGCCTTATTGACCTGGTTCTGTATGTGCTCTTCAAACGAGAGATTCTCATCTATAATCACACCAAGGTCTTTTTCCGATGTAGTTGTATCTAGTATTTGACCTTCCATGTGATATCTATAGTCTGTATTTGTACCTAGGTGCTTGCATTTACTTTTATTGAACTTTAATAGCCATTTGTCCGGCCATTTGGTGAGCTCATTAATGTCATTTTGCAGACTTTGACTTTCTTCATCATTTGTTACAGTTGCATACACCTTTGTGTCATCTGCAAAAAGTTTAATCATATTATCTAATGCATCTGGTAAGTCATTTATATAGATGGTGAAAAGAGTGGGACCCAGTACACTTCCCTGCGGTATTCCACTAGTGACCTCTTGCCACAGAGAGCTTTTGCCATTTAAAGTGACCCGTTGTTTCCTCTCTTGTAAAAAATCTTCCACCCATTGTAATAGATTTCCTGTTATACCATAGCCATTCAATTTTTGTATCAATCTTTTATGTGGCACTGTGTCGAAGGCCTTCTGAAAGTCTAGGTAGATACAATCAATTGCTTTTTGTTATCCAAGTCCTTTGACCATTTCTCTAATACTTCTAAAAGCTGGGTTACACATGAGCGCCCCTTTCTGAAACCATGTTGATTTTTAAAGTATAGTTGGTTTGTCTCCATATATTCCATTATGGCATATCTGATTATTCTTTCCATCATTTTACATAGTGTAGATGTTAGGCTTATGGGTCTATAATTGTCTACCTTGTTTTTAGGGCCTTTTTTCTGTATTGGAGTTATGTTAGCCATTTTCCATGCTTCTGGTAATTTACCTTCATTGGGTGATTTCTGGAATATTTCAGTGACTGGTTTCGCTATGCTGTCTGCGGTTTCTTTGAGTACTTTTGGGTGAAGTTTGTCAGGACCCTGAGATTTGTTTTCATATATTTTCTTTAAAAGTTTGTCCACTACTTCTTCAAGAAATGTTACAGACTCAAGGGTTTGGTTTGTTCTCTTTTCAAATGGAGGAAGGGCATCTGTACTAGATTACTGGGTAAATTCACTTTGAAAAAAGATGTTAAATAGTTCAGCTTTTTCAGTGTTATCAGTTTTGATATCGCCTTCACCATCCAATTTGCTGTTGATATTCTCCTTAATCTTTGTTTTAGATTTTACGAATCTCCAGAAGAGCTTAGGGTTTTCTTTACTTTTCTGACATATGTCTCTTTTATAGTCTACTCTAGCTGAGCTTTTCTAATTTTGTTATTAGCGTCATTTCTCGCTTGTACTTAATTCTTATGGTTTTGGGGGGACCTACAGTATAGATATTTTTTCCACTTTTTCCTTTTATTTTGTACTGCGGTAAGAGCCTCTTTGTTGATCCAGGGTGTATCATAGTGTTTCGGTCCAGATTTGTACACCGGTATGTTTTCTTGGCAAGCACTTGATAACTTATCGACAAATCTTTCCCATAGACTATTTATACTTCCTGTAGACATGAGACTTTCCCAGTCTGTATTGTTCAGTTCATTGTTTACTGCATCATAGTCTCCCTTATAGTACTTCATCTTCTCCTCTGTTTTAAAACTATATACATCATTTGTTTTGAGATAAAATTCTAAGATTTCATGGTCACTATTTCCAAGAGGTGACAAATGTTCTATAGTGTCTATCATTCCCTCTTCGTTTGTCAATACTAGATCCAGTATGCTAGGGGTATCATTTCCTCGGAATCGTGTTGGCTTATCTACATGCTGATGTAAGTAAGTATCTTTGTATAATTCTAGGAATTTATATGTTATGCTATTAGCACTTAGTTGTGTGGATTGATTTATCCAGTTAATGGTTCTAAAATTTAGATTTCTCATATGTAAGATAGAATCAAATATGTGCTGTTGAAATGAGACATCCTTAGTACCTGGGTTAGTTCTTCAAAACATTGTGCTGAGTAGCTACTAGGACTTCTATATAAACAGGAGGTTAATATGTTGCTACCATCATCATTTCTGATTCCTACTAGTACAGATTAAATCGTAGTAGTTTCAATTGTTTCTAGTTGGAATGACTTAATGTGTTCTTTAATGTAAATGACACTACCCCTACATGTGAAGGTTTTACGGGGTGGATGGTACATTGTAAATCCATTTATTACTAACTTTGGATCTGAGTATTCAAGCTCTTGGTTCTTTGGAAATATTTCAGTGACAGCAATGATATCATATTTTTTTCTTTTATGAGGGTCATTAATTCACCCATTTTATTAAAAACTCCATCTGCATTTGTGTACATGACAGATAGTCTTGCATTATTTACAGTGCGGTTTAAAAATCTAAAACTTCTTGATTAGCTTCCATTTTTGTTTCCCACTATAGGACCCCCTGTGCCGGTGTTAAGTCCTCCTATAATGGTTTCATCAATAGAATCTGAGTGTACATGTAGTGGGGTACTACTGTTTCTACCTAGCAGTGGTTGAAACATGTAGTTGGCAAAAGAGTAGTCCATTTCATTGCCGATGTTTTCAATTGTTGCCATGGTTGTTAATTTCTTGTTGTCAGTGGGCAATTGTCGCTTTTCGGTGAAATGTAAAACAGTTTCATCATTATATACATGGTCTCTTTTGGCCCTGTCATGGTTTGACTTTTTTTCCTCTCTTCATTTTTTATTTTGTTCCCTTTGTCTCACTGTAAGGTCCTTGGAGATTATGCATTTAGCTACCCTGCTGGTTGGGGGGACATTTTTTAGCTTGTGTGCATTGTTTAGAATGTCTTTTCTATGCTTCTTATTATTTAATATTATTTTAAGTATATTATCGTTACGAGGCTTTGTGTTAAATTGTAAATTTAACCATTTATTAGAAGTGGAGAAATCTGTTACGAAACATTTTCTATTTTTTTTACCCTTAAAAAGTCTAAGTCGGCTCAGAAAAGAGAAAGTAGATGTGCAACTGACCTGAAAGGGGGAGGCACATACAAATCTGAAGCGCCGTACCAAATTTGAAACCAAACCATTCAGTGGAAGTCGAGAACTCTGTTACGAAAGTTCGGACGACAAGGTATTTGCAATATAACCTCATCTCTTGCGAGAGGGGGTAAAAAAGTATTACTCAAAAAAAGCAGATTTTTACGTCTACATAATATGGAGGTATTAAACATAGATGTGCACCATACAAACTCCAGCCGAAAGTCAGCCGTTATTAAAAAAAAAACAGACAGCAGTTTTAAAAGTAACAGTGGTCACGACAAGAAAACAGGCATTACGGTACTTAAGATAAATGCTGCCAATCAGGATAATATATCTGCAAGAACTTTTTATTAATATTATTGTAGGGCCCTCTTACTATCAAACATTTCCGTTACACAGTATTAAAATAAGATTTTAATCAGGGTCAGATCCATAAAAAGAACCGAAGGTTTTCATCTATTACCCAAGCTTAGTTGGGTCATGAAAAATCATGACGAAAGTAAGAAAATTATAATTGATATGGGATTCGAACAGACGACTCAGCCTTATAGATTCGCCACTGAATATACAACAAAAACCAACAAGCATAAAACAAACAGAGAAGCCAACATAAACATTATTTGCGCTTCTTTTGATGAAATGGGATCTTAAATGTTCTTTCATTTGTTCAAAGGCACGAAACAACATCAAAATAAAGCCCATAATTGGGAATTATGGAGAAATCTTTCCAATCTAAAATTCAATAAATCAGCAGTAGTTTGTATAAATTTCATGAAACTAAAATGAACAGCCTATACCTATTTCTAAACAAACACTCAACTCAGTACTACACAAACATCTCATCCTTATCACTGCAATTTGACAACAGAAGAAAACAGTACAATCAACAAATATTCAAAATATATATGATCTTGCCTTGGTACATTTAAATTCACTGAAAGGAATACTATGATTTGAAGAGCAATAAAGGATGAAAAGGAAAACAAAACCGACATAAAAATATAGAAGAGCAAGTACATCTAACATGAAAGCTATATATGCTGTACACCAACCACATGATAGGTTTGATAAAGCAGAACTCCTATGTATCAAAATGTTCAGAAATCATTGTGGTAAACCACATTGGCAGTGGAAATAAGGATTATCATTGAACTGTAGAGTATGGTAGATCTGTAGAGTAAGGTGCTTAATACAGAGGACAATATTTTATTTATTGACAAGCTGGTGAGTTTCAAGCTCATTCTGCCTTCTGGTTTTAACTATTTCATTGAGTCCGATTCATATTCATCTGTCATAAGGTCGACCAAGCAGTGTAGTTGTGTGTCCATATAATTGACAAGAACCTGATGGTGCTAATATCGTTATAAGTACATCAGCACACATAAGGTGCAAGGTAAGATCAATGAACACGTTTTCTACCAACCAGGAACAAGGAGCTCTCCGAGGACGTCCCCTAGTACTATATTCTAACGGATTTCTGAAAAGAATAGATAAAATAAATATAACTTTGATACTTATGACATGCATCCCAAGTATATTGATGCGTTCTTTTATCTTTAATCTCGGTTATATTGCAAAATCGATGGACATTATTCCATTTACTGATTTATTTACATTTGACACGGATTATTTCACGGAAGTTGATCCGTAATTATCCAAAAGACGTCGCGGCAACGTTTTACGTTGAATAGTTTCCAATGAAAACAGACCACAATGTACCGGTATTTAGCCGTTATAATAAAAAAATAAAAATCACAAGTATTTCTACAGGACAGAATCTCATTATTTTTTGACAAAACACCAAAAGTTTTATTCTGATACGATAAATTGCTGGCCAATTTGCAACAGGTAAGTGTAAAAAAAGATATATTCCTTTTTAATTCAATATTGTACCGCAACGGACCATATTTTAGTCAAAAAACGTATTTTATTTCAATAATCTCGCAGTTTTCATTATTGGCCAGATATTTTCATAGAAAGTAAATGAGTACTACCTCACTGATACTTTAAATTTCTCGATCGGACTTGAAGAAATACTTGTGACGGACGAAAGACACTAGGTTTTAGGTTAAATCTCACTTTAAACGTTAATTAACAGATAAATGTAGAACATAATTCATCACCGTAACTTTTTCGTAAATCTGGAATATTGACCCGTCAAATTAAGTCCAATATATATATAACTTATCCTTTATAAGAGTGAAAATATGACAATATAATAAGGGTCTAATTTTCCTCTAGAATTTTTTTAAAAAGTTGCCTTAACATACCTGCGAAAGTGCGGAAAACTTATTGTGATCGTATGAGAGGGTCGGACTGGACAGATTCACAAACGGGCAGACGTAGTGCAAATGAAGGTAATAAAAAAATTGCCGAACTTGGAAAATCAATCTCAAATGTCCATAAGACGAGACAAAACAAGGAAAACATACCGGAAAAATTGAAGATCGCAATGGTCCTGACTTGGTACAAGCATTTCAAAAGAAACCTTACCCCCTTCTGCTTTTTTCGGTAGGGGACTGATAAAAACTAAAGTTATTTCTGATATTGAAATTAAAGTATTGAATGGACGAGGACGCGGAAGAGGGTACCGCCTGGCAGGAAAGAACAGGACAAAAAGGAAAGCATCAAAATGTTCTAGCATGACTGCCTTCTCCTTGTTTTGTCTGGAAATCGCATTTAACCATCGCAAATATAAAAATAATAATCACCATTATAAAATTAAAGTTAATGTGTCTAATTCATAGTACACAGAAACGATGACCAAACGATTAAATAGATGTCCGTCTGTTAATCTTCATCCTTCGTACATATACATTTAATTTAGCTGAAATTACGAAAATAAGTTCTAGTATATAAGAAAATAAAGTAAAACTTTAAAGAGAATTAACCATACGACAAATGCATACTGTTGCAAAATTTTGTATTTAGAATTATCTTGCTTCTTAACAGTGCCGTGTTTCCATCTCCATGCCATTACCCTATGCCATTACTCTAATTACGACGGCTATACGAATACAAAGCGATGCCCTTGCGACGTCGTGTTCCAATCGGGGACCACCTCGTTTCATTCGTGTGGCCATCGTAAGATAAATGTAGCCGACGGCATCAAGAAATGATAAGATGCAATCACGAAGGCTTTACGATGCAAACGATGGACTTACGAATGCAACACGAAGATGGGCCTTCGCACGAACCTTCGGCCAACATGTTAAAAAAATTAGGAAGGCATCACGAAGTTGTTGCCGTACTTGGAATATTTTCGCCGATGGTGCTACGATGGTAAAAGATGGCAACACGAATAGCGCGATTTGGATACGATCACCCCCGATTTAGAAAATATCCTAATTGTGCATACCCGTAGCCAGGGGGGGTTCGAGGGGTTCGGACGAACCCCCCCCTTGGACAAAAAAATTGATCAAAATAGGGAAAAATCAGGTGAAAAATCAGTTAAGCACTATTAAAGTAAGAAAAATTTTGGAAATCGAACCCCCCTCTTCACATTTTCGAACCCCCTGTTGAAAAATTCTGGCTACGGGTATGTTGTGTATCCATCGGGGACAAAATCGGGATAGTGTGACGCCAGCATAAAGAATCCTGGGGATTTGAACGTGGCGCTACCTTTTGCTTGTCATAAGAACGGCGCTTCCGGAAACTATACAATTGTTCCCACCCTGTGTTGATATTACCATCATTTAATTTCCAGTGTTGAAACATGTCCAAATGCGTATAATTTGCTGATCTTTGAAATTTTTGTCATTAAGGCATTTAATTTTAACTGTCTTCAATCAAACATTTTCCATGAATTAAAACAAGTTCAACGGGTCAACCGTGAATATAAATACTCATTCGCCAAGACGAAAGAGAATAAGTTGTAAATCACAAGGTATACGTTAATACTTTGAAATAAGAAAAATAAAAAAAAAACACTTTGTCATTGTCGTTCTACTTCATAAAATTATGTACCAGAAGACCACAGAATAAGATAGTTGACAAACACGCTACAAATACCCCCGAAGAATAGCCCTATGGAAGTTTTGGAGGAAAAGATACTTTCAACTGGATGTTTTTGGAGTAGGGGATAACCGCTGCACCTAAGGACCCCATCCTTATATTCTATACCAAACAAATCTTGAAATGTAAGGGTTATACATAATAGCTTATTTTTGTAGAAAAGATAACCTTATCATATACAGTTAAGGACGAGGTTACCCCTATAAAATTCAGATATGTCGTTTTATGTATAAAACACCAGGTGAGACTAAGTGGGTTAATATTTGTAAGACGCAAAGAAGAAACAATGGGGTATTCGAAAGTCAAAAGTCTGCACGTAACATAATTTTACCTATACCACACTAGGGAAACGCTGTCCGCTAGAGCAAGGATATCTCGCGTTTTCACTGTACGGATATTTCGGATTGTTGTTGACATTGGACACCAGGACTGAAATCGGTGTTTTTGCTTACAATAAGAAGCATGGAATTGTTTATGCTGACCCTATGTCTTTTTTAAAGATATATTTGCAACTCCTTTCAGTTTTAATGAAATTATTTGGTACTTTATCAGAACCTTTATCAACAATATTTGTATTTTTAGCAGATGTATGGTTTAAAAAAAAACCGATAATTTACCTATTTTTCCAATATTTTAAATGAAAGGCGATTCAAAACACTTCAAAATAAGAATACTATTTACCCAAAATGCATTTAGACCCCTTCTTACTTATTATAAATTGTAGAAAATGCTCGTAACAGAGAACCTTCGATACTGTTATTTCCTGTTCCGATTTGGCTGTCAAAATCTTACTGTGCTATTATTTTTGCTAAACTGTACTGATATTCTGTGTTCTTGAAAATTTCAATCGTATATAAAAAAACAGACTTCGAATTGCAAGATTGAGTTACTGTCATGTACACATGCATGGCAATGTAACTTGTAATATATACTACCTCCTATATATTGTCTGAATGGTCGATTTGAAGTATCAATAGCACGATTTGGTGCAGCCCCTTAATTGTTACACAATGCAATCATATTATAGCCAGATAGGCAAATAACTATTCTAACAGTTTACATTTTTTTTTATTAAAATACATATTAATACTTTTTTTTATTAAACAATATTGCAGTCTAATTTATACCCCCCCTCACAAAAAAATACTTGGCAAATCGACATAATATTTTGATATTCTATGTATTTTCTCTTAACTCAATTCCATGAATAATACTACGTACACGTATACATAAACAAACATAATGAAATTCATGTCCAACCCCATTCATTCATAAGTTACAAATTATTGCCCCCCCCCCAAGAAAAATTATTGATTTACCTACATGAACTTCAACATTGTTCTACGAGGAATTTAATGTTGCACGTATGAATACTGCTTATGCAAATGCGCGAGTTCGACTCACGATGTAGCACATAGGTCCCTAGCACATATGCCTCTAATGAAAATACATATTTAAAAGATCATACATAATACCGCCTGGTCTCCAAAACACATTACCAAACGTGAATATTTACAGGATACTTTTTGTGCTCACCATGCACTAGTCTGAACTTTCAATTTCATCAGTTTTAGCACATATTGTATACTTTTTATACGACCGTCAAATTGCTATTGCGACGTTTTTGTCTGTAGACATTTGGTTTTCATGAAGGGTTCAACACGGTTGTATCATGCTGCGCGTCGTAACTGGTTAAATTTTTGAATTTAGTGTGTTTTGGCAGAAATATTGATAACTTGATACTTACTTAAAAATTTTCATAAGCGTTTTTACTATTGTCATTTTTAAGCATTATAGAGATCATGCATGTCAGTTTTGTGTGATGACACTTCACCAAATCATTATTGTTTGAAGTGTTGTGTCGGACTGAAGATCGATATGTTTGATTTTTTTACATCAGTCGATTGATGATTTTCAGCTAGCTGTCAGTAACAGCGAGTGTTCTATAGAGAGTTCCTTTACTGTCCTTTCGTTTGTTCTTGTTGTCTTTTGTCTGAGTTCTCCCTAGTGGAATTTGACTTTGATTGATTTGATTTTTATTGTGTGTTTAGTTTCTGTGCTTTGTCTATGAATATTGATAGGGGGAAGGTTGGGCACAAAAAACTAGTTTAACCCTACCATATATTATATGTACCTGTCCTAAGCCAGGAATCCTTGACATGCTTTCGTTTGTACTTGTCTTTTTGATGTTTTCTGTTCTTTGTTTTAGAAGAGGTTCTATCTGTGACTATTCCAGGACTGGTTTTGAATTATATGCATTTTATTTAGACCATGGGCCAATTGCAGAACCGCAAGCAGCGCCTACTGGCCTCGTTGAAGGCTGCTGGCGGTTGTCCATTGTGGTTTTAAGGAATTGCCGATTGATTGTGGACTGTATCGCGTACACTTTTTCCACATCTCATTATTTTCTATTTTTATTTATAGTATACAACTAACTAAAAATTCCGAATATGAGGAAATATTGAACGAGTTACCAAACAATCCAACAACTCACGAGACTGCCTAGCTAGTGCATGAGTGAATTGTAAAGGTTGTTCGGAAACAAGTTGAATGTTTCCCATATTCAGAGTCTTAAGTTAGTTATACCATGGAAGTATTAAATTGACGTCCATGGTTATACTATTTATTACAAAGATTAAACTATAATTATGGCTTTATTTGTGGCTGTCTTCCTAACATTTTCAGGTGAACTATTTTCATGCAAGCGTTATAGTTTTCGATACTTTTCGATTGATTACCTATTACTTTGGATTTGGATTTAACATAACTCTTGATTTTCAAAGAGGGATCTATATTCTACTTTTTAAAATATTTTAATACCCGAAATAACAGTACAGTGTTGATAGATTAATACACGAAGTAACAGTACAGAATGATTTCATGAACACAGAATAACAGTACAGTCAATATTTCTAAGATTGCTGATTTTCAGTTAATAATCTATTAAATTACTAATTTTATGAATTATACTGACAAAATATTTTATCAAAAAGCATTCATACTAGCCTTTTCTTCAAACCCGTATATTTTTCATATATTATAACTGTATTTCCATTGTTTTTCTAGTAATTATGCTTCATTGGTTATTTTTCTTTTGTTTTATGCGGATGTTTTTAAAGATTAACCAAATATGTCCAAGACAAATTTTCAATGATTTAAATTTTTACAACAAGCAGTATTAAAAGGGTATTAACTCACGAAAATAACATGTTTAATGAGCCACCTATGCCAGTAGACATGACAACATGAAATATCAGTACAGAAAAAACGCGAAATATCATTTCTCTCGCGGACAGCGTTTACCTAGTGTGTATACCCCCATTACAACTAACAACTGATGAAGATTCCTTTGTCATGCGACTGTGATAAATCTGATTTCAGATATGCTTTTTTGCAATCGTGTTTTTAACGAGGACCTTACAATCGTCAATGACCAAGAGGTTATGAATATCTTAAAAGAGGACCAAAATTACGACCACCCACAAACATTAATTGGAATTCCTGCCTAAAATGTATCAATAATTCCCTTTTCTCTTATTGCAAATCTTGGATTTGGATAGAGAAGGCCGACTCAAAATCTTTAGACCATTTCATTAATAAATTTATGATAATTGCTAAATACAGAATCCATGAATCGGTCAATTTCAAAATTCATTTGTAGATTTAAGACATGATACTTACCTTAATCGAATAAAGTCGAAAATCCGTGGTTTGCGGTACGTGTTTGTTCCCGCTGATATATTATTATAAATCAAAAATGGTGGATATTTTTTCATCAAATTTCAAAATAGTTTCATGCCTTACCAAGTGGCCTTAACAAGAAACAAATCTATGCTTGCTTCATTGATCTTAAAAAAAAAGGATTTTGATGCTGTATGGAGAACAGGCCTTCTTTATAAACTATGTAAAATGGATAGAGGACAAAATGAATAGCATTTATGATAAAAGTAAACTAAATTTTTATTTAAAAAGTTAAATCCAGCCTTAAAAATAAAACCATATCTCTTAATTTCAAACTTTTAATTCAGGAAACTCATTACAAAATTAAGAATCAGTGACCACAAACTGTTCATTAAAAAGGAAGGAACTTTGAAATTTCTAGAGAAGGAAGATTAAGGCCGCGTTCACACTGAGCAAAACTCATAGTAGTTTAAATGTCGTCCGCACTAACATTAAACATCAAAGCGTTCACACTGTAAAATTTCTATGTTTACATGTCACCGTTTGGACTCGTGAGCGGATGAAAAGGTGATTCACGTACATGGAAATGGTAAATAACACACTTTGAAAAGGCAAAATTTTCAAAAATAGCAATATGTCATCAAAAAGGTCTATAATAAGCCCAGTAGCCATTCTTATATAAAAAACAAATGCTATTGCACGGAACACCTCATATCTTTAGGTGTTAATTTTGTTGGCATCATAATTCATTATTGAACGATTTGTTCCACAACCTCTTTACAAAATCAATATTTCATTTGAAATATGAATTTATTTACAAAAAAAATATTTACACACATTTCTACTCAAACAGGTCAAAATTTTTAGAACAATCATTATCACATGGAATGTGTTAACATGATAAATGAGTTCATTTATCTTATATATCGCTTGTAAATGTCGATACACCGAAAACGCAGGGCGAAAAGGTTACAAAATACGTGAGAAAAACTAAAAAGGGTCAATGCGTGTTAAATTACAACACAATAATGTAAATAAAGCGAAATTTGTTACATATTTGTTTTTTATTCCCATAAAATATTTTTTAATCAATTGTTGCATATACATGAGGCGAAAAAAACATGTATAACCCAATCTTTAATTGCATAATTATACAAACATCTTTACATAAATATGTGTTACTGTTTGGAAAATAAATTTAATTATCAGGTAAACGAAAAAAGGCTGTGAAATTAAGATAGCACGCGTAGAAGTTTAATTTATTTGATTGTCTTAAATAAGCCTAACTTGATGTTAACGTTTGGCTATAAACTTAACTACCAACAATCATGGACAGGAGTTTCTTAAAATAGTTTACTGAATTCCAGCATAAAATTAATTTGAAAGTATTTTTAATGCATTTAAATTATACTACATACCTTAATTTCTACAAACTATTAGTAAATAAAAAAAAAACTAAAAAAAAACTAAAACTGCTTTTTGACGATTTTTTATTATTAAATTAATGCTTGTATTGATTGAGAAATATATCTCTTTTGTTGTCTTTTCGTGCCACATTTTTGTTTTGGTCGGTTGAGCCATAGTCTGCTTTTCTTTCTTATTGGCATATTACCTGAAAAAAATGTACTCCTTAATTCTTGAATGAAGGAAATAAATTGATATTGGTGTATAGTGCTTACAAAATTGTACGCGGACTGTTTTAAAGTGAGTAAGGGAGTTGAATGTCAGACAATCTGGTCGACTTTGAAAATAACTTTTGCCAAGGAATTTTCCTTCGATTTATAAGGTTAAGAGAGAGAGAGTTTTAAAATGGACATGTTTTGTGTTTCGGGTTCATATGTGTAAAATGTATTTGATAAATACTTTCTATTCTAAAACGTATGTTTAAAATAAATTGTTTTATATGTCATGTTTCAATACGCTTAATATCGCATCGAAATAGTTGACGGAATAGCCGAAGACGCTGTACATGTTTTCAAAGAAGAAGTTTTCATAAATTCAAATGACAACAAATTTCCAGACATTAAATTTTCCTACGCCTGACGCGCTCTACCAAAATTAGGATTCCCGACTTTTTATTTCAGAGCAGTATTTTTTTTAATAATGATTCAATTTGAATTGTATCTTTTTTATTGCCCGGCAGTCTGTATGTGTAACATTGCTCTTGGCAGCCACAGTCATCAACATAGACACTGACTAGTAGATCTACAAATTGAGTAATACAGGTTGTTATTGATTCTTTCGGAATGAGAAAGATTTATCGTTATATAACCATCCCTTCCAGCATTATTCATTTGTTGTTTCTTGACCATTTTTATATGCGTTACCGATTGATAACCTTTTCAGACGGCGTTACTTTAATTTTTGGGCATAACTTTTATTATAAGATCCGTGCCTATAAAAAAACGGTGTTTTGATATATTTCATATCCCTAAAAGCACGTGTATGCACATTATATTCTTAAAAAAGGTGATTTTGTTAGAAAAAAATATGTTTTATTGTTATTTTTTTTTGTAACATCATTTTGTCATTAAGTTGGAAGAAAACTGAAACATTCTTTCGAAAAATATCATGCATCTTAAGAAAGGGAACGGTTTCAAGTGTTCCGTGAGCCATGGCATTTAATATATAGTTGAAATGGGTAACGAAAAATGATACTCAAACATACCTTGTTTTGTTTTTAATCCGTTTATCCCTTTTCAAAGTGTGTTATTAACCATTTCCATGTACGTGAATCACCTTTTCATCCGCTCACGAGTCCATACGGTGACATGTAGTTTAAATGTTGTGTTCATTACATGCATTCGATACTTAATGTAGTCCTGGTGTGGGTTTAATGTAAAATGAATTTTGCTTATTTCTTTTGAATGAAAGGCATGCACATACATTACTATCATTGGAAAGCTTTATTTTTAGTATATATTTTCTTATATTTCAACATTTTCTCGGGTGAGTGAAAAAATAGGGGTACATGCAACTTCTAAATATTTAATGTATATGTATACGGCAAGGCGGAATAGAATTTCATAAATTAGGATCTAATTTTTGTGGGCAAAGCGACCTTTATCAGGAATATGAACATGAACAGGTGATAAAATGAACATGAAATGATGATGATGTGGAGGAAATGGGGGGCAAAGTCCAATAGGGGATAAGAATTTTGACTGTCAATTGGAAAATCAGGAACGGGCAGATTTTTACATAGGAATCCTATATGGGTTCTCTTAACAAGGCATTCAGCAAGGTTCTCTAACGCGTGAAGAACATGATTTTTTTCCTAACACGTTGCGCCACTATAGTTTGCGGTCAAGTTTTCCACATTTTACATTTGTAGCCTGACGACACGGCATTATGACGGACTGCCCATTCAACCACCGAGTACACATTCCAGTCGTTTTGTGGACAAAGCAGCAGACCCGATATCACGTTGCTGAGCGCTCTTTAGTGGATTTTTACCGACAACATGGCGCTGCCGCGGGCCCGGGCCAGTATTTATGTATAGCAAAAGCTTTTTATATCAATAAATTTAAAAATACAAACGGACGAACGGACTAAAGCGCCAGAAAATGTGTACACCTTTATTGTTATTCTATAAAAATAAAAATCAATAAAAAAAGACTGAAGTAAATCAAAATCCATGCGTCATGTGCGTATTCTATGTTTAAATGTCTATTCGCCAAATTAACAATCATGGTTATTTATCCGTTCATGTTTTCTGTACTTTTAAATTACATGTACACTTGCATTTAATAATGTGAACATATCATATGTCCAGTCATTTAATTTAGGTTTATCAATAAGATCAAATTTAGTGTGAAACTAGTTTTAAGAACATTAAACTACTTCTACACATGTTTACTGAAAACAACTTCAGTGTGTGAACGCGGCCTTAGACCCTGCAATGTCATTATTATTACCTATTATACATACACACCATTGTTGTATTATACCCATACAAGAAGTTGAGGAGGGTGTTATGTTTAAGACTGGTCCGTCAGCTTGTTTACCCGAGGGGTCAATATTTCCAGTAAAGGATATGAGCCGTAAACAGTCCATTCGGAAAAATATTGGACAGGTCTGAGGCGCAGCCGAAGACCTCTCCTATATTTTGCCGAATGAACTGTTTAAGGCTTATATCTTACTTAACTCTAAGTGAACTCTAATTTGTCAAGTCTTCCATAGCTGAATGGTTAGCGTTGTGGACAATATGAAAAGAAAAAAAAAGCGTTGTGGACTATGGTGGGAGAGAATCGGGTTCGAATCCAGCTATGGACAAAACAATTTTTGTTATCGATTTAGATTTATTATACACGTTTATACAATCAGAATGATTTAAATACCCCAATCAAACACGTTGAATCAAGCAATCGGTAGCCACAGGCTAAATGACATTGCCTGAAACGAGAAAGATTGCGGGTTCGAGGCCAGGCATGGCATAAGTTGTCAATAATGTATCGAATGTTATACTTGCTGCATTTTCCCATCAATCATTGACTTAGAAAATGTTAAAGTCACATAAATACTATTACTGACCGTCCAATATTAATTAAAATGAATCCAATATTAAGAAGAAAACAGTCCAATATTAAAACTAAACAGTTCTTTTCGGTAAAATAAAATACTGCATTAACAATGGCATGACGTCACAACTGTGTTTTAAGAATTTATTGACCTTAGGCTTTCAATACTTGGAATTTATCGTATGGTCGGATAAGTTTTTTGATATATATATCGTCTTCAGGTCTAAGGGTTTTTTTCCCATTAATTGCTTTCAGAATAGAGATTCTGTATAATTTTGTGTTGTCTGTGTGTTGTCTGTCAATTTCCATGGTCTTCAGCCGCCATCAGACTCCCTGGTACGAAGTACAAATATTTAAAGTCCCGCTTGGCAAATGAAGTAATGTATTTAAAAAAAAAATCCACATCCCACTGGTAGATCCAGAAAATGTTTATAAGACGGCATTGGTCATTCTTCACAGATTTCTTATTTTTCCATGTTTTGTTGTTCATATGATGATTTTTTGATGCATTATAAAATCTAAATATCATGATAAGCTTTCAGGAAATCACACGAATAAATGATTTTGCATCATTTACCCAAGAGCTTTGAGGCCTTCAGCAATCCCCATATCTGTTTAGTATGCTAGTTACATGTAATTCGCAGGATCCCTAACCAAATAAAAAGGCTTGTTTTTCTATGATCCCTTATTGGCTTCAACTGGTACTTTTCTTTTTCTTATTTTAACCCCCGACAATGAACTTTTGAAAACTTTTAAGCCAAAAGGTGAACCTAAAAGGTTAGTTAGTTAGTTAGTTATTGCTTTACTCCCAAGCAGCACGATTTCGGCTATATCCGGGAGATGAACATGAAAGTGGTGAGACAATGAACATGAAATGATGATGAAGTGGAGGAAATGGGAACACAAGGCCAATCGGGTAGGAGAGTTTTGATTGCCACTGGAAAAAGGGATGATGGGTAGGGGCGGGAAATTTAGCCTCCTGCATGGGGATCCTACGGGTCCTACTCTTACCGAGACCTGCAGCAGGGTTCTTTAACGTGCGAGGAACGTGACATTTTTCCCAACACGGTGCACCACTATGGTTTGCGGTCAGGTTTTCCGCATTGTCGCCTGACGACCCCGCATCTCTCGATGTCAGGGCTGCCCCATTCAACCACCTTGGGCACACATCCTAGTCGCTTTGGGCAAAGCGGCTTGACCCAATGTCAGGCTTCTGAGCGCTCTTTAGTGGACTTTTACCGACAAGCTTAGCGCTGCTGCGGGCCTATTCGCCACCCGAAACCCGCACGGGTGGAACCTAAAAGGTACCCTGTAATAAGTTCCCAACGTGACAAGTGTACCAGGGCAATTACAAATGAAATATTGCTTCCACTTCTAGTCTTGATAAGTTTTAGGACAAGATTTCACATATTAAAAAAAAGTTTATTTGTAAAAGAAACAAATTTTGGATTTTGGATATCCAGCTATTGTCCATTGAAATAAATATTGCCACATACTGAATGTTTATTTTTGGGGGGATTCTGGTTTTTAATTATTTTCATTTTTTACTTTGTGCTTGCAATAGAGGTTGGCTGACATATTTGCCATATCTCACCATATCCCATTTTTTTTCTATGAATATATATGTTACAGTAATTGTGTGTAATTAGTAATTACATGAAATTCCTAAAATTTCCAGTAATTACATGAAATTACTGAAAAATTCATGAAATTTACACACATTTACTGACTTCATTATAAGTATAAATTGGCTATTAAATAATGATGAAATCTGCAAAAAATAAAGAAAGAGTGTGTCCATGGGACACGGATGCCCCCGCTGGCCCCAAACAGGAAGTAGATTTCTGACAGGTCTGAAAATTGCTAAGGACATACAGTTTGTCATACTGATCCATCCTACCAAGTTTCAAAAAATTCTGGTATACAGTTCCTGAGAAAATCTTGATGGAAATTTTCATATCAGGTTCACATATTTTCACATTGGCCTAAGTCCCAAACAGGAAGTAGATGTCTGACAGGTCTGAAAATCACTAAGGATGTATAGTTTGTCATATTCAACAATCCTAACAAGTTTCAAATCATTCTCATGTACGGTTCCTGAGAAAAGCTTGACGGAAATTTTCATAGTCATTCTCACATATTTTAACATTGGCCTAAGTCCCAAACAGGAAGTAGATGTCTGACAGGTCTTAAAATCGCTTAGGACGTATAGTTTGTCATACTTAACCATCCTACCAAGTTTCAAATCATTCTCATGTACGGTTCCTGAGAAAAGCTTGACGGAAATTTTCATAGTCATTCTCACATATTTTAACATTGGCCTAAGTCCCAAACAGGAAGTAGATATCCGACAGGTCTTAAAATCGCTCAGGACGTATAGTTTGTCATACTGAACCATCCTATCAAGTTTCAAATCATTTTCATGTAAGGTTCCTGAGAAAAGCTTGACGGAAATTTGCATAGTCATGTTCACATATTTTAACATTGGCCTAAGTCCCAAACAGGAAGTAGATGTCCGACAGGTCTCAAAATTGCTTAGGACGTATAGTTTGTCATACTGAACCATCCTACCAAGTTTCAAATCATTCCCATGTATGGTTCCTGAGAAAAGCTTGACGGAAATTCGTACGGACGTACGTACGGACATGAGTAAAACTTAATGCCCCCCGACATGTCGTTGCGGGGGCATAAAAATCATGAAAGAATAGTGCAGAATTATTAAGAGGAATCTGGATTGCTTAATTAGATTTATATAAAAAAAATAAGTTTCCAACTCCTGAAGAACAAAATAATTCACTTTCCATTGTTGAATTTTACACATCTGTATGAGTATGACAAACATTTAAAAAATAAAAAAAAAGAATATTGTTTTGGGACACGGATGTCTGCCTCTTCTGGGCCCTAAATAGGAATTAGAAATCACAGTACATAGGTTATGTAAATGAATACATGTGCCCCAGGGGTGATGCTACTGTATGGTTTGAATCATTAATTTTCTTCTTTTTTTATTTTGCTTTTAAAACACCTTTTTAAATTTACTATAGCTTTAACTTTTTTAAATACTTTAATAAATCAACTTTAGTTGAAGATTTTGTTTTCAGTAAATGTGTGTAAAATTCCCTAAAATTTTCAGTTATTTCATGTAATTACTGGCGAAAAGCAGTTATTTCACGTAATTTCTTAGCCCTTTAGGAATTACACGAAATTCCTGAATTTTCAGTAATTTCATGAAATTCCTAATTACACACATTTACTGTAACATATATATATATATATATATGTTTTGAATATGCATGTATTCAAAATCAAAATACAATAGTCCAATGAAAAATTCATCTCCTAATGAGAGTTTGTCTGTTTGACATATTCCCCATATCACATTATTCTTTTTAAAAAATGTGAATGTTTTGAATATAAATGCATTCACGATGAGAATAAATTAGTTTACGAATACAAAACATATGTAAAAAAAATCTGAATTTGTATAAAAAAAAAGGATTTTGTTTTGGGTAAAAAAAATTGTTACTTTGATTTGGACAGAAAAAAATATAATATCAGGTTACAAAATCCCAGCCTCCCCCACCGTATGAAAATGGTTCGTACCTTAGTTCTAAGTTTAAGGGGAGACGTTACTTTAGTCGACCATCTTACTTTTCAATAAAATTTTTCATAGTTATACCTTTTACCCTGATACACCAGAATATCAAGTCAAAACATAGTGTTGTGGATCGATTTTTTAAGATATTTAACTTTAAAAACGCCGATTTTGGCGGGAAATTTGTATAGACGTAATGGGAAAACACAAAAAAATGTACCAAAATTTTCGATTGACATCGAATAAATTCCAGCAAAAATTTTACCTTCCAACAAAAAACTAACATAGTAAAATTCAATAAATTTCAAAAATAATGATATAATTTTTGTACTAGGTCATGGACCATCTTTTTTCAAGAATTGAGCTCAAAGATTTAGAATTGTGTAAAAAAAACAGAAAACGTCGACGTCGTGAGTTCAGTATTTGGACGTAAATAGCTTTTAACGTTTCGCAAATAAATAACGTATTTGCTGGATTATCAAATTTTGCCGTCCCTACCCATCACTCCTTTTTCCAGTGGCAGTCAAAACTTTCCAACCCGATTGGCCTTGTGTCCCCATTTCCTCCACTTTATCATCATTTCATGTTCATTGTATCATCACTTTTATGTTCATCTCCCGGATATAGCCGAAATCGTGCTGCTTGGGAGTAAAGCAATGACTAACTAACTAACTAACTAACTGTCATTTTAAAAAAGGAATTTTTTTCTACAAACCGAACATGAAATATTCATCAAATAAAAACAAATACACATTTCTACGAATAGCCCGGCTACTGGTGTGCAGGTCAATCTTAAACCAGGTTTTATGGCGCGCCAAACCTCCCACTTCCCTTGCAATCTTAGTTTCGATAAACTTGAGGTTGGCTTTACTGAAACTACCAAATAAATGTGTAAGCTTTAAAAGCACCTCCATATCTCAACAAGAGTTAACACTAAAGGATGTCTCGCTTGCTGGCTTCATCAGAATACCTATTTTTTTCTACTATCCATTCCGAAATTCTCGACCTTTTCCTGTGGACTAACCAAAATGGTTCTAGATATCATATTCATTGAGAAACAGACTTAACATAAAAGATTGAATACACAAAAAAAAAGATATTAACAGTTTTTGAGTGCAGAAATGAGGTCAAGGTCAAGGTCAGATGACATGGTGACGTACCTAAAACCCCCAAAATAATTCATCGATATCATAAAGATATCAGATGCCTTGCTTTTATTCTTTTTTAAAGAAATTCATTTTCCACAAAAGTCTTACAAAGATGTTTACAGTCTGAAAAAAGTTCACAAAGTTACTGAAGCGTGAAAATGGGGTTAAGGTCACACATCATGGTGACAGTTGCGTAGACCAAAACCTTAACTGTCTTTATACCAAATATCAGATGTCTAGTTATTTTACTTTTCAAGTACTTCATCTTCCACAAAGTCTTGAAAAGACGTTTTCGGCCTTCAAAAAACATAGTGCACGAAATCACTGCAGCATAAAACTGGAGTCAAGGTCACATGGCATGGTGACAGTTGTACCGGAACTGTCCTTATACCAAATACCCGATGCCTACCTATTATACTTTTCGAGAAATTTATTTTCCACAAAAGTCTAGATCTTACAAAGAAGTTTTTGGTCTGAAAAAAAAAGACATAAGTTCACAGAGTCACTTGAGCGTGAAATTGGTGTCAGGGTCATGCGGCAGGGTTACAGTTGCAAAAAACATAACATGAACTGCTTGTATACCAAATATCAGATCCCGAGCTATTATACTTTTCAATAAATTTATTTTCCACAAAAGTCTTACAAAGAACTTTTTGGTCTGAAAAAAAAAGACCTAACTTCACAGAGTCACTGGAGCGTGAAAATGGGTCAAGGTCACACGGCATTGTTACAGTTGTATAGACCATAACCTAATTTGTTTGTATACAAAATATCAGATGTCTAGCTTTTACACTTTTTAAGTTATTCATTTTCCACAAAAGTCTTACAAAGAAGTTTACGACACCGACGCCGCCGGAAAGTAATACATATGTCTCGCCTACAGCGACTATTTGTCGAGGAGAGACAAAACTACATAGGTTAAAATTTCTCATGCATTTGTTATAGCTTGGAACAGTTGCATAGTAACCATCTTCTGATACCGATCTTGATTTGCCGATTGATTGTCTACTCGTATAAAGGATAGCCCTTTGGGTGCTCCATACGCATGCCATATGAATCCCCATTCCATAATAATAAGTAACCCCATACGAATAGAATGTACTGTTTGATGGTATATTTGCAAATATTTGACTACTCGTGATTTTAAGAAATGTACCCCCCCCAAAAAAAAAATAAATCGAATGAAATCTTGAGTCTTGACATCTAGAGGCTCTAAAGAGTCTCATTAGTTCAACTGATCTCTCTAACATTGAACATTTTTTTCAAGCAAAGTGTGCAAAGAGGAAATAATTCTCTATAAGGAGTTGTCCCACAACTATGGCTCAATAGATGATTTTGTAGAGCTGTTGATGCGGCGGAATGAAGGTTGCTTCGGATTTTCTCTATTTCTTATACTTTTCGAGCTATGGGTTAAAAACTTTGGTCCGACCCCTATTCTATTTTTCGCAATGTCGACCATGTTGGTCAGTAGGCGTGCATTTATTTTCACAAACTTTGTAGGTAGAAAACACCCTAAAGACCAAGTGTACAATCCCTTTAGTGGTTTCAGGGAAGAAAATCTTTGAAGAAACGTTAACTGACGGACGAACGCCGGACGCCCAGAGATGACAATAATTCACATGACCCTTCGAGTCAGTTGAACTAAAAAAAGGGGGTGTCATATGTGGCACCTTAATGGTTATTCTGTATACAAGTACCTACATGTACGCTTTGGCCATTTTTAATAGATATATAGCTCTAGACCTCTATATCTCAAGAACTGTAAGTCCTAGGTTAAGAAACTTTATATGTCCCAGTTATTGAGTAGTAGCATTGCACAATTGCATCTTCATCTTTTGACATTGACCTTGATTTGCCCGTTAAGTGATATCTTTACTAGACTGTTGCAATTGTATACTCATCTATTGACCTTGGCCTCAGCTTGCAGTTAAGCGACTCCGATGGTGGCATTTGTTATTTTTAAAGCTTGATTTATGCATAAAAGTTTATTAATTAATGATCGAGGATATAGGGACATCAACCTGGAATTTACAAGTCGTATGGTGCCGACAGACGTGACGTACTGTAGCGTCCTGCTGATGAGACTGAATTATTAAATAATGTTATGAATGTATAAGTATTTTTCCGGATAGGCTTTCTTCTTTAAAACAAGCAATGCTTGGTTCTCAGGTCCGAGCCTAAGTGAATAATTAAGATGTAAAGATCCTTTTCTTTAATGAACTGTAGAAAAAACTCGACGTGTAAGTAATATGCATAGAAAACGATAATCTACACGTGATTGGCTAGTAAAGTATACAAATTAATCATAATAAGACATAACTAGAAGGGTTTATATTTTTGAAAAAAAATTTCTTTCTTTTCGCAGGTCTGTATTGTAGCTATTAGAGATGGCAACGGTCATTGCATGTGGCCCATGTGGAGTCCGTACTAAATCAACCCCTGCAGAATATTGGTGCCCGGAATGCGAGGACTTGCTATGTGAAGAGTGTAACAGCCATCACAGTTCAGCTAAAGCGTCCAGTAATCATACTGCGATAAGCGTGGAAAATTATAGAAAACTACCAGATTCGGTTCGCAAGGTCACTCAAATTTGTCCTGACCATGGCATGAAATATGTCCATTTCTGTACTACACATAATACTACATGCTGTCCAGCATGCGTTTCAGGATTACACAAGTCATGCCCCGATTTACAATTGCTTGATAATGTTATCAAAACGGCCAAAACATCCAGTTTAATCGATGAAGTTGAAAGGAGCATGAAAGAAATTACATCAAACTTACGGAAAATAATTTTGAAACGTGATCAAAATATTTCAGAGATACAAAAACAGAAACGAGAAATTAAGGAGAAGATCGGCACTTTGCGTAAAAACGTCAACCAGCACATTGACAAGTTAGAAGAAAAGATGCTCAGAGAATTAAATCGTATTGAAGACAGCGAGACAAAGAAGTTGCAACAATCTAAAACCAGTTTAACAGCCAAACTAGACCTGGTTGAAATCAAGTTAGAGGACATGACCATGTTAAAGCAGTACGCCTCAGATCTACAAACCTTTCTTGGAACTCGGGAAATAGAAAAAGTTATAGAGAAGGAGAAAACGCGCATTGAACATTTATCAAAGGACGGTTCCCTTAACATATACGAACTACAATGCAGCATCAACGATAAAATACAAAGCATTACATCCGATATTCAAACATTTGGTTCAGTATCAGTCATCTCTAAACCATCCACCGTCAGTCTGACATCCGACAAAGACAAACAGGCACAGATATTTATATCCACACCCCAACCAAACAAAATCAAATTTGAAAATGCTATCACCAATTTAAAATCCAAGTTCATTATCCAAGGGTCAAGACTAAGAGGATGTTCTGTATTTCCGAATGGCAAAGTAGTCATTACTGATAGTTATAACAGTCGTGTTATCATTTCAAGCGAATCTGGTACAAAAGAGAAAGAAATCCCCATCAGAGGAATATTTGGTCCATGGGACGTGACAGTCATAGACGACAGATCAATCGCTGTATCTACATACAAAGGAGTAGAGATAGTAGACGTGAATACCGGCACTGTGGAGAAGACGTTTGATGTAGGAAGGTGTCATGGATTATCCTATCAAGATGGAATGTTGTACTGCTGTGTAGGTAAGAAAGGCGTCATTTCTATTGAAATGTCTACAGGGAGAAATAAAACAATTATACGGGATAGACATGACTATTGGTCGTACTGTGCCGTGGCTGGTGATCAATTATATTATACAAGGGCAGATAAGAAAGTTGTGCAGTGTTATTCCGTCACAGGAGAGAAGAATTGGGAGTTTGAAGACACAACACTGATCAATAATCCTTTCGGTGTTACTGCTGATAGCAGTGGTAACGTCTACCTGGCATCGTGTAACAACGACCAGATTCTGATAATATCTCCTGACGGACAAAGGTGTAGACCGATACTGTCTGGTAAGGACGGGATCAAAGAGCCGTGTGGACTTTGCTACAAAAAGAACAAAAATCAACTTTGTGTTGTCTGCGAAAAAGGTCAGTGCTTCGGTTTCGAAATCAAATAGAATCACGGAGATTAAGTAACTTGATAACCACAAGAACTACCGATACCGTTTTGATAAATTTTATAAATGTGGTGGTTAAAATGTAAAACTCTCAGTTAAAACTTTTAAAAAATCTATCGATTTAATGGTGAAGAACAATAAAAAGACAGAACAACTCAGAATAATTGTGTATGGTAGCCGAGTTTGTAGCTGTGAAAAAGGAACGACCATTTGATTCTTACGTATGGAACGCCAAATTAACATATATTCAATTAATTGTACCTATCTTCAAATAATTGAACATATCTTCAATCATTTGAAGATATCTTCAAATAAATTGAAGATATCTTCAATTCAATTGTACCTATCTTCAAATAATTAAAGATATCTTCATATCAATTGAACCTATCTTCAAATGAATTATACCAAGGTGCAATTTAATTGCACCTAGGTATAATTCAATTGTACCTATCTTCAATTGAATTGAAGATATCTTTAATTCACTTGAAGTTAGGTCTAATTCCAACATCTCAATAATTCATTTGGAGATATCTCCAATTCATTTGGAGATATCTTCAATTCATTTGAAGATATCTTCAATTCATTTGAAGATATCTTCAATTCATTTGAAGATATCTTCAATTCATTTGAAGATATCTTCAATTCAATTACACCTATCTTCAATTGAATTATACCTATCTTCAATTCAATTATAGATATAGAGACAATTGAATTGAAGATAGGTTTAATTCAATTGAAGATAGGTTTAATTCAATTGAAGATAGGTTCAATTCGATTGAAGATAGGTTCAATTCAATTGAAGATAGGTTTAATTGAATTGAAGATAGGTACAATTGAATTGAGGATATGTACAATTGAATTGAAGATATCTTTAATTGTACTGAATTGTACCTAGGTACAATTGAATTGAAGATATCTATAATTGAATTGAAGATAGGTATAATTCAATTGAAGATAGGTATAATTCAACTGAACATATCTTCAATTATTTGAAGATAGGTACAATTAATTGAATATATGTTAATTTGGCGTTCCATACTTACGAGGGGCTATGGTGAAATTTGATGTGAACAGAAAGTGCTTTGAACTAAAAAAGGCAGGATGGTGTTTAGGCTGAACAAAATATAGTAAGTCAAATCCAGGATCCGATTTTTCAATAAAAAGGCGGGACAAAGAAAATTTCCTTAACCACCCATTAAAATCAAATGGTTGCTCCCCAAGTCGTAACGCCTATGATTTTTTGTAAGTTAAGATAAATGTCGTCATTCAGACTAAAAAACAAACAGTTTATAGAAAGATTTATTGTTAATCATTCATTATAGATACTGCATAATACTCAAGTCATAGGATGAAAAGTATTTTGTTGTATATTTATTTATAAAAATCATCACAATTATCGAATACAACTTTTTGGATAGACAAACAGGCATGATTAAATGTTCAAGAAAGACAAATAAAGTGAAAATGAGCAAAGAGCGGTCACTTAATATTGCTGTAGATGGTTTACCTTTTTTCATCCAAATTTTGATAACTTTTCTAAAATAGATCATATTTTATTTTATTTTCAAAATATATTTTTTTAAATTAATTTCATTTTAGATTTCAATGATATTGTACCAATTTTTACATCTTAGCAAAAAGCTTATGAAGACAATTGTACAAAGATTTTAGCCATGCCTTAAAATTTATGTTAAGCAGAATCTTAAGAAAATGTGACTCGTCGTGTTTGATGAAAATAGACTATGTTGTATTGAAATAAAATTCTTTCAAGTTCAAATAAATGAAAGTAAAATTGTCGAATTAGTATTTCCATCGTCTATAAAATGTACACAAAGCTGAAAAAATCTTACCATTGGCTCGAAAAAAAACCCAATTGTTTTCACACGTTGCACTATGCATATATGTGTAAGGGAAACCGACCACATATGACTATTAATTTGATCGGTCTTCAGAGTCGCCCCCCCACCCCGCACAAAAAATTCGATCAAATATACCAGTATACATAGATAACAAAATAAATCAGTACAAGGAAAAAAGTAATCGGCAAAGCGAACTTGGGAACGAACCATAACACTTGAAAAGGGGGGGGGGCTTTTTTAGTTTTTGATAAGAATTTTTTTTTCAAAGTGTCGCAAAAGAATATTTTTTTCATTATATTAGCATTATTTCATATAGCAGAAATCTTCTTCATGATATTTTTTCTCACCAAACCAAACAATGGGTCTTGTTTTTCCCTTTCGGTTCACACTGCCAGTGATTTAGATTCAACATGACAAAGGAAAAGATTATCAAATAAATAGTACAGAATTAGAAAAATAGCAGAAATATAATGATCCGTGAAAGTAATGATTTACAAAGCCCGTTCATGTTTTTAGTAGGTTGATTTGAACGCTTAAAAACACCAAGCGGAATCCTCCTAAAGAATTCCTTGTTTATTTGTCCCGAAAATGTAAACGTTTTCAATATTCTATTTGACTCTGCATCTGTCTAATTGATATGACACCATTTCAAGCTAAGAAAAAAACGTGTTTGAAGATCTCATTAAGGACCACTTAGCTCTCAGATTTTTTTCTTTTGTGTCGTAAGTTGACCCCAAAAAGGGGAGTGGCTCTTAAAAGAAAAAATAAATAATAGTGTTTTTACTTCCACGTATTTGTCATATAAATAGAAAACTATTGCAGATAGAGAAAAGTCGTTGCTTGCGAAAACCTTCAGACCATCAACCTCTACAAAAGTCTCCACTGCACCAAAAAAGCTGAATGTTCCTTACAGGGGTAATGGCCCTTTAACGGTAGAATTTAAAGAACGAAACTTGTGCAAATGTTAAAGCTGTTAATTTCGTAAACCTTCAGCTCATTCAGCTAAACACAAGTCCTTTTTAGCAGGTGTTTCCTTATAGGGGAAAAAGCTTACTGATAGGGGAAAGTGCTTACTGATAGGAAAAAGAGCTTACTGATAGGGGAAAAAGCTTACTGATAGGGGAAAGAGCTTACTGATAGGGGAAAGAGCTTACTGAAGAGTCTGATATGGCTATTACAGTGTTCTCACACGATCGGGAAATCGGAAAAAGGTTTTTATGTTTTTCTCTTATCCAAAAATAGCAAAAAATTATAAGGCTTTTTATAAAAACCGCCCATAAAGACAATAAATTATACAGAGGTGCACGAACATTTGTAACATCAACGGGACTTGTTCATATTTAACGCTTTATCCATTTAATTGTAACAAGGCATCTAAAAATTAACCAGTCTCCATTGAAAAGAGCAGTTAATTCGAAATCAAAAATATTTCAGCTGTCTCTGAGGTTCCATGGAAATATTTCGTCTATATCATAGATTGAACATACAGATAAAATTCTTCACCAAATAACGACCTAATCCCAAGTTTATAATATGAAACCAAAAAGCGAAAATAATCACAAAGATTCTTACTTATCGTGAAATACAGGCATGGCAGAACTCCTCTTTCAGAATATTTTTTTCAATTGAGAATGTCGATCCCTTACAATTCTGATTTTCATGTTTTGTGTAATGAAGAACAGAAATAAAAGCATCGTGTCTTTGCTTTGGTAATGTCTATGTTAATATACTATTTGTTTTGGTGTCATATATTTTGAAGATAACGAGATGCGTCAACAGAAATTGAAAAAAAAGATCCGCAGTAGAATTCAGACAACAGCCACCAATGAGACACCGTGAATTTGACCAGAAGTCGCAGTTTGCGATTTCGTGATTTGATCAAGATTTAAAATATAGTGCATAGGATTCAAAATTAATCCTAAAAATGTCAATGAAGCACCCCATTCTGGACTAAGAAAATAACATAAGATGATGACTATTAGCTTTGACGGAGATTCCTGGCTTTGGACAATTGCGGGGTTTAATAAATTTTTTGTCCCCCCTCCATTTCACCATATTGATAAACTCTTAAGTTAACACATATCAAAATAACACAATAGAAATCAAATTGATGATAGTTCAATTCAACAAAAGAGAACTTGAGACATTCAAACTACTGTAACAAGAAAAAAATGAGATGTAGAGGAACTCTCTTGAGAAAACTCGCTTACTTATAGTAAAGACACCTCTTTTAAAATAAACTCTGATGAGTCTTAAATAAACGAAATACGCGTCATAATTATTTCTCTGGAACTTTTTTTGTAATTATAATTTCATTTCTCATTTTCTGTACAGAACGTTGGGGTATAGGTTAAATGAAACAGGTGTAAAATTAAGAGAGTTAACAAAACGTTCATGGAGCAACGTCATTTTGATTCAGCAATAGGACTTAATTGACTTTATTCATTTTAGATCAAATGATGGCCATACGTTTTCCATGTTTACCTTGAACATATTTCGTTCTTCTGTGTATATGTATGATTGTGTTTTGTGCTTAACTGCAACATTCACTTTTATAAATCAGCAATGCCTCACTGCTACAAACAAATTAAGGATGCGATTAAGAGGGTACCAAACACTTAGGCTAAAATAAAGTAAAATTAAGTCGTTTAATTTTCCTGAAAATCTGCAAAAATATTCACTTTAATTATATAAATTCAATCACAAAAGATTTTCGCATCATAGGTTTCTTGGGAAAATTTCGTTGAACATAATGAAGTTTCAACATATCCGATTTTAATCAATCAGAAGCAATTTAAAGTCCAAAAGAGAAACAGCTTGCAGCCATCACTGCGACCAGTTTTATAATCAGTTCCAGATTAAAAAGACCCGATTCCGAACATATAACAACTGACTCAAAAACGACGGGTAGAATATCAGATTTGTTAAAATTTCTGCAAAGCTACGGACAGGCACATAAAACAAATGTCAGGGTTAACTCTGTCGGTTGTTTCTTCCGAGTACTCTAGTTTCAATCACCACTAAAGCTGTCAACTTTGTATGACCAGGTTGCGTCGCGTATCAAAAAGTAATTACATCTAGGGAAAAAAATAAATGAAAGAAGACGTTGACATTATTAGGCTTAGGTTTGGTATAAGAAAGGAAAAACAGAAAAACTCTTAAATGTGATAAATAAACTGAAATACCAAAACGTTTATGCTGGTTATATGCTGTATATGAATATTTCAAGGAGTAGCCTCTCATCAGCAGCACTTGAAACAAGCATTAAAAGGTCAAAAACCAAAAGTATTGAGCGAAAAGACTCAAAACCAACAAAGTGCGAACAGAAAAGCCAAATCCAGCACAGAGGATATTACCATTTGAAGTAAAAAGAAGAAACCCAGTGTTTTAACAATGTTGAATTTTGCAATCGGAAATTTCAATGACAGAAAATACGGTATTGAAATGTATTGGTAAATATAGGTGATTCTTTTTTTTCAACAATCATCAACATTATGTTTCTATTACTAGAATATGTTTAATATGCTGTTTTTGTGTAGATTTTAAAGAACAACAACATTTTTTTTGCATCAGTAAGACGCCAAAGAGTTCAGACGTGTTTTAACGAAGAGCAAATGTAAGATGCGTTTTTAATAAAAGGTCAAACTTAGCTCTTAAAGGGATACCATAAAAAAGGTCAAAGCTGAAAAAGGATTTACAACATACATGTATATACTTACTTGTGTTATTTTATTTCAGATTGAAAAACAATTTACCTGCAACCAACATGGAGCCAGTCAGCTACATCGTCATAGACGATGAACCGACCACCGAACGACTGACTCGTGTACTCGCACCAAGATTTACGAGTCAGGAGAATCAACAAGGTCACATAACTTGTTACTTAATGGGTTACGAATGTACTCAATGCAACCAGGTCATTGCCGACCAATGCCATTTAGAATTACATCAGCAAAGACATCGACAAAGAGAAGCAGGTCAACCGTTCCACATGGATGATCCGAAGTCCTATTAGACAATCAAACGGATTTTTAAGGACCTGCCTTCCATCATAAGAAAAAAATATATCAGTTATTTGATTCCATCCTGCAAACTATCGGCGAAGATTTTGAGGAACATGACCACGCTAAACTGACATATGAAATCAACTGACTTGATATCCCGATTGCCCTTCCTATACTTCAAATCAAGGCTAGCTATTAAAGAAAATAAAGAGGTTATTACAATCCATCTAAGGGTTTGTACTGAAAGGAAGCCTAGAATTAGATATCATTCACGTAGCCATTCCTGAAAGAAACAGGCGGAAACGATGCAACTATGTAAATCTTAACAAAGTCCTTAAAGACAAGCGAAGTACCATTATTGTCCAGACAAGCGCAAGGGTCGATAAACACTCAAAGTGGGAGTGTATAGGACATGGAAAATACATGCAAGAATACTAATCTGTACAGCTCTACGAGAACGCAATTCTACAAAGAGGACCATGTGGTATTAAAGAACTCAGACGATTTCAGGTGATATTTGTATCTCAGGAATATCAATCATCGTTTTTTTCCTAAAAACTGTTTCAATGGAATCATTAATAAAGGACCAGAAGCTGATAAGAAGATTAACCTATACCATCAGGACGATCATTATGAAGTCATCACTAGCTGTAGCCATTTTTGAAAGGTTTTTATTGCCAGACGTGTAAACAAGGATATGATTATTTAGAAAAACATGGAAATAACGAAGCCTGCATCATTTGAAAAAAAAATATACACGATCCCTGTGATCATCTGTAGCCAATGTGACAGAAACTTTAGAGAAAAAGAGTGCTTCCAACTTCAATTAGAACAGACAAGGAAATGTAAACACGTAATACAAGTGTAAAGACTGTTGCCATACCGTCAACAAGGAACGAATGAAAAGCGATCATGTATGTGATGACATGTACTTTCAATCATGTAAATGATACTGCGATCCAGACCATCAGTGTTAAATCATATCCATAGTTGTCAAGGAACCTTCTACATGTTCTAAGGAGCAAACTTACATCTTCTTTATTTCGAATGCACCCACGACGTCTCGAAGATTGTGAAGGATGCCGACCTTACACCAACGGAAGGTAATCACACTGTAAAGGCAGTAAATGGGGAGCCAAGGAACATCAGCCAAACTGTGTTATTCATAAAGTCTGTACCGTCCATATGGAAAAACAAGTAACTTAAGAGAGTATCTGCAAAAACTGAATCTAATGACCTTTAAAGGATCCAGAACCACCACTGACTTTTGCAGATAGTTGTTTTCTGGACACAACAACAACGTCACCACTATTTTCCATTATTTAAAAGGATACGATTCCATCCGCGTTCTGCAATACCTATTTTACCATGAAGTTCAACAAAATACGTACATACATACATATCCTCTTTTGGTCTTCAATGACCCGAAAGGCCGTTGAGTATTCTACGTCACCCAAGTCTGTTACTTACTGTTTTTTTCTGCTCTCTGTCATGTATTCCATCCTATTTCATTCCTCTCTTTTTCAACAGTTCGTTGGTGTTCCTTTGTCTTCCAGCTTTTCTTTTACCTTCAGGTGTTCAGGTTAGTGCTATCTTGATGTAACTGTTATTTTCTCTACGTAGAATGTAACCTATATATCTCCATTTTAGCACTTTGATCATATGGGACAGTAGTGTGGTCTTGGTGAAGGTGTACAGATCGATGTTTGAGATCTTCTCAGGCCAATGTATCTTCAATATCTTACGTAGGCATTTACGTTAGAATGTGTCAAACCTCTCTTCGTCTTTTTTCGTTGTTGTCAATAGCTCTGCGTAGTAGAGCAGTACAGAAATTACGTTTGCATTAAAAATAGCAATTGAGTTTTGGTATTTCCATACGTGAGTTAAGGCACAGTACGCAGATCTTGCTAGCCCCAGTCTCCTTGTTATGTCTCTTTCGGTACCACCATTTTGTCCATGGTTGTTCCTAAGTATAGGAAGGAGTTTGTATCTTCCACCTCAGTGTTGTTTATTCTGACTTTAAGCTGGTTCTTACAGTTCATTCTCATTGTCATTGCTTTTTTGGCATTTATGTTGAGCCAAGTGTATTTTCAACATTATGTTACCTGATCGTTTTCTCTTGCAAGTCAGTGAATCTACTTGCTAATAGGTCAAGGTCATCAGCATAGTCTAGGTTTTCAAGTCTGGTGGTAAACTTCCATCTGATGCCTCTGCTCTTGTTGTTGGTGTTCCACATAATCCAGACAATGATGATGATGAAGAGAAAGCCTGACATAATACGACCTTGCTGCACACAAGTTTTAACTTCGAACCACTCTGATGTTTTACCGCTTTCAAGGACACAGCCTTTGCCACCCATGTATATGTTCTTAAAGATGTTAACATATATATCAGGAACACCATAGGATCTTAAAATTTCCCACATTCTGTCATGTATGATGCTATCGAATGCTGTCTTAAAATTTAATTTAAGTATAATGGTGCATTCAATTCTTGGAATTGTTTCATGATGTTACGTAGGATAAAGACTTGCTCAGTTGTTCTATGGCCACTTCGAAAAGCTGCTTGTTCGTCTCTGAGTTGTTGTTTTACTCTGTCTCTCATACGCATACGATCAATAATGATTCTAAGATGGAACAGATAAGAGAGATATGCTCCTCTCGCATAATGTCAAGTCACGTTTCTTGTGAATTTTAAAAATCAATGATCGCTTCCAATCAGTTGGGACTTTCTGTTAGAAAATAAAGAGATGTGGAATAAGTGTACGCGACACAGCCCACAATTAAACGGCAATTTAGAAAAACCACAATGGACAACCGCCAGCAGCCTTCAACGAGGCCATTTGGCACTGCTTGCGGTTATGCAATTGGCCCATGGTCTAAATAAGATGCATATAATTCAAATCCAGCCCTGAAATAGTCACAGATAGACCCCCTTCTTAAACAAGGAACAGAAAACATCAAAAAGACAAGTACAAACGAAAGCTTTGTCAAGGATTCCTGGCTTAGGACAGGCACATGTAATATGTGGCGGGGTTAAACTAGTTTTTTGGGGCCCAACCTTCCCCCTATCAATATTCCTAGACAAAGCACAAAAACTAAACACACAATAAAAATCAAATCGATCAAAGTCCAATTCTACTAGAGAGAACCTAAGACAAAAAACAAGAACAAACAAAAGGACGGTAAAGGAACTCTCTATAGAACACTCGCTGTTACTGACAGCTAGCTGAGAATCATCAATCGACTGATGTAAAAAAAAATCAAACGTATCGATTTTAAATCCGACACAACACTTCAAGCAATAATGATTTAGTGAAGTGTCATCACACAAAACCGACACGCTTGATCGCTATAATGCTTAAAAATGACAATAGTAAAAACGTTTATGGAAGTTTTAAAGCGAGTATTAAGTTTTCAATATTTCTGCCAAAAAACACTAAATTCAAAGATTTAACCAAGATATTCATTTCATATCCTTTCCGTAATAAATTTTGAAGCCAATTTTTCATTTCTATTGGATTGCTTTTAAATTTGTGAGCTTTATAGAAAACATTACCATAAAATACAGGATGTGATATTCCTTTCACTATAAGAAAGTGACGTGTACAATTAAATTTTTCAATAAGAGATCGATACTTGTGGAAGAATTTAGAAAAAGATTTTACTAATTTGTGGTATCGATAACCTTGTTTTAATAATTTTTCAGTAATAAAACGGTTTTTATTATTAAAATCAGAAACACAACTGCAGATCCGAGCATATCTTACTAACTGTGAAATGTAAACCCCGTATGACGGCGCTAGTGGAACATCTCCTTCAAGAAAAGGAAAATTTATAATAGGGAAGGTAAAGTCGTCACGTTTATCATATACTTTGGTATGTAATTTTCCGTCAATAATACTTAAATCTAAATCTAAAAAAGGACATCTATTCTAGTTAGTCAATTATTCTAATAAAGAGGGAGAGCCGGCATTTAGTTGTAATATTTCTAGTGTTTATTGTTTCGATGGTGTGGTTGTTTTCTATATTGCAGTTGTCTGGAATTACGGTGTCCCCGGCTTTGACATTCAGGACTTCCTCAAAATGCTCTTTCAGTCTATCTAAAACTTCTTCTTCCTGCATGAGTAGTTTGCCCTCTTTTGACTTCATACCCCAGGTGTTCTTTCTTCTGTTATTCTTTATTTCTCTTGTAAACTTTTGTCGCTAAGTCTGTTTTGAGATGCCGCCTCTTCTGCTTTGCTGGCCAATTCTTCATGCCATTTTCTTTTATCTGCCCTTGCTTATTTTTCTTCTTTATCTTTTTCCCTATAACGGCCTCTCTTCATCTCTTTGATTTTTTCTTTTATTTTCCTTCGTTGTTTGATGGCAGTGTAAGTTATGTTTTGGATTCATTCTTTTTCTAATAATTCCTTGTACCCAGTATCGTATCTGCGCTTCCGATGTACACTTGCGATACCTTTTCCCGATGCTCATTTTCTTCAGGAAGCTTTTGTAATCTTTTCTTAAGATCGATTTGGAAGGTTGAACAAATTGTTGGATTCTTCAGTTTTTTCAAAGTTATAGGCTGTTCTAGTTTTCTTTCTTTGTTTAACATTTCTATTTAGTCTAAGTCTTACTTTGCAGACTACAAGATGATGGTCACTATTTGCGTCTGACCCACGCATTGTTCTTACGTCTAGCAAAGAACCTTTGTACCTTCCATTTATCATACCATGGTCTATTTGGTTCTTGTCTCTGCAATTTGGCAATTACCAAGTATATTTATGTATATCTCTATGCTTAATGTTGATTCCACCAAATACAAGATAGTTTAAAGCATATAACTGCTAGTCTTAAACTATTCTCGTTCATGATGCCAATTTTCCCAGCCTTCGTTTGATTTTGCGTCACCCATGATGATGATCATGTCATGCTTTGGAATGGTGTCTATTTCCTAATAAAGTTTTTCATAAAAGGCATCCTTTTCATCTTCATCAGAATCATTTGTTGGGCTGTAAAATTGCATGATTATGAGTTTAACATGCCTGGAAAAGGACCGTGTGTTGAGGATCCTTTCACTATCCGTTTTTTAGGCTGGCCTTGCTTTCCATGCCAAGTATGAGACCTACTCCATGATGGTGTGTGCTATTATTCCCTGAATATACTATTGTTTCACCAGTTGATATTTTCACTTTTTGAACCTCTGTCAATCGTATCTTATTAATTCACATGATGTTGAGCTTATATTTCTCAAATGCTTGCATGACATTAGCTGTTTTGCCTGTTTGTTACATAGTTCTCACATTCCAACATCCTAATCTAAGATGGTTCTTAGGAGTGGTTAATGATGGTTTCTGTAACTTCTGACTTATGGCTTTCACTAGGTGTCTTTATATGCTCAGGTTCCCAGTGTAAGTCCTAATTAACAAA
The DNA here is from genome assembly GCA_963971305.1 of Arcuatula senhousia. Taxonomy (NCBI): domain Eukaryota; kingdom Metazoa; phylum Mollusca; class Bivalvia; order Mytilida; family Mytilidae; genus Arcuatula; species Arcuatula senhousia. The sequence continues at coordinate 11,771,395 of OZ020305.1, forward strand.
AGATAATCCTAAACGACACCAAGAATATGTCTGTAACGATTCGAAACTGTAACATACGAATGATTGACGCAATTAAATGCCTACCTACAGCCTTGGCAAAACTTCCAAAAATGTTTGGATTCAATGAAATCCACAAAGGATACTCTCCACATCTGTTTAACAGAAAGGAAAACCAGAGCGTCCGACTTGAGACCCTTCCAGACATCCACTACTATAACATCCAATAGTATGAAGGCAGAAGATCGAGAAATATTCATTAACCTTCCGGAAACTGTTCATGGACACCTTAAGTGACACTTAAATAGATCCATTCCAATACATTACAACTAAATCATCTGCATGCAGCCTCATCTTTCGATCCAAGTTTCTATTGCAAGAGACCATATGCATGTAATTGATGCCTGCCCAAGGATATTGACCAGAACACAAACAATTCATAAAGTTATGTAATGGTTAAAATACGTATCTGCAACTATGGACATACCGATTTAACATGCTATGAATGAGGCAGAAAAGCAGATCAAACCCTACAGAGTATGTTACAAGCACGGTTGTCCCAGATGTTATTCAAGAGAGACCATCAATGCAGCCAATAACATGTTCAAGTACGATCTACATCAACGATCTCATGAGCAAAATGAGTACGATGTACTTTCAAAAAGGAGGATATACCCATATAGGGAAATGGAAATGAGATTTTGACAAAGAACTGGAAAAGGATACAACACTTTGCGACTTTGTGAACTCTTTAAAGGTAAAAAAAGCGAGAAGATATCGTGAATGGATAAGCCATACAAGGGGACGAATAACAGCACATGAGTCCATATAGGGCGAATAAAAAACGAAGGTTAGGGGTCGGGATCCTGATTAGGGCTATGGTTAAAGATAGAATGAAGATTAGGATTAGGGTTGGAGATGGGAGTAAAGCTATATATACAACAACACAAGAATACAAGCCTAATCACAATTCAAGATCCCATTAAGGTCCACACTTATACAAAAGAGCATAAAGGCCGACAAAGAAGAAGAATTCAAGTTTGGGTAAGCCATTCAAGCACATGGAACATTTATGGCGAAACTAGCAAAATAAAAAAGAGAGAGAGTAAGGTTTAGGATTAAGGTTAGCGTAAGAAATAGTGTTAGATTTTAAAACAAAAAACTGAGAATAAACAATATAAAGGGACAAAGTAAAGGACGAAAAACGGTACGTAGTACATGATTGTACTCGTTTAAACTACTAGACACATAAGGTGACAGGTGTTGCCAATTGTTTTAACTTTGCTCCAGGCGTCACCAATAGGTTTGACCTTTAGTGCACTGAAAATTAAAAGTAAATTTTTACCTATGTATAAAGACGTCTTATATTACTAATGTTAATAATGTCTATAAACCCAATTTTGTTCACGTAAGCTATATTGGATGCATGTGTTCAGAACATCTTTAAGTTATTACAAATAATTATTATTTTAACTCTGGAACTTTGTTGTCATTTGTATTTCGATCACACGTGAAGGTTAGTACTGCTGGTGGAGTTTTAATTCCCCGATGTTAGCCCGCTCCGGCATCAACACTTTTGTGTTGGAGAATACATCAAAGCTTTAAATTATCCGTTTAAATTTCAAAATTGTCTAAACCCTAAGGGTCTTCCTACCCCAGACATAGGTTTATCATCTTAGTATTAATTTGGTTCCCCAATTTGGTATTTTTGGTTTTACTGTTATATGCTCTTCATAATCTTATAGTGTTTGGCTTTTTCGATATTTTTGGTAGAGCGTCTCTGATGAGTCTTGAATAGACGAAACGCGCGTCAGGCGTATCAAAATTTATTGTCTGGAACTTTGTTGTCATTTGTATTTCGATCAGACGTGAAGGTTAGCACTGCTGGTGGAGTTTTAATTCCCCGAGGTTAGCCCGCTACGGCATCAACACTTTTGTGTTGGAGAATACATCAAAGCTTTAAATTATCCGTTTAAATTTCAAAATTGTCTAAACCGTAAGGGTCTTCCTACCCCAGACATAGGTTTATCATCTTAGTATTAATTTGGTTCCCCAATTTGGTATTTTTGGTTTTACTGTTATATGCTCTTCATAATCATATAGTGTTTGGCTTTTTCAATATTTTTGGTAGAGCGTCTCTAATGAGCCTTGAATAGACGAAACGCGCGTCAGGCGTATCAAAATTCATTGTCTGCAATTTTGTTGTCATTTGTATTGCAAAATTATACCCATAAGGGTCGAGTAAAATACAAAATATAGAACATATTAGCAATGCATACGAAACAAAACGACGTACTTTAACAAAGTCCAATTAGAACTTTGATCGATATTCACCCTATCGTTGCAGTTCCTTTAAACAATTTAAAGGGTCTTGTATTTCTTTAAAAGAATATATTTACTCCAATTTTTGTTAAAAAAAATAATTTAATGGACATGAAAAAAAATTATCAATTAAAAAAAAATCAGATTTGCGAATTTAAAAAAGGAACAATTTAGATGCATTGAGAAGGCAATTATATTTTGTAATCTTTAGCTGCAATTGCATATATGAAGCTAGAACAATTCCACAGTAGCCAACTAATAACTACTGATTACAAAGTAGAGCGGGAAATGTATACAGGACAGCTATACATGTAGAAAACTGCATAATAAACAGTAGACATTGAGACAGGTCAACTCTGCCCCTATCGCTTGACAAAGAATAACCAATAAAATGGTGAAAACACTTACACAAGACAGATACTTTTGAAGATTAGAAGAAAATCAACGACAAAAGTAAGTGGAAAGACAAAACATGAAAAAAATGGAATGATATACATATGCACCCATTTAAAATATACAAGATAAGGTAGATTTTACTTTAATTCAGTTACCGATTTAAACTGACATTTTATTTTAAACTTCTGTACCTAACATGACATGTCAATTAAATCCAAAACATTTAAAACTCACGTGCGATGATTTGTTTTACAACAAAGTAAAGACTTTTACTCTTTACTTAGTATATTGGGCTACCACTTTTTGTATGCAGATTATTTACTTTTTTTCCTTCTTTAACTAAAATACTGACCAAAAATATCTTGGATATCAAAATTACTCACTAGAAATGACCAGAACCCAGGATTCAAAGTTTCAGGGGGCCTTGACAACCCCTCCCCCATGGCCAGAAAACCGCGTTCCACTTTTTTTCACATCGCCACGCTTGGCAGACCACTCATAGCTCATACTATTTAGATCCTTGTTATGGCCATCGGGTACTACATTATTTAAAAAACAAGAATGACGATAGAGACTACTGTATGCCCTAGGCCTAAGACCACCCATCTTCCCAAGGAATCAGTGAGAACTGAATGTTCAGAGATTGGGAAAGAAGACCATACAGAAACACGTTCTTAGTCATAAGTCATAAACGAAATATTACAGCAAAGTCCTTACAGTACCACATGCAATGCAGGGAAAATGCCCTAGACCAATTAGTGGCGGACACAGTAATTTAAGTTATACTGATGTTGTTTTTTGCGAAATGTTTTGAGGATCCTAAGATGACATGTCTTTTAAATTTAAAACTTTTAAAATTCACGTGCAATGATTTGTTTTACAACGAAGTAAATACCTTTACTCTTTACTTCTGGTATTTGGCTACCTTTTTTTTGTAGCCCGATTATTTACTTTATTTGCTGTTTTACTAAAATACTGACAAGCATGACAAGCAGGATAATATGGACACAAAATTACTCACTGGGAATGACCAGAACCCAGGATTCAGAGTTTATTGGGCCTTGACCCCCTCTCCCCTCTGGACCCGAAAACTGCGTTCATAATTCTTTTTTTCACATCGCTACGCTTGGCAAACCACTAATAGGTCATACGATTTAGATCTTAGTTATGATCATCGGGTACTACAAGATCAATCAATGAAAAACAAGAATGACGATAGAGACTACTGTATACCCTAAGACCACTTATCTGCCCAAGGAATCAGTGAGAACTTTACGTTCAGAGATGGAGAAAGAAGACCAGAAAACCTAAATAATTCTAAGTCATGAGTCACAAACGAAATATTACAGCAAAGTCCTAACAGTACCACATGCAATGCTGGGGAAATCCCCTATACCAACCAGCGGCGGACACAGGACTTTTAGTTTAGGGGTGTAAAAAATATTCATGTTGTTTTTCGCAAAATATTTTGAGGTGTTTTTATTGAGGATGGATTTTTAGCAAAAGCCATGACTTTTGTCAGTTTTAGTGGGGTGTATACCCTGTACGGCTTTCCGTTGATCTGCGCCTGACAATATTTAAACAGCTTTGCAGAATTGGATTACACCAAGAAGACAAATGATAAGAATAATGTATCTTTAGATTAATATATTTTTGATAGAATATTTTTATTTCAACATAAAAGGGCACATTTAAGGCATGACATGAAATTACGTAACACAAAACATTACAGAGTAGTCTAGTGAAACAAATAGTCAATGAGGATATTGTCAGAGGTCAAAAGGAGATAAAACATAAATTTATGAATAGATGAAAATGTGCATGAAAAGCAGCAAAGAAAAAAGTTGATGCTGAGTGAGTGAGTTGGTGTTTTACGCCCTTTACGCCAGGTTTATTGTTATTGATGACAATGGCACGTCAAACGTTTCAATATTCAAAACATATATTGATTTAAATATTACACAGAATGAAATATTATTGATTATATATATTAAATAATGTTTTGAATATATTTTTTACCAGTTTTTGAAGATATATTTGTAAGTTTTGAACATATATTTCAATTTTTGAATATATAAATTTAAGAATATTGCATTATATGTTTATTAGTTTTTAACATATTTTGGGGGTTTTCATATCTATATTTGTAAGTTAAAACATTTATTTCAATTTTAAATATAAATATAAAAAGTATTGCATATATATGCATACATATTGAATATAAATTATTTTCTTTTGAATATTGAAATGTTTGACCTGCAATAGATGACATTACAAGATAAGAACTAACTTAAGATGATGAAGTTAACATGAAATGATGATGAGAAAAGAAATTTGGATAAAGGATGGGAAAGAATTTAAAGGAACAGTAAATTTTAAGACCACAGGAAAAGGGGAAAGGTGGAAAGGGACAGAAAATATAGCTTTTGTGGTGCACTACTTGTCGGTCCACAAAGGGATATTTTACGTGCATGAAGCGTGGCACTCGTGGTTCGCGACAAGGTTTCTGCGTTATAGCCCGACAACCCCGACACCCCAGTCGCTTTATGGACTAAGCGACTTGACCCGTCCCGATATCAAATTTCTGAGGTGATGCTGAAAAATTATTTAAAAAGCGAAATTTATGTATGTGTTGGGAAAAATGATATTGCTTTTGTTAGAAAAAAAATACCAGGTTGGAAAATCGGAGCCCCTACATATAGAAATAATCTGTGCTTAAGTCGTTTATTGACCGACCATTTAAGCTTTAGATGGGGCGGCTTGGAATCCCCCCTCAGAATACTTTCTTCTTAACCTCTGGTGACAGAATATTTTTTCCATCACTAATAAGATTCACGAGATTCACATAATTTCTTAAAAACGCCATGCACGAAGCGTGGCACTCGTGGTTCGCGACCAGGTTTTCCGCATTTTAGCCCGACAACCCTGACATCCCAGTCGCTTTATGTACTGATCGACTTGACTCGTCCCGATGTCAAATTTCTGAGGTGATGCTGAAGAATAATTTAAAAAAGCGAAATTTCTGTATGTGTGGGGAAAAATGATTTTGCTTTTGTTAGAAAAAAATTACCAGGTTGGAAAATCCGAGCCCCCATCATATAGAAATAATTTGTGCTTAGGTCGTTTATTGACCGACCATTTAAGTTTTAGATGGGGCGGCTAGGAATCCTTCCTCAGAATATTTTCTTCTTAACCTCTGGTGACAGAATATTTTTTTCCATCACTAATAAGATTCACGAGATTCACATAATTTCTTAAAAAAACGCCAACCACACATCTTCAAGTTAAATGGTCAGCCACTCATAAATTGAATAATAATTAATGGTTGAACGGTTTCAATAAAGGGCGTAACTCCATTAAGGCAAATGAGGTAAATGCCTCATGACGAAATTGGCATTTTCTTAATGATTATGTTTTTGTCAATATAAGAATTTGGATAAGTTCTTTGAAAAGGAAAAAGACATTGAACCAAAAGTTTCTTTACAAAGATTTAGTATTGATTAAGACAAATTGAATAACTTCGCGAGGGTCAAATGAGAATATAGTCTTGCATAGGCAATTTGCTCGTCAGGTAACGTTTAACTACCATAAAGTTGTATGGTCAGGTCACATTGCCTTAAGCGACTCAGACCCGTGCAGAAAAAAGTTGGCCTCGCTTAAATTGCTCTGCAACAACTTTTGTCTCATTTTATAAGATATTTTTTATTTTGGTTGTGGCCATGCAGTGAATGAGTGAATTTCCCGAAATGGTTTAAAATCATAAATATTTCTTAAAAAGTGTAGATTTTATATCCCACTTTCATGACTTTAATATCCCGTAGGGTTAAGGTAAGAGTAGTCTATAGTTTCCCGCCATTTTTATGAATGAAATTTAAATTATCTCTCTTTAACAAAATATTTATTGATTTGGTAACAGAAAAACTTCCTGGTTCAATTTTGACTTTGAAGGTAAAATATGAAAGATTTGAATTGATTTGCCATAAAAGCGATATAAATATACTATAAATTGAAACAAGAGTTGGGTGACAACATTATTTATAAAAAAAATATTGTCGATAGCCGAGTTTGAAAGCTCGTTCGTCTTAACATGGACAGACGTTCCTGTTGCTATGTTGAAACGAAACTAAAAACTCCAATTGACTGTCCCCGCATCGGTAGGAATTTCATATGAAGGGCAAAATTTGTAATTTTACATAATCCTCCGACAAAATAGATTCTTTCCGATACATCACAGGGACTTGCTTCCCTCTATCAATATTTTGTTAATAAGAGTCAGTGTGCGGTTTTTTTCGTACCGCACATTGACTTTAACAAAATATTGATAGGATGGAGCAAGTCCCTGTGGATACATGTATATTCATTGGATATTCGGGTGCAAGAGTGCCAACAGCCCGGACCAACTGCACTTCAAAAATAAACCACTCATATAGTTAAAAATGAAAATATAAAGTGAACCCATTCATATATATTGAATGTAAAATAAATTTTACATGCATCAATAGCACCATGTATTTCTACATTTGATCCGACTTTTAAATGTCACACAAAACGATTTTTTATTTCAGAATTTGTCTACGTTTTCAAAATCGCAACCGTTTACTAAAATAGAGAAAGACTAAAGTTACATGTAGTTATTTGATTCTCGCGAAATTGGTTTATCTGAATCAGGTAATTCGAGGTCTATGGTGTAGTCAGAACTTTGCCTCGACTTCTTGTTTAAAAATGGTGACCAATTTAATTACTCTCCCGCCCAGTTAAAATGTAAACTTTGCTCGATCTCCTTTGCCTGTTTTGATTTAACGTTCTTGTCGACTCTAATATACATATCATGGTTATGCAAACACGCAACCAATTGAAAAGTAACTATATATAAAATAAAAAGCTAATTCAGAAAGTGTTAGACTAAACTTACAGTCGCTCGAGTAGGTCTGTGGTATTGTATGATAGTGAATGCTAAGGATTTTTGTGCAATAATGACCTGATGACCCAAGCATAATTATTTTTTCAGATTTGCTTTTTACCATAATATGTTAATAAACTGTTTTCATATTTAAAACCAAAGATTCAAAGTGGGGTATATAGTGATAGGGTCAAGTTGTCCGTTAGTCAGTCCTTCTGTCCTTCCGTTACACCTCTGGGTATACCCATCTCTTATCCGCCCTCTCTCCCTAATGCCCCAAATGATTTTCATGAAAATTTGCACACAATGTTTTTGACATATTAAAATGTTCACCTTCCAAATATTAATCTTGGCTTTCTGATGATCCGCGAATTCTGCGGCATTCTGTGGCAAAATCTAAAGTTTTAAATACACGATTTCCGAAAGATGTTAAAACTAAAAATCTGTATGAAACAAACAAAAAATGACACGTAATATTTAACACAAACCAATACCAGTATAAATATGTACATATACATGTATGCACAAGTTTATGTTAGCTTCCTGTAATATTTTCCAGATTACCCGGCGAAAAGACAGTCGTTACTAAACAACTTTTCCATCTGAAGTGTGTGAGTTATTTATTCATTATTTTTATCATCATTTTAGTTGTTCTTGATATTTTAAGATTTTTGAAGGCCTACCTGTATATTACAATAGATTTGCAAAAATGATAAAATCTCACATTAATATCGTATTTTGAGTATACAAAAATAAAAATCTGAAGATAGATGAAATGAAATCTTTTCACGTACATTAATTCTTCAATGACTTTTCTTAATATAATCTATGTATTTTTTAATGTTTTATTTTCGAACTTAAATTTCGGGAAAAGTAAACAGTTCTATACTGTACTTAAATACTATAAATATTCCCGTCCTTGACTTCTTGCGTTGACGCAAAAACTGTTCTCTGTTGCGTTGTTGTAACTGGTTTTTCGTAGCTTTTCTAAATGACTTTCTATCGCACGAACCGTTTTCTTTTGGTAGGGGGGAAGGGGGTAGCTGGAATTTTTTTTATCAAAAAAAAATATTAATTCCAATCTTTACAGAAAAAAAATATATAAATGCTATTAATGGAGCTGACCAAAAAAAATATTCTTAACCCCCCCCCCAAAAAAAAACAAAAAAAAAAAAAAACAAACAAACCTGCCTGTATACCAAATATCAGATCCCGAGCTATTATATTTTTCAAGAAATTTATTTTCCACAAAAGTCTTACAAAGAATTTTTTGGTCTTAAAAGAGAGAAGACCTAAGTTCACAGAATCACTGGAGCGTGAAAACGGGACATGGTGACAGTTGCGCAGACCTTAACCTGACCTGTTTGTATACCAAATGTAAGATGCATAGCTATTATGGTTTTCAAGAAATTCTTTTTCCACAAAAGTCTTACAAAGAAGTTTTCAGTCTGAAAAAACCTAAGTTTACAGAGTCAATGGAGCGTAAAAAAATGGGGTCAGGGTCACACAGCATGGTAACAGTTGTGTAGACCATAACCTATTCTGTCTGTATACAAAATATCAGATGTCCAGCTTTTACAATTTTCAAGTAATTCATTTTCCACAAAAGTCTTACAAAAATGTTTACGACGACGCCGCAGCCGGAAAGTAAAACCTATGTCTCGCCTACAGCGACTATTCGTCGAGGAGAGACAAAAACTACATAGGTTAAAACTTCTTATGCATTTGTTATAGCTTGGAACAGTTGCATAGTACCCATCTTCTGATACTGATCTTGATTTGTCGATTGAGTGTCTACTCGTATAAAGGATAAATAACCCTTATGGTGCTCCATACCCATGCCATATGAATCCCCATTCCATAATGATAAGTAACCCCATACGAATTGAATCCCCATTCCATAATAAGTAACCCCATACGAATTGAATCACCATTCCATAATAATAAGTAACCCCATACGAATTGAATATACTGTTGGATGGTATATTTTCAATTATTTGGCTACTCTATACGTGATTATGAGAAATGTAACCCCCCTAAAAAAATCGAATGATATCTGAGTCTTGGCACCAAGAGGCTCCAATGAGCCTCATTAGTTTCAACTGATCTCTTATGTTGAACCTTTTTACCAGAGGAAATAAATCTCTATAAGGAGTTATCCCACAACTTTGGCTCAATAGATGATTTTGTAGAGCTGTTCATGCTGAGGAATGGAGGATGCTTAGGATTTTCTCTATTTCTAATACTTTTCGAGCTATGAGCTAAAAACTTTGGTCTGACCCCTCTATTCTATCTTTCGCATTGTCGACCATATTGGTCGTAGGCGTGCGTTATTTCACAAACTTGGTACGTGATTGGCTAGTAAAGTATTTAAATTCATCATAATAAGACATAACGAGAAGGGTTTCTATTTTTGAAAAAAAAAATCTTTCTTTTGCAGGTCTGTATTGTAGCTTTTAGAGATGGCAACGATCATTGCATGTGGTCCATGTGAAGTCCGAACTAAATCAACCCCTGCAGAATATTGGTGCCCAGAGTGCGAGGACTTGTTGTGTGAAGAGTGTAACAGCCATCACAGTTCAGCTAAAGCATCCAGAGATCATACTGCCATAAGCGTGGAAAATTATAGAAAACTACCAGAGTCGGTTCGCAAGGTCATTCAAATTTGTCCTGACCATGGTATGAAATATGCCCATTTCTGTACTTCACATAATACTACATGCTGTCCAGCATGCGTTTCAGGATTACACAAGTCATGTCCCGATTTACAAACGCTTGATGATGTTATCAAAACGGCCAAAACATCCAGTTTAATCGACGAAGTTGAAAGGAGCATGAAAGAAATTATATCAAACTTACAGAAAATCATTTTGGAACGTGATCAAAATATTTCAGAGATACAAAAACAGAAACGAGAAATTAAGGAGAAGATCGGCACTGTACGTAAAAACGTCAATAAGCACATTGACAAGTTAGAAGAAAAGATGCTCGGAGAATTAAACCGTATTGAACACAGTGAGACAAAGCAGTTGCAACAATCAAAGACCAGTTTAACAGCCAAACTAGATCTGGTTAAAAACAAGTTAGAGGAAATGGCCATGCTAAAGCAGTACGCCTCAGATCTACAAACCTTTCTTGGAACTCGGGAAGTAGAAAAAGTCATAGAGAAGGAGAATACGTGTATAGAACATTTATCAAAGGATGGTTCCCTTAACATTTACGAACTACAATGCAGCATCAACGATAAAATGCAAAGCATTACATCCGATATTCAAACATTTGGTTCAGTATCAGTCATCTCTAAACCATCTACCGTCAATCTGACATCCAACAAAGACAAACAGGCACAGATATTTATATCCACACTCCAACCAAACAGAATCAAATTTGAAAATGCTATCACCAATTTAAAATCCAAGTTCAATATCCAAGGGTCATCACCTAACGGGTGCTCTGTAATGCCAAATGACAAATTCGTCGTTGCCGATAGTAATAACAGTCGTGTTATCATTTCAAGCGAATCTGGTACAGTAGAGAAAGAAATCCCCATCAGAGGAGGAGGTCCACGGGACGTGACAGTCATAAACGACAGATCAATCGCTGTATCTACAAACAATGGAGTAGAGATAGTAGACGTGAATACCAGCACTGTGGAGAGGACGCTTGATGTAGGATCGTGTCCTGGATTGTCCTATCATGATGGAATATTGTACTGTTGTGTACCTGACAAAGGCGTCATTTCTATTGAAATTTCTACAGGGAGAAATAAAACAATTATTCGGGATAGACATGACTATTGGTCGTACTGTGCCGTGGCTGGTGATCAGTTATATTATACAAGGGTAGATAAGAATTGTATACAGTGTTACTCGATTACGGGAGAGAAGAAATGGGAGTATGTGGAAGCGTCGCTGATCGATGATCCCCTCGGTGTTACTGTTGACGGCAGTGGTAACGTCTACATGGCATCGTATAACAACGACCAGATTCTGATAATATCTCCTGATGGACAAAGATGTAGACCGATACTGTCTGGTAATGACGGGATCAAAGAGCCGTGCGGACTTTGCTACAAAAAGAACAAAAATCAACTTTGTGTTGTCTGTGAAAATGGTCAGTGCTTCGTTTTCGAAATCAAATAGAATCACGGAGATTAAGTAACTTGATAACCACAAGAACCACTGATACCGTTTTGATAAATTTTATAAATGTGGTGGTTAAAATGTAAAACTCTCTTTTAAAACTTTTTAAAAATCTATCGATTTAATGGTGTAGAACAATAAAAAGACAGAACAACTCAGAATAACTGTGTGTTGTAGCCGAGTTTGTAGCTGTAAAAAATAATAAGGGAACGACCATTTGATTCTTGGGTGGGGCTATGGTGAAAGTTGAATAAACAGAGAGTGCTTTGAACTAAAAAAAATGAAGGATGGTGTTTTGGCTGAAAAAAAATATAGTAAGTCAAATCCAGACTCCTATTTTTCATTAAAAAGGCAGGACGAAGAAAATATCCATAACCACCCATAAAAATCAAATGGTTACTCCCCAGGTCGTAACGCCTATAATTGTTTTGTTAGTTAAGATAAGATAAATGTCGTAAATCAGACTAAAAACAAACAGTTTATAAAAAGATTCCTTGTTAACCATTCACTATAGATACTGCATATCACTCAATTCATAGTCATTGTAGTATTTTTTGACGAATCATCTCAATTATCAAATACAACTTTTTAGATAGACAAACAGGCATGATTAAATGTTCTTGAAATTAAGACAAATAAAGTGAAAATGAGCAAGGAGGCAGTCACTAAACATTGCTGTAGATGGTTTACCCTTTTTCATCCAAATTTTGATAACTTTTCTAAAATGTAGATCATATTTTTTTTATTTTCAAAATATATTTTTTAAATTAATTTCATTTTAGATTTCAATGATACATTGTATTGTACCAATTTTTACATCTTAGCAAAAAGCTTATGAAGACAATTGTACAAAGATTTTAGCCGTGCCTTAAAATTTTTGTTAAGCAGAATCTTAAGAAAATGTGACTCGTCGTGTTTGATGAAAATAGACTATGATGTATTGAAATAAAATTCTTTCAAGTTCAAATAAATGTAAGTAAAATTGTCGAATTAGTATTTCCATCGTCTATAAAATGTACACAAAGATGAAAAAATCTTACCTTTGGCTCGAAAAAAAAATGCATTTTTTTCACATGTTGCACTATGCATATATGTGTAAGGGGAACCGACCACGTATGACTATTAATTTGATCGGTCTTCAGAGTCGCCCCCCCCCCACTCCGCACAAAAATTCGATCAATTATACCAGTATACATACATGTAGATGACAAAATAAATCAGTACAAAGAAAAAAGTAATCGGCAAAGCGAACTTGGGAACGGACCATAACACTTGAAAAAAAGGGGGGGGGCTTTTTTAGTTTTTGGTCAGAAAATATATTGTTTTTGAAAGTGTCGCAAAAGAATATTTTTTTTTGCATTATATTAGCATTATTTCATATAGCAGAAATCTTTCTTCATGATAATTTTTCTCTTTCGGTTTAGATTCAACATGACAAACGAAAAGATTATCAAATGAATAGTACAGAATTAGAAAAATAACAGAAATATCATGATCCGTGAAAGTAATGATTTTTCGTAAACATTCAGCTAAACGCAAGTCCTATTTAGTAAGTTTTTCCTTATAGGGAAAGAGCTTAGTGATATGGGAAAGAGCTTACTGATAGGGGAAAGAGCTTACTGATAGGGGAAAGGGCTTACTGATAGGGGAAAGAGCTTACTGATAGGGGAAAGAGCTTACTGATATGGGAAAGAGCTTACTGATATGGGAAAGAGCTTACTGATAGGGGAAAGAGCTTACTGATAGGGGAAAGAGCTTACTGATAGGGGAAAGAGCTTACTGATAGTGGAAAGAGCTTACTGATAGCGGAAAGAGCTTACTGATAGGGGAAAGAGATTACTGATAGGGGAAAGAGCTTACTGAAGAGTCTGATATGGCTATTACAGTGTTCTCACACGATCGGGAAATTGGGAAAAGGTTTTTATGTTTTTCTCTTATCCAAAAATAGCAAAAAAATATAAGGCTTTTTATAAAACCGCCCATAAAGACAATAAATTATACAGAGGTGCACGAACATTTGTAACACCAACGGGACTTGTTCATATTTAACGCTTTATCCATTTGATTGTAACAAGGCATCTTTCAGAATACTTTTTCAATTGAGAGTGTCGGTCCCTTACAATTCTGATTTTCATGTTTTGTGTAATGAAGAACAGAAAAAAAAGCATCGTTGATTTGCTTTGGTAATGTCTATGTTAATATACTATTTGTTTTGGTGTCATATATCTGGAAGATAACGAGATGCGGAATAGGTGACAACCAGCATATATCAACAGAAATAAAAAAAAAAGATCCGCAGTAGGAATCAGACAGCAGCCACCAATGTGACACTGTGAATATAAACAGAAGTCGCAGTTTTTGCTCCAGATTCAAAATATAGTGCAAAGGATTCAAAAACAATCCAAAAAATGTCAACGAAGCACCCCATTCTGGACTAAGAAAATAACATAAGATGCCGCCTATAAGCTTTGACAGAGATTCCTGGCATTGGACAATGGCGGGGATTAATAATTTTTTTGTCCCCCCTCCATTTCACCATATTGATTAACTCTTAAGTTAACACATATCAAAATAACACAATAGAAATCAAATTGATGATAGTTCAATTCAACAAAAGAGAACTTGAGACATTCAAACTACTGTAACAAGACAAAATGAGATGTAGAGGAACTCTCTTGAGAAAACTCGCTTACTTATAGTTAAGACACCTCTTTTAAAATAAACTCTGATGAGTCCTAAATAGACGAAATTCGCGTCATAATTACTTCTCTGGAACTTTTTTTTGTAATTTTAATTTCATTTCTCATTTTCTGTACAGAACGTTGAGGTATAGGTTAAATAAAACAGGTGTAAAATTAAGAGAGTTAACAAAACTTTCATGAAGCAACGTCATTTTGATTCAGCAATAGGACTTAATTGACTTTATGCATTTTAGACCAAATAATGGCCATACGTTTTCCATGTTTACCTTGAACATATTTCGTTCTTTTGTGTATATGTATGATTGTGTTTTGTGCTTAACTGCAACACTCAGTTTTATAAATCAGCAATGCCTCACTGCTACAAACAAATTAAGGATGCGATTAAGAGGGTACCAAACACTTAGGCTAAAATAAAGTAAAATTGTGTCGTTTAATTTTCCTGAAAATTTGCAAAAATATTCACTTTAATTATATAAATTCAATCACAAAAGATTTTCGCATCATAGGTTTCTTGGGAAAATTTTCGTTGAACATAATGGAGTTTCAACATATCCGATTTTGATCAATCAGCAGCAATTTAAAGTCCAAAAGAGAAACAGCTTGCAGCCATCACTGCGACCAGTTTTTCAAACAGTTCCAGATTAAAAAGACCCGATTCCGAACATATAACAAGTGACTCAAAAACGACGGGTAGAATATCAGATTTGTTAAAATTTCTGCAAAGCTACGGACAGGCACATAAAACATATGTCAGGGTTAACTCTGTCGGTTGTTTCTTCGAGTACTCTAGTTTCAATCACCACTAAAGCTGTCAACTTTGTATGACCAGGTTGCGTCGCGTAACAAAAAGTAATTACATCTAGGGAAAAAAATAAATGAAAGAAGACGTTGACATTATTAGGCTTAGGTTTGGTATAAGAAAGGAAAAACAGAAAAAAACTCTAAAATGTGATAAATAAACTTAAATACCAAAACGTATATGCTGGTTATGCTGTATATGCATATTTCAAGGAGTAGCCTCTCATCAGCAGCACTTGAAACAAGCATTAAAAGGTAAAAAAAACGAAAAGTATTGAACGAAAAGACTCAAAACCAACATAGTGCGAACAGGAAAGCCAAATCCAGCACCGAGGATATCGACCATTTGAAGTACAAGGAAAGAAACCTAGTGTTTTATACAACGTTGAATTTTGCAATCGGAAATTTCAATGACAGAAAATATTAATATTTATTGGTAAATATAGGTGCTTTTTTCAACAATCATCAACATTTTGTTTCTATGACTAAATTATGTTTAATAGGCTGTTTTTGTGTAGATTTTAAACAATGCAACAGCAACATTTTTTTGCAACGATAAGACACCAAAGAGTTCAGACGTGGTTTAACGAAGAGCAAAGGTAAGATGCCTTTGTAATAAAAGGTCAAACTTAGCTTTTAAAGGGATACCATAAAAAATGGGTCAAAGTTAAAAAGGATTGACAACAGATATACTTAGTTTTGTACAGACCATTTGATTTTCGGGGGGGGGGGGCTGGGATTAAAAAAAAAATGTTCTGGCTCTGATTTTCAGCACAAAAATAGTTTGGCCAGCTTATACGGCGAAAAAAAAGTAACTGGTCCTCATTTTTGCGTATTAGAAAAAAAGGATTTTCTGAACAAAATTTTCTAGCATTGAGTGTATGGATAAAAAAAAATAAGTTGGCCCGCGCAGCGGTCGAAAAAAAAATCCCGGCTCGGGTGAAAATCCCAGCCTCCCCCCCCAGAAAATCAAATGGTCGGTGCCTTACCTGTGCTAAAACATTTACCTGCAAACAATATGGAGCCAATCAGTTACATTGTCATAGACGAATGACCAACGACCGAGAAACTTACTCGTTTACTAGATGCACCAAGACTTACGAGGCAAGAGAATTTACAAGGTCACATGATTTGTTACTTAATGGGTTACGAGTGTACTCAATGCAACCAAGCCATTGCCGCCCAACGCCATTTAGAGTTACACCAGCAAAAAAAATGGACAAATAAGAGCAGGTCAACCGTTCCACATGGATGATCCGAAGTCCTATTACACCATCAAACGGGAGGAGAAGAAACGAATACTCAAGTTTGGAACTTCGAGAAATCATTATACCGTTACTTTTAAAGATTTGAAATAACAAACGTGCCTTCCATCATAAGAACAATACATGAGTTATTTGACTCCATCCTGCAAACTATCGGCGAAAATATGGAAGAACAGGTCCTCGCTAAATTGACAAATGAAATCAACTCTCTTGATATCCCGATTGCCCTTCCTATACTTCAACTCAAGGATAACTATTAAAGGAAGTAGAGAGGTTATTACAATCCATCTAAGGGTTTGTACTGAAAGGAAGCCTAGAATTAGATATCATTCACGTAGCCATTCCTGAAAGAAACGGACGGAAACGATGCAACTATGTAAATCTTAACAAAGTCCTTAAAGACAAGCGAAGTATCATTATTGTCCAGACAAGCGCAAAAGCAATCGTAACCGATAAAGCTAGGGTCGATAAACACTCAAAGTGGGAGAGTATAGTACATGGAAAATACATGAGAGATTACTAAGCTGTACAGCTCTACGAGAAAGCAAGTGTACAAAGAGGACCATGTGGTATTAAAGAACTCAAACGATTTCATGTGATACGAGTATCTCAGGAATATCAATCATCGTTTTTTCCCTAAAAAATGTTTAAATGGAATCATTAATAAAGGACCGGAAGCTGATAAGAAGATTAGCCTATACCATCAGCACGATCATTATGAAGTCATCACTATGTCACTAGCTGTAGTCATTTTTGAAAGGTTTTTATTGCCAGACGTGTAAACAAGGATATGATCATTTAGAAAAACATGCAAAGAAGAAAGCCTGCATCATTTGAGAAAAATATACAGGAGCCCTGTGATCATCTGTAGCCAATATGACAGGAACATTAGCGAAAAAGAGTGCTTTCAACTTCAATTAGAACAGACAAGGAAATGTAAACATGTAATACAAGTGTAAAGACTGTTGCCATACCGTCAACAAGGAACGATTGAAAAGCGATCATGTATGTGGTGACATGTACTGTCAATCATGTAAATGATACTGGGATCCAGACCACCAGTGTTAAATCATATCCATAGTTGTCAAGGAACCTTCTACATGTTCTAAGGAGCAAACTTACATCTTCTTTATTTCGAATGCACCCACGACGTCTTGAAGATTGTGAAGGATGGCGACTAGACACCAACGGAAGGTAATCACACTGTAAAGGCAGTAAATGGGGAGCCAAGGAACATCAGCCAAACTGTGTTAATCATAAAGTCTGTACCGTCCGTATGGAAAAACAAGTAACTTAAGAGAGTATCTGCAAAAACTGAATCTAATGACCTTTAAAGGATCCAGCATCACCAATGACTTTTGCAGCTGGTTGTTTTCTGGACACAACAACAACGTCACCACTATTTGCCATTATTTAAAAGGATACGATTCCATCCCCGTTCTGCAATACCTATTTGACCATGAAGTTCAACAAAATACTTATGTACTTACATACATATCCTCTCTTGGTCTTCAAGGACCCGAAAGGCCGTTGAGTATTCTACGTCACCCAAGTCTGTCACTTACTGTTGTTTTCTGCTCTCTGTCATGTATTCCATCCTATTTCATTCCTCTCTTTTTCAACAGTTCGTTTCCAGGTGTTCCTTGGTCTTCCAGCTTTTCTTTTACCTTCAGGTGTTCAGGTTAGTGCTATCTTGATGTAACTGTTATTTTCTCTACGTAGAATATAACCTATATTTCTCCATCTTAGCACTTTGATCATATGGGACAGTAGTGTGGTCTTGGTGCAGGTGTACAGATCGATGTTTGAGATCTTCTCAGGCCAATGTATTTTCAATATCTTACGTAGGTATTTACGGTAGAATGTGTCAAACCTCTCTTCGTCTTTTTTCGTTGTTGTCCATAGCTCTGCGCAGTAGAGCAGTACAGAAATAACGTTTGCATTAAAAATAGCAATTGAGTTTTGATATTTCCATACCTGAGTTAAGGCACATTACGCAGAACTTGCTAGCCCCAGTCTCCTTGTTATGTCTCTTTCGGTACCACCATTTTGTCCATGGTTGTTCCTAAGTATAGGAAGGGGTCTGTATCTTCCACCTCAGTGTTGTTTATTCTGACTTTAAGCTGGTTCTTACAGTTCATTCTCATTGTCATTGCTTTCTTGGCATTTATGTTGAGCCAAGTGTATTTTCAACATTATGTTACCTGATCGTTTTCTCTTGCAAGTCAGGGAATCTACTTGCTAATAGGTCAAGATCATCAGCATAGTCTAAGTCTTCAAGTCTGATGGTAAACTTCCATCTGATGCCTCTGCTCTTGTTGTTGGTGTTCCACATAATCCAGACAATGATGACGATGAAGAGAAAGCCTGACATAATACGACCTTGTTGCACACCAGTTTTAACTTCGAACCACTCTGATGTTTTACCGTTTTCAAGGACACAGCCTTTGATACCCATGTATATGTTCTTAAAGATGTTAACATATATATCAGGAACACCATAGGGTCTTAAAATTTCCCACATTCTTTCATGTATGATGCTATCGAATGCTGTCTTAAAATCTAGTTTAAGTATAATGGTGCATTCCATTCGTGGAATTGTTTCATGATGTTACGTAGGAAAAAGACTTGCTCAGTTGTTCCATGGCCACTTCGAAAGGCTGATTGTTCGTCTCTGAGTTGTTGTTTCACTCTGTCTCTCATACGCATACGATCAATAATAATTCTAAAGAAAATCTAAGATGGAACAGATAAGAGAGATATGCCCCTCTCGCATAATGTCAAGTCACGTTTCTTGTGAATTTTAACAATCAATTATCGCTTCCAATCAGTTGGGACTTTCTGGTAGTCAATTATTCTAATAAAGAGGGAGAACAGGCATTTAGTCGATGTGCCAATGCTTTCTTTCAATAGTTCTGGATTGATGTTGTCAATATGGGCTTTTTTGCTTTTAAGGTTCTGTATTGATTTGGTGATTTCACTAATTGTAATATTACCAGTGTTTATTGTTTCGATGGTGTGGTTGTTTTCTATATTGCAGTTGTCTGGAATTACGGTGTCCACGGCTTTGACATTCAGGACTTCCTCAAAATGCTCTTTCAGTCTATCTAAAACTTCTTCTTCTTGCATGAGTAGTTTGCCCTCTTTTGACTTCATACCCCAGGTGTTCTTTCTTCTGTTATTCTTTATTTCCCTCGTAAACTTTTGTCGCTAAATCTGTTTTGAGATGCCGCCTCTTCTGCTTTTCTGGCCAATTCTTCATGCCTTTTTCTTTTATCTGCCCTTGCTTATTTTTCTTCTTTATCTTTTTTCCTATAACGGCCTCTCTTCATCTCTTTGATTCTAGCTTGGTTTTTATTATTTTTTTCTTTTTCCTTCGTTGTTTGATGGCAGTGTAAGTTATGTCTTGGATCCATTCTTTTTCTAATACTAGTATTTCCTTGTACCCAGTATCTTATCTGTGCTTCCGATGTACACTTGTGATACCTTTTCCCGATGCTCGTCGATGATATCATTAGCTTCAGGAAGCTTTTGAAATCTTTTCTTAAGATCGATTTGGAACGTTAAACAAATTTTTGATTCTTCAGTTTTTCAAAGTTATAGGCTGTTCTAGTTTTCTTTCTTTGTTTAACATTTCTATTTAGTCTAAGTCTTACTTGGGGGTATTGATGGGGTACCCTTCATAACGGATAACGGCTAAAAATATCGCCATATAACGGTAACGGTAGCCTAAATCAACGTAACGGTTAGCTGATCTAACTTATCTTTGAAATGAAAAAAAAAATGTTTCCATCAATATTGATACTTCGAATACAGTATAGGTAAGTAAAAAACTAAGTACTCCACGTCTTGTTGTTTTCGTACAGTATTTTGTCTTAGGTTCTCTCCTGTTGAATTGAACTTTTGTCGATTGAGTTTTACAGTGTGTTTTATATGTATGCTTTGTGCAAGCTTATCAATAGGGGGGAGGTTGGATCCAAAAAACTAGTTTAACCCCGCCACATTTTATATGTGCCTGTCCTTAGCCAGGATACTTCGCCAAAGCCTTTGTTTGTCCTTGTCATTCTGGGTTAACTGTTCTATGTCAAGAATTGGATCTTTCGTTGATGATTCAGGTATTGGTTTAAATACTTTTGTATTGTATTATAAGTCTTGGGCCAATGCAAGACTGAAAGCAGTGACCTCTGGTCATGTTGAAGACTGCATGCTGTTTTCCGTTGTGATTTTTTGAATTGCTGTTTGTGTATGTTTATTGTGTCGCGTACAATTATTCCACATCTCAATATCGTCTAAGATAAGAGACGGCATTACAGACCATTACAGAGTCTAAGCATTAGTCCAGAAATACGTTCAGGATCGTGAAACACAGAGTGCGGAGACTACGCAATACAGAAATAAATGTACGATCACACCAGAGTGTATTAATAAACACATTGGAAGAAGCAGAGGTACCAATGGGGTATCCGAATGTCAAAAGTCCAAAAGGGCATAGACAAAACCAGTAAACACCAACAAGAACGGGACAAAAACAGACAACATGTAAAACACGGAAACACAAAATACTGAATATCAATCAACAACGCGAACTACGGTCGAAACAAGAGTGAACTCAGGTGCTCCGGAAGAGTAAGCAGTTTCTGCTTGCTATAGCACACCCGTCGCGGTGCTAATAGTCCATTCAGAGTGTCAAATCCGGTAAAGGAAGACAAACAAAACCCTATGTAGGGTCTACATATATTGTTATATTGAAACCCTATCTGCTAATGGATTAGTCAAAAATTATGAAAGTTATCCAATGACGGCCTGTTTGAAAAATTTGAAACAATACGATTGTAGCCAATACCCTATAGAACAAGTGTCCAAAGTTTAGTTGAAATCTGTCCAGTAGTTTTGGACAAGTTAACGTTTGTAAAAGTTTACAGACGACGACGGGCGACAGACGACGACGACAGACGCCAAGTGATTGCAATACCTTCGGCCAGGTGAGCTAAAATCATAACGAAAGAAATAATTGTTATGGGCAGACAGAAGGAATGTCAAGATGAAACAGTATAACCTCTTTTGTTCTATTCGTGGGTATATTAACATTAAGAAATTCTACAGATCTAACCGCACCGCTGCCTTGATGGTTCTCCCTGATCTACTTATAAACATTTGTCCTTCTGATGAGTTTGTTTCTTTATTACTGTCTGCAACCGATGTTTCGTCCGAATCGCTTTCGCTCTCATATTCGCTCTCCTGATCCTGATCGATCTTTCTATCATTTGTACTCTCCCTCTCGTCCTCCTCATTTGTAGTATCTGCCTCCAACATGCCATGTTTTCCTATGCAGAATTGACCACCGATCTGTGTTTTCTTTACATATAACGAAACAGGGAGTGTTCCCGCTTTGTCTTTGGTGGTTTCATCACGAACGCTCCTCTGTCGTAGGGGTCTATATGCTTCAATCCATGACTTCATAATCTTTTCGTCTTCCTTCGTTACCTTTTGCACATCGGAGTCAAGATTCAAAATTGCTGTGATATCGGTTAACGGTGAATTCGATTTTGGTACAGGATAATACGAGTTAGGATGGGTGAAATATTTGACCGACCAAAGTGATATTCTTTTCACGCTTTCTTTAATAATCGTGCTAAAGTCTCTTGCATAATCTAGCAGTGAAAATGTTGGATGCTTGAAGTGGGAAACTGCATGCAGGTTTTCAACTATAGATGTAAGCAAGGTTGACGCATCAACAGTAAAACTGGAACTTGGACTCTCTATATTCTCGGCAAGAATGGCTAATCCAGACTGTAACAGTTGAAGGGACTGTTGCGTTTTGCTAGACACTGTTCCTTCAGGGCCATTTGTTACGTTTGACTTGAGCTCTTGTACTGCTTTTGCGTTTGTGACATGATCTTTGATGAATCTACAGATGTCGTCAGTACCTTTCGCCGCAGATTGCAACCTAGTATCAGGCCCTTTCTTTCCTTTTTCGTGAATTCCAAAAGCCCTGTAAAATGACCCAAGGACATTTAAAAATCTACAGGTTCCTATCATATTACTGATGAGCGCTATGCGACCGCATGATGGGTCAGTAACAAAAATCGTATGAGCTTCAGTACAGACACCAAATGGTTGTGTAAATTTGGATGTTTGCGTCGTGCCATCCTTATTACCAGTTTCACCGTTACCACCGACAACTTTCTCTTCTCCATTACAGTTCGACATGTCTACTATGCTTACATTGTGACTAATGCTGTTGCCAATGACAATTTCCTTCCCAATAATTCCTATTCCAGTTATTCCATCCCTACGAAGAGCTATTTCGGTTACACATGTCTCTAAATCATATATGACTATCCCATTCGTATTTCCCTCTGTACTGCAAACTAACTTTGTGTCCACTTTCTTCAAATCATTCATCTTTGATATGTCGTTTAGTTTTGTAAGATGCCTTACTTCTCCCTTTATACCAACCCCATCAAATACAAGGCCAATTTCTGTCAAAGATTTCGCGATGTCATCGAAGCAAAACAGCATCTGTGAATCACCAAATATGGCAGTTGGTTCGATTGCTATGTCCAGTACTACTTCATCTTTGTTTGGGTACTGCTTAGAAACGTGTTTTAGATGTTGATTTAATCGTTCTCTCAATATACTCATTGTACCAGTTGTTGACAGGTTTCGATTGTGTAATTCTGTTTCGACTTCACGTTTGGACCTAATCTTTGAAACTTGCAATGAAACTTTATGTAAGTAGTCAATAAAGATGATCTTCCCAGGGGTCTGAGTTGTAATGAAAATAACCCCGTCTAGATATGTGAGGTTGCCACTCAAGGGCAACTCAATCTTCTTCAGAACTTTCACATCTGCCGGGTAATGCAGTCGTACCTCCAACAACCTGCCATGTCCAGAAGCCTCGTCTGTGATGTCAACTACAAACAGAATTCCTGGTGGACCGGTACATATACCTGTAGGATGAAGGTAGTTACCGGGTATGTTACTATTCCAGTATCTGTATGTTTCTGGAACAATAGTATGGATGACGAACTCCACCGAGCTAAGTAGATCCAGGACTGGTGTGTGTGTCAACCGGAGAATAGGTTCTACCGCCATCCTATCTTTATTTCTTACACATTCCAGTGACAACATATCTCGCAGAGAAGTCTTCAATTTGGCATCACCATTATCTCTCAATGTTCGAACAAGTACAAGATTCGTTCTACAATTTTCTATTATGATGAACCAATTTGCCCAACTACACTTTAAACTTTTCCCGAGATGAACACAGTCTGGTAACATTGTGGCCTGTCGTAATGAAGGATGATTCTCCCTGATGTCACCAAAACTTGCCATCACTTGCTTGTTATGTTCCTCGCAATCAGTTACAACAACAAATACAGTTATTCTGACACATTTAATGCCTAGTTCTACACATTTATCACATGACCTTAAGGCGGGCATCCAACTTTTTTGTCCAATTTCTTTGCATTTTTGACAAACTGATTTCTTCTCCCAACAGTCACCACAAATACTTCGACAAATATCTTGGACGGCTTCTTTATCAAGTACAACTGTTTTTTCTCTGATGTTTTGATTCAGACAACTAGAACATATCTGTGTGCATTTGACTGACTCTAAAAACAATTCTTTCATCTGTTGGCCATTAAATGACTTTGGTAAGTAGTGAACACCAATAGGCATACTGGCACCATTATCTAGCGTAGTAAGGAAAGAGACGTCTGCTTCAGTGGCAATCTTTGATCTCAATGAATCATTATCTGGGATAGGATGTTGTTTGATATAGTTGACATCAAGGGCATGGGTTAATCCTGCAATTACATGGTGGGTTGAATCATACTCAAGACCCGGTTTCAAAGCGGTACCATCAGCAGCCAGACAGCATGGAACTACATGTACAATTTCGGAGGGGAACAATGGTGATGTAACTGCTCTCTCCATCTGAACTGTTTGGTAGAATGCTCTTAGAAGAGGTGCGTAAATTCCGCTCTCAAGTGTAAATCCTGCTTGGCATTTGCGTAAAGCATAGGGTGATGGACCGCATAGGTTGAAATCCGAAAGAGACTGACATACCTTTGTTCCTCCTTTACCAGTTCCAATAAACCCTGGACCTCTTACGAAATTGTAGGTTTTTTGTCCACCAAGATATTTAACGGTATTGAAAAATTCTAAAACCTCTTGGTTCCATTGAAATTGTTCATTGTCAGATTTTAATGAGAATGCGGAGATGTCATTCAAATACTTAAAGATAAAGGAGTCCGGTTCCAGTTTTCCAGCACTTATACTGTCTTGTATCCGTTTTGCAAGTGGGTGAGGGTCTTCAAAGACTCTGAAAGTAATATATTGCAGAAATTGTTTTTTTTCATATTTGATAAGACACCCGGGTCAACGTCGTTGTAAAATCGGTGCGTTGCAGTGTGAAGAAACAATATGACCTTTAACACAGTGCAGATGAGCACCGTGCTAAAGGCTACATTTTTTCTTCACATTGCAACGCACCGATTTCGCGACTTCCATTGACTTCACAACGACCTTGACCCGGGTGAAGATGGTGCCAAGTCTGTTAATTGAAAACTAAGATTTGTGTGTTGGGGGTTGTTTGTGTGTGTGTGTGTAAATATTGTTGTTTCAGGACCAGCTTCAGTTGTATGAGTTAGAGAGACATAATACAAAAGAATGTGTTTAGCCGACACAATTTTCTCTGCATTCTAACATCTAAGTGGATAAAACCTTGTATTAAAAAAACCTTTTCACCCTAATTTTCTTCAATATTAACTTTGAAGGTCCCAAATAAATTTGTTATCAGAGTATAGGACACAAACTTACACATTCGAGAAACACAAATCATCATCGTCTGATGTACAAGAACTTGTATCTGCATATTCAGAATCGGTGACTATATCCGCTATGTCATTTGCTGAGGGTCTGACGGTCAAAGAGTCGTCAGTTTGCTTAGATTCAATTGTCTCATCATCATCGAAGAATTCATCACTTAAAAAGAAATAGTGTTTCTGTTTGAAATATGGCTATAATAAGTTTTTAAAAAGTCGGAATTAATGTTGTTAACCATAATCATTTCTTGAATCCTCTTTTTGCTGTATAGTCAACTCGCAATTAGATACAAACGTCACAGAGCGGATGGAAGGACTAGCTGATCGCTATATAATAAAAAAATATATTTCATATAAAAATAAAAGCTAGTATAAAACTGTTTTAAGATTATGGTGTTTTTTTTTTCATTTCAAAACTATTGACATGTAAGATCGTGTAAATTTAGATGGGAATCTTCGGTAATCTAAGTCATATTTGATCAAATGAGTTTTTTTAAATCCAATGAGCTCACCCCTAGTAAGGTGGATTCACGACGATCGGGAAAGTCCAGTGAAGGATTCACGTAAAGTTGTATTTGGTAAGAGGGTTCAGTTCTGTCGGGTTAAAGAAAAAAGTAAACAACTTTGTTTTTTGCAAAATTTATGTCTTTCGAATTGTAGATGAGTGTAATGATTTTGTCTCTTTATTTGTTGCACAAATAACTAAAAAGTCGTAAAAGTATAAAATAATCTGTTGAGAAATAAAGAAAATATTCACGAAAAACATCAAAGTTAAATAATGTTCTTGACGAAAACTATTTCATCTTGTAGATACGTTTTTGTTTGCATAAAGTGTCTATATTTTTCACCAAAGCAAGAATATCGTATGTACTAAAGACACGTAGAAAATCTTTATCGAAAACATTGAGTTTATCTTAAGAAAGAGATGTAAAAATTGGTGGATAATGGTTTGGTAATAAGAGGATTCTGTTTTGGTAATGTGTGGAGTTCGGTTTTGTCTCGGTTAAAAAAAATAAATTTCAATTCATATGTATTAATATTTGTGGGCAAACACTGTATTTTAAAAGAAAATCATACTTACTTAGTTAATTGATGCCAATTAAAATGGTTTTACTCGACGACTAGAGACAAATCACGACTATACTCCGGCTGAAATTAAATCTGAAGGAAATAGTGCTTAAGACTATCGATTCATTATCATGATTATTATAGATAAACGATGATTAATATTTAGTGTTCGGAATCATGAAAAGTCTTCTTTTGTTTGTGCAAATGAAACACCAGAAAAATACGCACCATCGGCATATTGTCACGGCTAGGGTGTAAGCTGTAGGTTTGTAATGATGTTTATTTTTGACTGTCAGTAAACACTCTTTGTTATTTTCTATGTGTTTGCGCTTTACTGCCAGTCACTCGCGATATGGACATTATATGAAGTATTTGTTATTGTTGTTATTATTACTATGTGTGTGTATTTCTTGGGAAATGTTTTGTAAGGGTTAAATTCAGAGTTCGTTCCATTGTTTTACCCATGCAAACGACGGTCAGCCCCAGGTCGCCGGTTTTGCTTTATTTTGATAAACGTACACCTTGCTCGTCCCTCTTATTTGTTGACCAGTTAAGGCTAAGGGTATTCATTGTAACTGGGTTGATTTCCCCTTTGTGTAAGGTTGTTGTAAGCCCATATTCCCCTTTTATTCCCATGTTTTCCAAGTACGTTTTGTACTTTCACTTTGCCGACCATGTTTACGATTAGTACTTCCGGGTCACGGTGTAACCTACGACCAACCAACCAGAAGACCAGAATTGTACCACGGAGAGGCCCCGGCTGTCCCACGGTGGTCGGTGGTACTTCCTTTTTATATAAATACCACGGAGCGTCGAAATGACGTCAGACTTGGACTGACCCTCAGCGAGATAACATCGTTTCTGTGCCTCTGAGACTACCACTACCGGAGGGGATATAGCTGTCAAACCATTAAACCACCTTTGATAACATTAAGGAACCTCTTACCATTTATGGAGATGGAGTGACGTAATATTTACTACAGCCGTAGTAAATCTAACCTAATTCACACGGTCGGCAATGGGGACTTGAATATTTATTTAGATATAACTTGAATTAATTGTTATTCATATTTTTATTATAACTTTGACCATTAAATGTTGAATGGTTTATCTGAATTGATTCAGTAGTCATTTATTCCTTTGGGAAGCCCTTCTTATTTAACAGAAGGGATACTGCGCAATAATTGCTACAGTCTAGCTAGGGTCACGAAACCAGTGACGATCACGTAACCAGTGACGGTCACGTAACCAGTGACGATCACGTAACCAGTGACAAACAAAACCATAACCAAGTCACGAACCAAGGTGACGTACTAAACAAGTGCCGGCTCGCGCTATTGCTACCATACCCCTTTAGGGTTAACATTTGGTGGCAGCGGTGGGATAAACCCAGGAAATTATTTCCAAAGAAACTTATATTTATATTTATATGCTTTATTTTGATTTATGTATAGCTCAATTATGAGTAACCATGATAACCAAAGCAACATAGATAACCATGATAACCAAAGCAACATAGATAACCATGATAACCAGAGCAACATAGATAACCATGATATTGATAACCAGAGATTTTATAATCAGTTAATGTTTGAAAACCAAGAGCTGAGAAATTTTTTTATTGACCATATGACCGCTTTGCAACAAAATACCAGAGAGACAGGTGAGCAGATTAAGCAGTTATTCGAAATAACCATGAAGTTGAGAGACCAAATGGAAACTTTGTTCCAGAGATTTAGACCAGATATGTCTACATCTGATGCACCATATAGAAATACCCAGAACAGCTATATCCCTGGTAGTGGTAGTCCAAGACCAATTATTCCAACTAGTCTCACCAGTCCGACAACCATCCCCTCTGATGTACCAAATTTTAGACCAGTAGAAAACCAACATGTCAAACATGGCTACACCAATCCTAATTATTTTGACGGGTCAGGAAGCTGGGCAGATTATTGCCTCCATTTTGAAGCAGTAGCCCACCTTAATAGTTGGTCAGACCAAACAAAAGCCCTTCAATTGATAGCCTGTATGCAAGGAACTGCCTTGTCAGTATTGGGGAGCATAAGCATTAGTAATCCTCCCTCCTATAACCAGTTATTGCAGATTTTAACCAAGTATTTTTTACCAGATAACCAAACTGAGGTCTACATGTTGCAGTTAGAGGCCAGAGCTCGCAAACAGGGGGAACCATTACAAGATTTGGCATATGATATAGGAAGACTTGTACGTCTTGCTTACCCGAAAGCTCCTTCTGATGTACAGGACAGAATTGCTTGTAAAGCATTTAGAGAATCTCTAAAGGACCATAACCTTGAGTGGGCATTATTCAAGTCAAATATTGATGATATAGATGAACTATTATCTTTAGCTATAAAGTTTGAGGTATTTCAGAGAAAGTCTAACCAAAAGAGGTCCTTTGTGAGATCACAGAGCAGTGATCTTCCAGATGATACAGCAAATGACCATTTTAATAGGAGAAATCAAAAGTGTTTTCTCTGCAGTTTAAAGGGACGTATGCAGAAAGAATGTCCCATGAGTTTTGAATAGCTGTATTCAGTGACCATGAGTACAGATTGCTTCAACTATTGTTTATTGATGCTTTATAAATGGTTTGATATATTTTACAGTGATGTACCTAGTATTGAACCTTGTCTTATACCATGTTATTACAATTGGATGTCCTACCTAACCTGACAGCTATTTATTCATGTGACCAATGAATAAGTTTGATTACCCTTGATAACCAATGAATTGAACCTTGTGGTTGAAGACCTTAATTTTTATCCTCCAATATTGCTCAGTCAGAAGATTCACTGACATGTCTTTGTGGAATACCAAGAGGGTATAGGTCCGGTGACGGGTGATTTCTTTATGAGTAAATATTTTCTGTAGATGCAGTTGCAGACGTGTCTTTATGGAGTACTAAGAGAGTATTGCCTGGTGACGGGTAACCTGTATTTGCAGTTTTATTATTATTATTTATTTATTTTATTTTATAAGCTTATGCATTTCCTAACGTTGTTAGAGATTATAGTATAAGTTAGGGTGACGACAGTGGAAGTCTAGCCATTTCTTCAACCAGAATGTTTGATTACTTGTACCAAGCTTTTACGTTGGTATCTTGCTACCAAAGATAACCTGCCCTGTATAACCATTATCATCATTTAACATCTTGCTACCAAAGATACCAAGCTTTTACGTTGATATCTTGCTACCCAAGATAACCTGTGGAACCATGTAATAACCATTATAGTTACCATTTGGATAACCATAGTAAACCCTTGAGATAACCATAGAACAGATGAAGATACCGTTTATATCTGTTAAGGTGTTAGGTAGGATTTGGTTAGGTAGGTGTTCCTTTTTTTTAAGTTCGGGACGAACTTTTCCTGGGTGGGGGCCTATGTCACGCCTAGGGTGTAAGCTGTAGGTATTCATTGTAACTGGGTTGATTTCCCCTTTGTGTAAGGTTGTTGTAAGCCCATATTCCCCTTTTATTCCCATGTTTTCCAAGTACGTTTTGTACTTTCACTTTGCCGATCATGTTTACGATTAGTACTTCCGGGTCACGGTGTAACCTACGACCAACCAACCAGAAGACCAGAATTGTACCACGGAGAGGCCCCGGCTGTCCCACGGTGGTCGGTGGTACTTCCTTTTTATATAAATACCACGGAGCGTCGAAATGACGTCAGACTTGGACTGACCCTCAGCGAGATAACATCGTTTCTGTGCCTCTGAGACTACCACTACCGGAGGGGATATAGCTGTCAAACCATTAAACCACCTTTGATAACCTTAAGGAACCTTTTACCATTTATGGAGATGGAGTGACGTAATATTTACTACAGCCGTAGTAAATCTAACCTAATTCACACGGTCGGCAATGGGGACTTGAATATTTATTTAGATATAACTTGAATTAATTGTTATTCATATTTTTATTATAACTTTGACCATTAAATGTTGAATGGTTTATCTGAATTGATTCAGTAGTCATTTATTCCTTTGGGAAGCCCTTCTTATTTAACAGAAGGGATACTGCGCAATAATTGCTACAGTCTAGCTAGGGTCACGAAACCAGTGACGATCACGTAACCAGTGACGGTCACGTAACCAGTGACGATCACGTAACCAGTGACAAACAAAACCATAACCAAGTCACGAACCAAGGTGACGTACTAAACCAGTGCCGGCTCGCGCTATTGCTACCACACCCCTTTAGGGTTAACAATATTATAAAGTATTTGATTCTACTTCACAAACTTTTTAAATCTGTTGATATCTCGGCATATTTCTCATTTTATGGTTTTAGATGATGTTTAGTTTTTTCTTACTCTGATTTAATCAATTTGAAATGAGATACAAGTATCCGAAAACCCTAAGGTTTTGGCAGGTTGGCAAAAATGTTTCATGGGCGCTAAAAGCGGTATTAATGTGCTGGTCAACTCGTCCAGTGGATAGAAACAATCTTTCTTTACCCGTTGGTTTTGAAATAAACTTTTGTGTTTCAAATTAACCTTTTTTTGTATAAGAACTTCTGTTTAATACAAAGAAATCAAATGTGGGGGCAACAAGTCATGAGGCAGCAGAACGTTGCCGGGAATTAGAATACATTTCTATTTTTTATTTTTCTTAAGAAAATTTTCTATTTCATATTTAGTTTTAATATTACATGTACGGCATCTTTGCAAATGTAACATTTTTTTTAAATATTGCTCACCCCAACATTTATGAAGCATATGCAATTATATATAATATATGAATGTGTTAGGTTTTATATACATCTGAATTTGACTTCTTTTTCTTCAATTGTACATTTTTTATCTTTGTATATTTTGGTTTTGATGTGTACAAATTCATTAGAAAAAAGCAAGAAGCTCCCACGAGCCTTAATCGCTCTCCTCGTCCTTAGGCTAAAAGTGTGGCTTCTATAGGCTATTATAGCCCCTGAAAGGGTCATCTTGGAAAGTCTAAAGACTTCTATAAAGCTTAATGATCTGATGGATCAAGCGATAGTTTTTTTACTATTCTATAGTGCAAAACATTTAAAAAAATCTATCTTTTAAGAGCTTTACCCCCTTTAAAGGTTTATTGACATCTTCGAACCCTTTTGAAGAGCTAATTGAGCTGATGATTTAAGCAAGCAACAGCTTTTCTCTATCTGAAATAGTATTCGATCGAGCAAAGCATGAGAAAATATATGTTTGCCTTTTCAAAATTATACATGGACTTACCCTTATAAATGTCATCTAAAATCTTCGGGCCAATGGAGACTTTTGGAGAGTTCAACGAATTGGAGGTTTTAGAGCAAACAACAGCTTTCCTCTTTTCGCAATAGTTTTCATTCTATAGGACAAAATCAGGATTTTATTTAACGCGGCCATTTTTTGTTGTTTCTGAGTTATAAGCCATTTTAAGTGATTTTATCATATGTTTGATATTTAGTAACAACAACCATGTTTTTTATCGAATCTTTACAAAAGACGATCGTTTGTTGCCAACATATCATAAATCATTACTGCAAAGTTTCCGTCAAATTGATGCAGTGGAGAAGTTTTTTGAAGTGACGACGGACGGACATTTACAACGACAGACGACTTCGTACGCACAGTGGCCTTAGGCAAGGCGAGCTAAAAAGTTATGACAGTTCTTAAACAAATGAAATTGATGTTGTATATGTTGAATTCATATATTTTGACTGCGATTCAATATCACCTTAGAAAGTTGTATACCAAATTTATAACTATGAATAAAAGTCGAAACATTTGACTACAGTTATTAGAGTATTAGATATGGAATTTGCGTAGGGTATCTTATGAAATTCAATAGTTAAAGATCTTATAAACTAAATGTTATGTTCATGAATGGCCCTAAATAAATATTGCAGCAAAATTGGTCAAAAATGCAACCAATAATTAAGTTATCTTATGCAATTTACCATACAAATATATGAAATAACCCGACAAAACAGTACTCCCAATTTACCAAACCCGAAGTCTAAACATTACCAAAACCGAATCCTCTAAAATGGCGATACAAATAACCGTTTTAGTATGTCAAGTAATTTGCTTTTCTTAAGCAGTTGGCAGTACCTTCCTTGCATGTTTTAATCTATAACGATTAGGAAAGAACGTGGCTACGCATCGAATGCTTCATCATGAGTTCAAAGTGTGTTATTAACTTATAATTTAGAGTTAGAAAATGTATAACCCTTTTCGTCATAACTTTGAAACTGTTTATCATAGATTTACCAAACTTTCACATTTTATTGAAATCAATACAAAACTGCTTAATGTAAAGAAATTGGAATAGTACATAGCTTTATGTTTATTTACAATGCTTAGGTGTGTATTTCATGAGCGTTTTGTAAACAATATCGATCGAAAAAGGGACAAATTTAACCCACCAAATATAATTTTACGTGAATCCTTCACTGGACTTTCCTGATCGTCGTGAATCCACCTTACTAGGGGTGGAGCTAGGGATATTACTAACCTATTACACCCTCAAGATATAAATGTAAATAATCTATATTTAAACGGTAGAGTTTTAATAACAAACAAAATTCAACATCTGTATTTTTAATTCGAAAATGAAAATGTCCACAGTAACAATATAAGTAGTTAATTTACATTCAGTCGTCACATATTCTGTCTACTTCTTCATCAACACACACATTATCAATGTCATCACTGATCTTGCATTCATCATCAACGTCATTTTTAACGGCAAAAAAACTCGTCAGCTTTCTGTTACTGTCTATATCAAGCTTGTTTTTTTTTTTTCCAAACACTTGTCGTAGTGAACTGTGAAAAAAAAAAACAAATGTATTGCCTTTGTATTTGTAGTATTTCCCCATATCCCTTCTCTTTTTACTATAAAAGCAGTATAGGAATGTTGTAACCGGACGTAAATATACTTCAAAACTAAAAGATTTAAAGTAAATAAAGACGATATAATTATCTACATGTAAATTAATTTATTATGAAGGCGTAATTTTGTTCATCATAGTTAATCATAGATTTACAAAAATGGTTAATACAATGAATATTTGGACGTATTTACCTTTCTTGAAATAATTTATGCGTCCTTGTGGCTTTCTGTCAGTGGGCAATGTAATACTGATGTTGCATAGTCCACAACGGGCTTCAATCTCATTAATGGTTACTGTGTTGGACAGTTTCTTCATTTCTGTAAAATGAAACATAGGTAATCACCGATTACAAAGTTTGCCTCGTCACCCCCACATATTATCAGACCTACCATGCATAGTTGTTGAAATATGAAGTCGAACAAAAACTTGAATGTAAGTTTGTCAAGCGGAAATGTAGGTAAATGTAGGTCAGAGTGACCTTATTCCTTCTGGATGCTGATCTACCACCCTTGATGCATCCATATACCAAGTTTGATGATCCTACCATGTATAAGTACTGAGATATGAAGTCGGAGGTTAACTTGAATGTTGACCTGGGCGTGCACGCGGACGCGGACGTGCACGCCGGGGGTACGTCAATAGTTCTAATAAATGGTTATAAATAAAAGTTTGTGAAGAAAGTATCAATTAACTTTCAGATCTGGAATAAAAGAAGTTGAAGTTATGTTTATTGATAAACGACATTCATACTACACAATCGAAAAGACTGTTATTTATCTTATATGGGTTGCTTTGTTTAATCTTTATACCATACATTATGTACATATTAGTCCATCATCATTATCACCAGAAAAAGAAGAGGAAATATAAAGGTACACACCATCACGTAAAAGAGATAATTCTGATTCCTGTCGATCGTCTCGCTTTACTTGATCTCCGTCTTTCAATCGTTTAATCAAATTCTTGTCTTTCAGTGCTTCAGTTTTCCTTTTTCTTTTTTGGGGTTTAATTGTAGAACTTTCTATCTTGTCTTTTTTCTGTACACTTCCTGGTGTTAGAACCTGACTCCATTTCACTTGTTTCCTTACAACATGAACTGCAATGAATTATGTATAGTACCATAATAAATGATTGAATAACGAATATATATACATATATACTGTACATGTATAATACCCAATGATATAAAAGGCATTTTTCTCCAAATCTAATTATTCATATGGGTAATGAAATCATATTACTCTCCAACAAACTTTAAAAAGGCTCACAAAATATATATGAAATGTCACCGTATGATTGTTGATTAGGCCAAAAAAATTATTGTTTGTTTCCCCCAACCCGTCCCGACCGGGTCTGTTTTTTGATGCCTGGTCAATGATTTTCTTTTTTTGCCATTTTCAAACAAAATAAAATTAAATTATGGCCTGTCGGGTCTCATATATGAGATTTGCTCATTTTTTTGTTCAATGAAAATTTTGAATAATAAAAATCAAAATATTTTCTTACTTTATTCTGCTTTAAAAAGTAAAGTTCAGAAGATAAACCTAATATCTTTAATTCTTTTACATTAATGACACTTCAGTGTTTGCAAAATTTATCATAATTGGTTTATTAAAAAAAATAATAAAACAAAATAATTTCCCTGCCTGCCGGTTCTATAATTTTTGCCCATGTTAGGGGAAACCAACAATCATTTTTATGGCCTTATGATTTGATTTGACTATTTTAATTTTCGATGTCTTTGGCGTTTCAGTCCGGATGGAAGTTGGCTTAATAAGAGTCTTTTGTGGGTTTCGTTTGTAATATCGTTTTCATTCTTTTGATCATCCATTTTATCGTTCATATAACCATGCATTAACAGTGGAAGGTTATGATTGAAGTGAATGTGCTTGTGAAAATATATCTTGATAAGGGGACGGCCATTTGATTATGAGGGGATGGGCTGGTAGTTTCGGTCGGGGTGAGCTGGCAGTTTCGGTCGAGTCAGAATGTTTATTTTTAATTTTCTTCGAGTCAGAAAGTTTATTTTTTGCCAGAATATTTATTTATTATATACTATATATAATCTATAGAATCTGGGGCCAGGATATTTATTTTCTTTTCTTGGGGTTATGACCAGAATATGTATTTTCAGCTTTGGCCAGGTCAGAATATTTATTTACATAAACTGCCAGCCCCCCCTCAGAATCAAATGGTTGCCCCCTAATAAACATTGAAAAATATAAACAATTATCAATATAAACGATGGTCAAGGGACGGAGCTTTAATTCCCGTTCTGCATCTTGATGTTGCCTGAGGGTCTTCAACAATGAACGAATGGTCCATGCCCTCAAACAAGACCAAGAAGACCCATACTTGTTCATTAACGACTTTGACATACCGCAAGACATCATAACCGGCGAACTTTTATCACCTTTATTTAAATTGTGTAGAGACTTACTATTCAATTCTCCATGGTTCGACAGCATTACTCTTTCGATAATATCCCACTGTTGCTGGGTTGTTATTGAAAAATTTTCAATTTTCCCCGAAGACCTGTCGATTCTATGAATCTTTAAGTCAAAAGTTTGAAACCCCAGTTTCTTGGCCCTTTCATTGATCCCCAGAAAAGATATCAAATGTTTTTTTAGGGTCTCTAAATTTGAGTGTTGTTCTGTTATAGGAAGCTGTGACCTGTGACCTATCCCTTTCCGTCACACTTTCCTGATCATAAAAACTAAGGACACATTTGATTAAATTGTCAGATTCCATTGGGTTTAAATAAATAATATAATAATTTAAATAAATCTAAATATTGCCGCCCCTAAACTTTTTCTCGGTGTCATAAATTACCTTTACTCTCTCCTCAGACAGTGTATCCTACCATTTCTTTCAAACATATCGTTGATCGTGTCATATAAATGAAGTAACAGAGTGCTGACGGAAAAGCTGCGAAAAAATCCGCGTTTTTTTTTCATTGTGACGGTAAAAAATACAGCCAGCAATAACGTTTAACGCCTATTTTGTAGGCGAAATAACGCTAACGGTTGCTAAATTTAAGGTCATAACGAATCACGCCAAAAACTTGATAACGGAAAACGGTTAAAAATATCCCCATATAACGCTAACGGTAGCGAAAATAAGGCAAATAACGGCTATTGCTTAAGGGCATCAACACCCTCTTACTTTCCTCACTAGGAATGACCAGAACCCAGGATTCAAAGTTTCAGGGGGGGGCATGACAACCCCTCTCCCCATGGCCAGAAAACCGCGTTCCACATTTTTTACGCTTGGCAGACCACTCATAGCTCATACTATTTAGATCCTAGTTATGGCCATCGGGTACTACATTATATGAAAAACAAGAATGACGATAGAGACTACTGTCTGCCCTAGGCTTAAGACCACCCATCTGCCCAAGGAATCAGTGAGAACTGAATGTTCAGAGATGGGGAAAGAAGACCATGCAGAAACACATTCTAAGTCACAAGTCACAAACGAAGTATTACAGCAAAGTCCTAACAGTACCACATGCAATGCAGGGAAAATGCCCTAGACCAATTAGTGGCGGACACAGTAATTTAAGTTAAGGGGTGTAAAAAATACTGATGTTGTTTTTTGCGAAATGTTTTGAGGTGTTTTAAACGTCTTATCCTAAGATGACATGTCTTTTAAATTTAAAACTTTTAAAATTCACGTGCGATGATTCGTTTTACAACGAAGTAAATACCTTTACTCTTAACTTGTGATATTTGGCTACCATTTTTTGTATCCCGATTATTTACTTTATTTTCTGTTTTACTTAAATACTGACAAGCATGACAAGCATGATAATATGGACACAAAATTACTCCCTGGGAATGACCAGAACCCAGGATTCAGAGTTTCTTGGGGCCTTGACCCCCTCTCCCCTCTGGACTCGAAAACTGCGTTCATAATTCTTTTTTCACATCGCTACGCTTGGCAAACCACTAATAGGTCATACTATTTAGATCTTAGTTATGATCATCGGGTACTACAAGATCAATCAATGAAAAACAAGAATGACGATAGAAACTACTGTATACCCTAAGACCACTTATCTGCCCAAGGAATCAGTGAGAACTTTACGTTCAGAGATGGAGAAAGAAGACCAGAAAACCAAAATAATTCTAAGTCATGAGTCACAAACGAAATATTACAGCAAAGACTTACAGTACCACATGCAATGCTGGGGAAATCCCCTATACCAACCAGTGTCGGACACAGGATTTTTAGTTTAGGGGTGTAAAAAATATTCATTGTGTTTTTCGCGAAATATTTTGAGGTGTTTTTTTTGGGATGGATTTTAGCAAACACCATGACTTTTGTCAGTTTTAGTGGGGCGTATACCCTGTACGGCTTTCCTTTGATCTGCGCCTGACAATATTTAAACAGCTTTGCAGAATTGGGTTACACCAAGAAGACAAATGATAAGAATAATGTATATTTAGATTAATATATTTTTGATAGAATATTTTTATTTCAAAATAAAAGGGCACATTTAAGGCATGACATGAAATTACATAAGACAAAACATTACATAATAGTCTAGTGAAGCAAATAGTTATTGAAGAAATGGTCAGTGGTCAAAAGGAGATAAAACATAATTTTATGAATAGATGAACATGTGCATGAAAGAAGCAGAGATACCAATGGGGTATCCGAATGTCAAAAGTCCGAAAGGGCAGAGACAAAACCAGTAAACACCAACAAGAACGGGACAAAAACAGACAACATGTAAAACATGGAAACACAAAATACTGAATGAAGCAAAGGTGTACCAAAGGGGTAATTAGTATCATAAAACCGTCAGGACAAAGACAAAACCGGCAGACAAAAAATCATCACAACAAAACAAACCACATAACAACATAAAACACACACACATAACAACAAAACCACAATCAACAACGCGAACTTCAGTCGAAACAAGAGTGAAATCAGGTGCTCCGGAAGAGTAAGCAGTTCTTGCTTGCTATAGCACACCCGTCGCGTTGCCAATAGTCCATTCAGCGTGTCAAATCCGGTAAAGGAAGACAAAACAAAACCCTATGATAAACCAATATCTGCACTCATCTGAGAGATCAAAATCCCATATTTGTCTACAAGTGCGTGATGTATTCCGTAAAATTTCTTGAGTGAAGACAGCAACCGAGGAGCCACATAACCCTGTGTGAGCAATTTTTGCGTCAGATGTGTCGCTCTGCTAAGGAAATCGATGTAAGTCCTGCATTCTCTGGCGTAACGAATCAATTGAGATACGTAAACTACATAAACTGAAGCGGACGGAATGTTGCTACACAAGAAAAGAAAGTTGTCGATTGGAAAGTTGAAGTCATCACGTTTGTCATAGAGCCTTGTTGAAAGTCAATTTCGAGATGTAGATCTAAATATGAAGCAGACTTCCTAGAATCCGTTGTGTCCTTTATCTCAAGCTCCTGGGGATATATGAGATGGAGAAAGTCACCAAATCGAGAATTGTTTAGTGAAAGGACACCATCAATATAACGGAACGTGAGGTTGAAAGAGAGAGCTAGTCTTCGGTCTTTTTTGTCTAGAAGAGATTGTAAGAAGTCTGCTTCATATGAATGAAGAAACAAATCAGCAAGCAAAAGTGCACAATTAGTGAAAAGCAGCAAAGAATAAATGTTGATGCTGAGTGAGTGAGTTGGTGTTTTACACACAGAATGCAATATTATTGAATATATATACTTATTAAAACATGATTTTAATATATTTTTTATCAGTTTTTGAATATATATTTGTAAGTTTTTGAAGATATATTTGATGGGAAAGAAATTAAAGGACAGTAAATTTTAAAGACCACAGGAAAAGGGGAAAGATGGTTAGGGGCAGAAATTCAGCCTTTGTGGTGCATTACTTGTCGGTTCACAAAGGGATATTGTACGTGCATGAAGCATTATAGCCCGACAACCCCGACATGGACTAAGCGACTTGACCCGTCCCGATGTCGAATTTCTCAGTTTACAAAATAATTGAAAAAAGCAAAATTTCTGTATGTATGGGGAAAATGACTTTGGTTTTATTAGAAAAAAATTACCAGGTTGGAAAATCCGAGCCCCCACCATATGGACATAATTTGTGCTTAAGTCGTTTTTTGACCGACCATACGATTTTTAAATGGGGCGGCCTTGAATTCTTCCTCAGAATATTTTCTTCTTAACCTCCGGTGACAGAATAGTTTTTTACATCACTAATAAGATCCACGAGATTCACATAATTTCTTTAGGAAAAAAAAACAAACCCACACACCTTCAAGTTAAATGGTCAGCCACTTATAAATGGTAAAAGTTTATTTTCAGGAGAAAGACTATTCAATGGTTGAACAGTTTCAATAAGGGGCGTAACTTTATTGAGGCAACAAATGACTCATGACGATATTGGCATTTTTTTTAATGTTTATGTTTTTTTCATTGTAAGCATTTAGATAAGTTCTTTGAAAAGGAAAAAGATATTGCAATACTAAATCTTTGTAAAGAAACTTTTGGTTGAACAAAAAGTTTCTTTACAAAGATTTAGTACTGATTAAGACAAAATGAATAACTTCGCGAGGGTCAAATGAGACAAAAGAATATAGTCTTGCATGGGGAATTTGCTCGTCAGTTAAAGTTTAACTACCATAAAGTTGTCTGGTCAGGTCACATTGCCTTGACCTACTCAGACCCGTGCCGAAAAAGTTGGCCTCGCTAAATTGCTTTTTCACAACTTTTTTCTCATTTTATTTAGGTTGTTGCCATGCAGTGAGTGAGTAAATTTCCCCAAAATGGTTTAAAATCATAAATATTTCTTAAAAAGTGCAGATTTTATATCCCACTTATCCCGTAGGGATTTTACTAAATAAAGTAAAGAATAAAGTTTTAATAGGTAAGAGTAGTCTAGTTTCCCGCCATTTTTATGAATGATATTTAAATTATCTCTCTTTACCAAAATATTTATCGATCTCCTAACAGAAAAACTTCCTGGTTGGAGTCTTAATTTTAAGGTAAATTATGAATGATTTGAATTGATTTGCCATAAAAGCAATATAAATATATTATGAATTTAAACAAGGAGTTGGGTGACAACATTATTTATTAGAAAAAAATGTTGTCGACAGCCGAGTTTGAAATGTCGTTTGTCTTTACATAGACATAGTACAGACGGTTTTTCCTGTTGCTATGTTGAAACGAAACTAAAAACTCCAATTGACTGTCCCTGCACCGGTAGGAATTTCATGCACTTCAAAAATAAACCACTCATAAAGTTAAAATGAAAATA
The DNA here is from genome assembly GCA_963971305.1 of Arcuatula senhousia. NCBI lineage: Eukaryota > Metazoa > Mollusca > Bivalvia > Mytilida > Mytilidae > Arcuatula > Arcuatula senhousia. The sequence continues at coordinate 11,811,977 of OZ020305.1, forward strand.
TAAACCCATTCATATATATTGGATGTAAAATAAACATGCATCAATACCCTATGTATTTCTACATTTGATCCGACTTTTAAATGTCACACAAAACGAAGTTCGGGAATAAGACCTATTGTTTATAATATCTATTCTTATATTTTTTATGAATAATGTCAATAATAAAAAATCGAGATTTTTTTTAATCCACAAATAACTGTTCTAGCAAAGTCAATATTTGAATATGAAGTTTGCATTTCGGTTTTGATATTTTCAAGACGGCCGCCTTTAGAAAAAGAACTATCCACCCTAAAAAAAAATTATACAAGACATCGTCTGATTTCAACGAAATCTGTGTTAGTCAGGTACATAACAAGGATCCGCCGAATGTGCCACTTTTTCTGAATTTGTCTACATTTTAAAAATCACAACCGTTTAGTAAAATAGCGAATCGATTCTCGCGAAATTGGATTATCTAAGTGAATCAGGTAATTCGAGGTCTATGGTGCAGTCAGAATATTTTTACTCGACTTCCGGTTTCAAAGTGATGACTTATTTTACTACACTCCCGCCCAATTAACATGTAAACTTTGCTCGACCCCCTATGCCTGTTTTGATTTACTGTTCCTGTCGACCCTTATATAAATATCATGGTTATGCAAACACGCAACCAATTGAAAAGTAACTATATATAAAAATGAAAAGCTAGTTATTAAAACGTTGTATTGCATGATAGTGAATGCTAAGGTTTTTTGTGCAATAATGACCTGATGACCTAAATATAATTATTTTGCCTTCATGTTTCAGATCTGCTTTTTTTTCATAATATGATAAAAACTATTTTTATATTTAAACCGGACGCTTCAAAGTGGGGTATATAGTGATGGGGTTGTCCGTCCGTCAGTCCTTCTCTACTTCCGTTACACCGAACCTCTGGGTAAGCCCATCACTTATCCGCCCTTTCTCCTTACCCCCCCCCCCCTTGATGGATTTTCACGAAATTTTCACACAATGTTTTTGCCATATTAATATGTTCACCTTCCATTTTAAATATTAATCTGTTTAATTTTTGTAGAGCGGTGGTATTCGTTTGTGATCAGCTGCTCACAGTCTTTTTTTAGTTAAAACTATATTCTTGTATATTACTTAGTGGGTTTTCTGAAGATCTGCGAAATCTGCAGCATTATGTGACAAAGTCTTAAGTTTCCAATATTTACGAATGAAAACATGGTTTCCAAAAGATGTTAAAAATAAAAATCTGAATGAATCAAGCAAATATTGACACGTAATATTTAACACGAAGCGATACCAGTATAAATATGTACATATATGCACAAGTTCATGTTAGCTTCTTGTAATATTTTCTAGAAGACCCGACGAAAAGACAGTCGTTACTAAACAACAACAAAAATATTTTATTAATTCCAGTTTTTACAGAAAAAATATATAAATGCTCCTAATGGAGCTGACAAAAAAAATATTCAACCCCCCCCCCCCAAAAAAAAAAATTATACATCCTTTGAACTCAACGAAAAAAGCCTGAAATATAATGTGCTACGAAATAGTATCACTTTTGATATGCTCAGGTCATGGATACATAGATAGTTTTGTTCTGTTATGGTATGAACCTCTGCTGTATGACTCCCAATCAGGATAATTAAAAGTATATTGCATTTCTTAGAACCTACAATGTCATTATTATAACCTATTAATCATACACATTATTGTTGCATTATACTCATACAAGAAGGTGAGAAGGGTGTTATATTTTTGACTGGTCCGTTAGTTTGTTTTCCCGAGGGGTCAATATTTCCATAAACTGATTATTCCGAAACTATTGACCTTAGGCTTTCAATATTTGGAATTTATCGTATGGTCGGATAGGTTTTCTGATCTATATATCGTCTACAGGTCTAGGTGTTTTTAAAATTATTGAATATAGATTCTGTATAATAAGCAGAGGCACCAAAGGAGCATTCGAGTGTCAAAAGTCCGAAAAGGCAACGACAAAACCGGTAAACATGAACAAGAACAGCACAAGGAAACACAAAACATAAAAACAACCGAACAGAAATCAACAACGCGAACTCAAGTCGTAACAAGAGTGAACTCGGGTGCTCCGGAAGAGTAAGCGGTTCCTGCCTGCTATAGCACACCCGCCTCGCTGCCAATTTCCAATTCAGTGTGTCAAATCCGGTAAAGGAAGACAAAACAAAACCCTATGACAAACCGACATCTACACTCATCTGAGAGATAGAAATCCCATATTTATCTATGAGTACATGGTGTCTACCGTAAAATTTCTTGAGTTAAGACAGCAACCGAGGAGCAACATAACCCTGTGTTAGCAATTTCTGTGTCAAACGTGACGCTCTGCCAGGGAAATCGATGTAACTCCCACAAGCTCTGGAGTAACGAATCAATTGTGATACGTAAACTCCAAAAGCTGGAGCGGACGGAATGTTGCTACACACGAAGGGAAAGTTGACGATTGGGAAGTTGAAGTCATCACGTTTGTCATAGAGCTTTGTTGATAGTTTTCCTTGAGAGTCAGTTTCGAGATGTAGATCTAAATATGAAGCAGACTTCCTAGAATCCGTTGCGTCCTTTATCTCAAGTTCCGGGGGATATATGAGATGGAGAAAGTCACCAAATCGAGAATTGTTCAGTGAAAGGCCATCATCAATATAACGGAACGTGAGGTTAAAAGAGAGAGCTAGTCTACGATCTTTTTTGTCTAGAAGAGATTGTAAGAAGTCTGCTTCATATGAATGAAGAAACAAATCAGCAAGCAAAGGTGCACAATTGGTGCCCATTGGAATCCCTATTGATTGCTGAAAAACACGTCCACCAAACTGAACAAATATGTTGTCTATAAGAAAGTTGAGCATGTCGATTATTTGATCTTCTGTAAATTTGTTCTTACTTTTAGACTCATTGATGGCGAAGTAAGTCTTATTATAACCGACTACCAGATATTTGTAGCTGCGTTTTCCATTCTTTTAGAAAAAGCTGCGTTTAATCAGCTGTGCCAATCGTGACTTGAGTTGTTCATGTGGAATAGAAGTGTAAAGTGTGTAGAAATCGAAAGTCTTGATGCTGTTGCAAGATGAAACTGATTTAGAGTTAAGAATCTCCATCAGTTCTTTCGAATTACTCAGGATCCACATTTGATCGACACCATTTCTAGAATAACAACAATCGTAATATTTCTGGAGGCCGGATTTTATTGCCGTCAGTATTGAGGTCAACAGGACTGAAAGAGGTTTAGTGGTAATTTTGTGATGTCTGTCAGTTTTCGTGGTCTTCAGCCCCCCTCGGACTCCCTTGTACGACGTACAAACATTTTAAGTCCCGCTTGGCAAATAAAATTATATATATTTAAAAAAAAAATCTCCACATCCCACTGGTAGATCCAGAAATGTCTATAGGACGGCATTGGTCATTCTTTACAGATTTCTTATATTTCCATGTTTTGTAGTTCATATGATGATTTTTTTAAAATGAATGATGAAATCTAAATATCACGAATAGCTTTCAGAAAATCACAAGAATGGAGGATTTTGCATCATTTACACAAGAGCTTTTGAAGCCTTCAGTGTTCCCCATGTCTGTTTAGTATGCTAGTAAATTCGCAGGACTCCTTACCAAATAAAAAGGCTTGTTTTTCTATGATCCCTTATTGGGTTCAATTTGTACTTTTCTTTTTCTTATTTTAACCCCTGACTTGCTGTTCAGGGAAATTAGCTTTTGAAAACTTTTAAGCCCAAAGGTGAACCTCAAAGGTAACCGTATAATAGGTCCCCAACGTGACAAGTGTACCAGGGCAATTACAAATGAAATATTGCTTCCACTTCTAGTCTTGATAAGTTTTAGGACAAGATTTCACATCTTAAAAAAAGTATATTTGTAAAAGTAACAAATTTTGGATTTTGGATATCCAGCTATTGTTCATTTAAATAAATATTGCTATATACTGAATGCTTATTTTGGGGGGATTCTGGTTTTTAATTATTTTCATTTCCATTTTTCATATTTCCTGTTTTTTATCACAATCCTGACCAAAAATATCTTGGATATAAGCATAATAATATAGACATAATATATATATAATATCAGTTGTATGCTCTTATATATTTTCGAGTACTGGAATATGTGTTGGAAGGGCACATTTTACATATTTCCCAAATTTGACAACGTTTGGATATTTCTTTAAAATTTGATAAATTTATCTGTTTGGTCATTGTTGTAATATTTTTGGCTTCTGTTTTTGTTTCATCAAATCTAATATTTTACCGGTTTTCCAAGTTTTTTACTCCTAGCGTGTCTGATGAAGATTAATCCAGAAAAGCGCTTCACACGCAGTGAAATTTTGCTTTTGTACATTTATCAAAATCATATCAATATGTGGATCGTGTCTTTCTGGCACATATTCCATATTCTTTCGTTTTTAATACAAAATTTTCTAACTGGGAATGACCAGCACCCAGGATTCAGAGTTTCTGGGGGGTAAATGGCGCGAAAAACGCGTTCCAATTTTCTTTTCTCATGTCGCTACGCTCGACTGACCACTCATAGTTCATACTATTTAGATCCTAGTTATGTCCATCGGGTATTACAAGATCAATCAATGAAAAACAAGAATGACGATGCCCTAAGGCCACTCATCTGCCCGAGGAAACAGCAAGAACTGTGCGTTCAAAGATTGGGACAAAAAACCACAAACACTAAATAATTATATTTAAATAATTAAAGTGAGTCACCAACGAATTATTACGACAAAGTCCTTACAGTACCACGTGCAATACAGGGGAAATGCCCTAGACCTATAAGTGGCAGACATAGGAATTTTAGTTAAGGGGTGTAAAAAAAATTTAATATTGTTTTTAGCGAAATATTTTGAGGTGTTTTCTTTTGCGTGGATTTTGTGCAAAAAAAACCCCATTATTTTTGTCAGTTTTAGTGGGGCGTATTACCAGCGCACTTTTCCTTTGACCCGCGCCTGACAATATTTAAACAGCTTTGCAGAATTGGATAGCACCAAAAAGACAAATGATAAGAATAATGTAACTTCAGATCATATATTTTTAATGGAATATTTTTATTTCAAAATAAAAGGGCACATGGAATATTTGTAAGTTTTTGAAGATATTTTTGTAACTTTGAACATATATTTTAATTTTGAATATAAATATAAAAATATTGCATATATATGTGTAAATATTGAATATAAATTATTTTCTTTTGAATCATTATTTGTTTTGAATTTTGAAACGTTTTACGTGCCATAGATGAACATTACAAGATAATTACTAACTAAAAGTTGATAAAATGAACATGAAATGATGATGAGAAAAGAAATATGGATATAGAAAGGGAAAGAAATTAAAGGAACAGTAAATTTTGAAGACCACAGGAAAAGGGGAAAGGTTGGTAGGTGCAGAAAATTCAGCTTGGTGCACTTGAGGGATCTTTTACGTGCATGAAGCGTGGCACTCGTGGTTGGCGACCAAGTTTTCCGCATTTTAGCTTGACAGCCCCGACATCCCAGTCGCTTTATGGACTAAGCGACTTGACCCGTCCCGATTTCAAATTTCTGATGCTGAAAAATAATAAAAAAAAGCAAAATTTGTGTGTGGGGAAATTATTTTTGCTTTTGTTAGAAAATAATTATTAGGTTGGAAAATCCTACTCAGACCCGTGCCGAAAAAAGTTGGCCTCGCTTAAATTGCTCTGTCACAACTTTTGTCTCATTTTATTTAGATATTTTTTATTTAGGTTGTGGCCATGCAGTGAGTGAATGAGTGAATGAATTTCCCAAAAATGGTTTAAAATCATAAGTATTTCTTACAGGTGTAGATTTTATATCCCACTTTAATATCCCGTAGGGATTTTACTAAATAAAGTAAAGAATAGAGTTAAGGTAAGAGTAGTCTATAGTTTCCCGCCATTTTTATGAATGAAATTTAAATTATCTCTCTTTAATAAAATATTTATTGATTTGGTAACAGAAAAACTTCCTGGTTCAAGTTTGACTTTGAAGGTAAATAAAAATATGAAAGATTTGAATTGATTTGCCTTAAAAGCGATATAAATATACTATAAATTGAAACAAGAGGTTGGGTGACAACATTATTTGAAAAAAAAATATTGTCGATAACCGAGTTTGAAAGCTCGTTCGTCCTTACATAGAACAGACGGTCCTGTTGCTATGTTGAAACGAAACTAATAACTCCAATTGACTGTCCCCGCATCGGTAGGAATTTCATATGAAGGGCAAAATTTGAATTTTACATAATCCTCCGAGAAAACAGATTCTTTCGGATACATCACAGGGACTTGCTTCCCTCTATCAATATTTTGTTAATAAGAGTCAGTGTGCGGTTTTTTTCGTACCGCACATTGAATGTAACAAAATATTGATAGGATGGAGCAAGTCCCTGTGGATACATGTATATTCATTGGATATTCGGGTGCAAGTGTGCCAACAGCCCGGACCAACTGCACTTCAAAAATAAACCACTCATATAGTTAAAAATGAAAATATAAAGTGAACCCATTCATATATATTGAATGTAAAATAAACATTACATGCATCAATAGCACCATGTATTTCTACATTTGATCCGACTTTTAAATGTCACACAAAACGATTTTTTATTTCAGAATTTGTCTACGTTTTCAAAATCGCAACCGTTTACTAAAATAGAGAAAGACTAAAGTTACATGTAGTTATTTGATTCTCGCGAAATCGGTTTATCTGAATCAGGTAATTCGAGGTCTATGGTGTAGTCAGAACTTTGCCTCGACTTCTTGTTTAAAAATGGTGACCAATTTAATTACTCTCCCGCCCAGTTAAAATGTAAACTTTGCTCGATCTCCTTTGCCTGTTTTGATTTAACGTTCTTGTCGACTCTAATATACATATCATGGTTATGCAAACACGCAACTTCTGTCCTTCCGTTACACCTCTGGGTATACCCATCTCTTATCCGCCCTCTCTCCCTAATGCCCCAAATGATTTTCATGAAAATTTGCACACAATGTTTTTGACATATTAAAATGTTCACCTTCCAAATATTAATCTTGGCTTTCTGATGATCCGCGAATTCTGCGGCATTCTGTGGCAAAATCTAAAGTTTTAAATACACGATTTCCGAAAGATGTTAAAACTAAAAATCTGAATGAAACAAACAAAAAATGACACGTAATATTTAACACAAACCAATACCAGTATAAATATGTACATATACATGTCTGCACAAGTTTATGTTAGCTTCCTGTAATATTTTCCAGATTACTCGGCGAAAAGACAGTCGTTACTAAACAACTTTTCCATCTGAAGTGTGTGAGTTATTTATTCATTATTTTTATCATCATTTTAGTTGTTCTTGACATTTTAAGATTTTTGAAGGCCTACCTGTATATTACAATAGATTTCCAAAAATGATAAAGTCTCACATTTCGTATTTTGAGTATACTAAAGAAAATATCTGAAGATGAAATAGAATCTTTTCACGTCCATTAATCTGTTAATTCTTCAATAACTTTTCTTAATATAATCTATGTATTTTTTAATGTTTTACTCTCGAAATTAAATTTCGGGAAAAGCAAACAGTTCTAACCGTCTATACTGTACTAAGATACTATAAATATCCCCGTGCGTTGACGCAAAAACTGTTCTCTGTCGCGTTGTTGTAACTGGTTTTTCGTAGCTTTCTAAATGTCTTTCTATCGCACGCACCGTTTTCTTTTTCAAAAAAAATATTAATTCCAATTTTTATAGAAAACATATATAAATGCTCCTTATGGAGCTGACAAAAAAAATTCTTAAATCCCCCTCCCCCAAAATAAAAAAACTGCCTGTATACCAAATATCAGATCCCGAGCTTTTATATTTTTCAAGAAATTTATTTTCCACAAAAGTCTTACAAAGAAGTTTTTGGTCTGAAAAAAAGAAGACCTAAGTCACTGGAGCGTGAAAACGGAATCGGAGTCACACGACTTGGTGACAGTTGCGTAGACCTTAACCTGACCTGTCTGTATACCAAATGTAAGATGCCTAGCTATTATGGTTTTCAAGAAATTCATTTTCCACAAAAGTCTTACAAAGAAGTTTTCAGTCTGAAAAAACCTGGAGCGTAAAAAATGGGATCAGGGTCACACAGCATGGTAACAGTTATGTAGACCATAACGTTATCTGTCTGAATACAAAATATCAGATGTCTAGCTTTTATGCTTTTCAAGTAATTCATTTTCCACAAACGTCTTACAAAAAAGTTTACGACGACGCCGCCGCCGGAAAGTAAAATATATGTCTCACCTACAGCGACTATTCGTCGAGGAGAAACAAAAACTACATAGGTTAAAACTTCTCATGCATATGTTATAGCTTGGAACAGTTGCATAGTAACTGATTTGTCAATTGAGTGTCTACTCGTATAAAGGATAAATAACCCTTACGGTGCTCCATACCCATGCCATATGAATCCCCATTCCATAATAATAAGTATCCCCATACGAATTGAATATACTGTTTGATGGTATGTTTTCAATTATTTGGCTTCTCTATACGTGATTATGAGAAATGTAACCCCCCTAAAAAAAATCGAATGATATCTGAGTCTTGGCACCTAGAGGCTCCAATGAGCCTCATTAGTTTCAACTGATCTCTTATGTTGAACCTTTTTACCAGAGGAAATAAATCTCTACAAGGAGTTGTCCCACAACTTTGGCTCAATAGATGATTTTGTAGAGCAGTTCATGCTGAGGAATAGAGGTTGCTTAGGATTTTCTCTATTTCTAATACTTTTCGAGCTATAAGCTAAAAACTTTGGTCTGGCCCCCTATTCTATCTTTCGCATTGTCGACCATATTGGTCGTAGGCGTGCGTTATTTCACAAACTTGGTACGTGATTGGCTAGTAAAGTATTTAAATTCATCATAATAAGACATAACTAGAAGGGTTTATATTTTTGAAAAAAAAATTCTGTCTTTCGCAGGTCTGTATTGCAGCGTTTAGAGATGGCAACGATCATTGCATGTGGTCCATGTGAGGTCCGTACTAAATCAACCCCTGCAGAATATTGGTGCCCGGAATGCGAGGACTTGCTGTGTGAAGAGTGTAACAGCCATCACAGTTCAGCTAAAGCGTCCAGTAATCATACTGCCATAAGCGTGGAAAATTATAGAAAACTACCATTGTCGGTTCGCAAGGTCACTCAAATTTGTCCTGACCATGGCATGAAATATGTCCATTTCTGTACTACACATAATACTACATGCTGTCCAGCATGCGTTTCGGGATTACACAAGTCATGCCCCGATTTGCAAACGCTTGATGATGTTATCAAGACGGCCAAAACATCCAGTTTAATCGACGAAGTTGAAAGGAGTATGAAAGAAATTACATCAAACTTACAGAAAATCATTTTGGAACGTGATCAAAATATTTCAGAGATACAAAAACAGAAACGAGAAATTAAGGAGAAGATCGGCATTTTGCGTAAAAACGTCAACCAACACATTGACAAGTTAGAAAAAAAGATGCTCGGAGAATTAAACCGTATTGAAGACAGTGAGACAAAGCAGTTGCAACTATCAAAAACCAGTTTAACAGCCAAACTAGACCTGGTTAAAAACAAGTTAGAGGAAACGACCATGCTAAAGCAGTACGCCTCAGATCTACAAACCTTTCTTGGAACTCGGGAAATAGAAAAAGTCATAGAGAAAGAGAAAATATGCATAGATCATTTATCAAAAGACGGATCCCTTAACATATACGAACTACAATGCAGCATCAACGATAAAATACAAAGCATTATGTCCGATATTAAAACGTTTGGTTCGGTATCTGTCATCACTAAACCATCCACCGTCAGTCTGACATCTGACAAAGACAAACAGGCACAGATATTTATATCAACACCCCAACCAAACAGAATCAAATTTGAAAATGCTATCACCAATTTAAAATCCAAGTTCAATATCCAAGGGTCAACACTAATAGGAAGTTCTGTATTTCCCAATGGCAAAGTCATCGTTGCCGATTGTCGTAACACTCGTGTTATCATTTCAAGCGAATCTGGTGCAAAAGAGAAAGAAATCCACATCAAAGGAGAATTTGGTCCACGGGACGTGACAGTCATAGACGACAGATTTATCGCTGTATCTACATACAATGGAGTAGAGATAGTAGACGTGAATACCGGCACTGTGGAGAGGACGCTTGATGTAGGATCATGTTATGGATTGTCCTATCATGATGGAATGTTGTACTGCTGTGTATACAACAAAGGCGTCATTTCTATTGAGATGTCATCAGGGAGAAGTAAACTAATTATACAGGATAGACATTCCTTTTGGTCATACTGTGCCGTGGCGTGTGATATTTTATATTACACAAGGGCAGACAAGAATGTTTTACAATGTTATTCAATCACAGGAGAAAAGAAATGGAAGTTTGAAGATAGAACTCTGATCAATAGTCCTAGAGGTGTTACTACTGACGGCAGTGGTAATGTCTACCTGGCATCTTATGGAAACCACCAGATTGTGATGATATCTCCTGACGGACAAAGATGTAGACCCATACTGTCTGGTAATGACGGGATCAAAGAGCCATGGGGACTTTGCTTCAACAAGAACAATAATGAACTTTGCCTTGCCTGTGAAGATGGTCAGTGCTTCGTTTTCGAAATCAAATAGAATCACGGCGATTAAGTAACTTGATAACCACAAGAACCACAGATACCGTTTTGATAAATTTTATAAATGTGGTGGTTAAAATGTAAAACTCTCAGTTAAAACTTTTTAAAAATATATCGATTTAATGGTGAAGAACAATAAAAAGACAGAACAGCTTAGAATAATTGTGTATGGTAGCCGAGTTTGTAGCTGTGAAAAAGGAACGACCATTTGATTTTTACGAGGGGCTATGGTGAAATTTGATATGAACATAAAGTGCTTTGAACTAACAAAATGCAGGATGGTGGTTTGGCTGAAAAAAAAAATAGTAAGTCAAATCCAGGCTCCTATTTTTCAATAACAAGGCAGGACGAAGAAAATATCCACAACCACCCATAAAAATCAAATGGTTGCTCCCCATGTCGTAACGCCTATAAATTTTTAGTTAGTTAAGATAAGTGTCTTAAATCAGACTAAAAACAAACAGTTCATAAAAAGATTCCTTGTTAACCATTCATGCATATTACTCAATTCATAGTATTCATTGTATAATTTTTATACAAATCATCTCAATTTTAAGATAGACACACAGGCATGATTAAATGTTCTTGAAAGTAAGACAAATAAAGTGAAAATGAGCAAGGAGGCAGTCACTAAACATTGCTGTAGATGGTTTACCCTTTTTCATCCAAATTTTGATAACTTTTCTAAAACGTAGATCATATTTTTTTTTTCAAAATATATTTTTTAAATTAATTTCATTTTAGATTTCAATGATATTGTACCAATATTTACATCTTAGCAAAAAGGTAATGAAGACAATTGTACAAAGATTTTAGCCATGCCTTAAAAGTAATGTTAAGCAGATTCTTGGGGAAATGTAACATGTCGTGTTTGATGAAAATAGATTATTAGAATAGAATATTAATAAGTATTGTCGAATTAATATTTCCATCGTCTATAAAATGTACACAAAGCTAAAAAAAAAAACCCCAAAAAAAACTTGCCATTGACTCGTAATTTTTTTCAAATTTTTCACATGTTGCACAATTCAGATAAATGTGTTAGGGAAATCAACCACATATGGCTTTTGATTTGATCGGTCTTCAGAGTCGCCCCCACTTCCATTTAATATACGAGTATAATCATGTATATCGATGACAAAATAAATCAGAACGAGGAAAAAAGAATAATGTAATCGGCAAAGCCAACTTAGGAACGGACCATTACACTTGATAGGGGGCCTGTTATTCTTGTTTTGGTCAGAAAATATTTATTTTTAGCTGCTATGTGAGCTATTGTCATCACTTGGTGTCCGTCGTCGTCTGTTAACAATCGTTCTAAAACCTTCTCCTCTGAAACTACTGAACAGAATTTAATGAAACTTTGTATGAATGATCCTTAGGGTGTTCTGCACCAAACTTGTGTTTCGATTTTTGATACGTCAAAAACATGGCTGCCGTTACTAAAAATAGACCAGGGAGGTCAGACAACTGTTTTTGACCTGTAAATAAAAAAAGTAGAAGAGCTAGATAATCTGATATCACCATACTGCTTCAGCATCAAAAGTTCTACAAAAGTTTTCATTTGGTCGAAGTTGTCAGATGATCACTTATAGGGGTAACAACCCCTTAAAGGTGAAAAATAGCGTTTTTTCATGTAAGAAGCAAAGGTGTACCAAAGGGGTAATCAGTATCATAAAACCGTAAAGACAAAGACAAAACCGGCAGACAAAAAATCATCACAACAAAACAAACCACATAACAACATAAAACACACACACATAAGAACAAAACCGCATTCAGCAACGCGAACTCAAGTCGAAACGAGAGTGAACTCAGGTGCTCCGGAAGAGTAAGCAGTTCCTGCTTGCTATAGCACACCCGTCACGTTGCCGAAGATCGATTAAGTGTTGGTCAAATCCGGAAAGGATGACTTTACAAAACTCTATTTCAAACCAACATCTGTGCTCATCTGAGAGATAGAAATCCCGTATTTGTATACAAGCACATGATGTCGTCCGTAAAATTTCTTGAGTGATGACAACAACCTGGGAGCAACATACCCCTGTGTTAACAATTTGCTTGTCAGCCGTGTGGCTCTATCAAGGAAGTCGTTGTACTCCCAACATGCTCTGGAATAGCGAATCAATTGTGATACGTAAACTCCATATGCTGGAGCGGACGGAATGTTGCTACACAGAAAGGGAAAGTTAACTATTGGAAAGTTGAAGTCATCATGTATTTGGCTTAAAGAATGAAAACTGTTGCAGACAGAGAAAAGCTGTTACTTGCTTAATTGTTCAGCTCATTTGGCTCTACAAAAAACTTCATACGGTCGAAGTTGTCAGGTGATCCCTTATAGGGGTTATATAAAAAAGGCGAAAAAAGTGTTTTTGGCCTATAGAATGAAAACTTTTGCAGATAGAGAAAAACTGTTGCTTGCTTAAATGTTCAGTTCATTAAGCTCTACATAAGCATTCATATATAGGGTCGCAGTTGTCAGACGACCCCTTATAGGGATTACAGTCCCTAAATTAACATTTTTTTAATGTTTTTGGCTTATAAAATGAAAACTATAGCAGATAAAGAAAGGTGGCTGATTGCTTGAATGTTCAGTTAATTAAATTCTTAACAAATCTTCATAGAGTCAAAGTTTCCAGATGACCCCTTATAGGGGATATGACCCCTTAAAGAACATTTTGCATGTTTTTTGGCCTACACAATGAAAACTTTTGCTGAAAGAGAAAAGCTGTTGCTTGCTTAAATGTACAGCTCATTAAGCTCTACAAGTCATCAAAGGGTCGAAGTTGGCAGACGATCCCTTAAAGAGGTTATAGTCCTCTAAAGGTGAAAAATAATCTTTTTTGCTTATTGAATGAAAACTGTTGCAGATAGAGAAAAGCTTTTTCTTGCTTAAACATATAGATAATTTAGTTATACAAAAGTCTTCATAGGGTTGACATCAAAACCAGGTGGGCGATTCAGGCTGTGTCGCGACAGAATGTTTTTTTTTCCATTATATTAGCATCATTTTATATAGCAGAATTCTTTCTTCATGATATTTTTTTCTCACCAAACCAAACAAAGGGTCAAAACCTCTTTCACTGTTATTGTTCATCTTCGGTTCACACTGCCAGTGATATTTATTCAACATGACATAGGAAAAGAGAATTCAAATGAATAGCATAAAATTATAAATATTAGAAAAATAGCAGAAATATCATGATCCGTGAATGTAATGATTTACAAGGTCCGTTCATGTTAGGTTGACTTGAAAACTTAAACAACATCAAACAGAATTCTACAAAAGATTTTTTTTTGCCAAATAATCATTGTGGCAATGTTTAAGTTTTTCAGTATTCTATTCAACTCTGCTTCTGTCTCATTGATATGAAACTATTTCAAGCTAAGACAAAACCTGTTTGTGGAGCTCATTTAACTCTCAGGTTTTGAGTTGTCAGTTGACAGATAGTAATGGAAAGACTCTTAAAACATGTAAAAGGAAAAGAATAATGTTTATTTTTCATGAATTAACCCTATAGAATGAAAACTATCGCAGAGGAAAGATGTTGCTCGCGAAAAGCCTCAGCTCATTAAAACTCTACAAAAGTCTCCACCGGACCGAAGTTGCTGAATGTTCCTAACAGGGGTTATGGCCCTTTAACGGTAGAATTAAAAGAACGAAAAGTCCGATATTGCTAACAAAGGGTTCTGAAACGATCGGGAAATCGGGAAAAGACCGGGAATTTCAGTTATTTTTGTGTTTCCATGTTTTACATGTTGTCTGATCTTATCCCTTTCTTGTTGGTGTTTACTGGTTTTGTCTCTGCTCTTTCGGACTTTGACATTCGGATACCCCAATGGTACCTCTGCTTCTTTCATTTTTTCAAATCCAGGTGCGGAAAAAAAACGGGAATATGTTCACAAAGGCCTATAAATGGCCCTATAATTGGGCTGATTTTTCATATTCAAGAAATCTAAATGAATGCAATGGAAATAACTCACAGAATACCTATATTTAAAAAAATATAATAGTTTTCTAGTGATAAAATTGTTCAGTTTCCTTCAGTGACCCCCTAAATATGAGAAAAATTAGGAAAATCTTCATTTTTGTCGATTTTTTACCCCTTTTTACCACTATTGTGCCAAAATCAAAAGTGGCCGCATGCTCTGACCAACATAGATTTTTGTTTATTTATTTATTACTTAAAATTAAATAGTTTACCAAAAAATAATTTTGGTCAGAATATGCGGCCAACATTATATTCATCATTTATTACAGAAAAAGAGGCTAAATATGTCAACAATAGCGATTTCTAAAGAAGTTCACTAACTTTAAAGGTCTCGGCTGTTCACGAAAGTAAACAATTCATGTACAATTTATAACATTTAATAAAGTACAGAGTCTTATGATCACTCTAGCAGCATTATTTTGTAGCTGTCTCGAATTTGAAATTTAGGGCCGTTTTTCGCCCTTTCCGAACATACTCTTTTCACCAACACCCTACATATGCTACACAGTTCTACTCTGACCAAATATACGGCGGTAATATGTCAAGATCGATGTGATTGTTTCTTTTTAATTCAGTGAATCTTAGTTTCTAATCACTATTGTCAACATATTTAATTGGTTTATTTGGACATGTCGGATGAGAATATATTTTTTTTGTAAGAAAGGACATTGAAAATGAGTAAAAAGAGTATGGTTTGAGCCCTGCAAAGGGTCAGGTGAGTGATTCATTCTCCTGGAAGCCTCTTGTCTTTATCAACATATGACCAATACCATAGAAATCAACAGAAAAGGGATAGAAAAACATTACATTCGTTTTTAATAAAAACCGCCAATAACATGAATAAAGAGAAAAAAAAGTGACATAGGGATGCACCGACTTTTGTAACATCAACGGGAACTTGTACACATTTAACGTTTAACCATTTCATTGCAACAAGGCATAAAAAAAATTGACCAGTCTCCATTGAAAAGAGCAGCTAAGACAAAATAAAAAATGTTTTATCTGTTTCTCAAGTTCCATGAAAATATTACGCCCATTGCATAGATTGGACATGTAGAAAAAAGTGAACACAAAAGCCCACCAAAGACCAAGCTTATGCAGTATACAAAATGTAGGTGTCTGGAAAGAATTATTTTATCAAAGGTGTCGATATATACGAATTATTTTCATAAATAACATTTTTATATGGCAAAAATCCTCTTTCAGAATATTTTTTCAAGTAAAATGGTCGATTCCTTAAAATTCTGTTTTTCATGTTTTGTGACTTTGTGATGAAGAGCAGAAATAAAAGCTCCGTTTCTTCGTTTTGTTAATGTCAATGTTTATATATTTTTTTGTGTGTCATGAATATTTGGAGGATAACGAGATGCGTAATAGATCACGCCACACAACCAGCATATATTAACAGAAATTTTAAAAATCCATGATGGAAATCAGACAGCAGCCACCATTGTAACATCGTGAATGTGACCAGTAGTCGCAGTTCGCGATTTTTCGATTGGCCCAAGATTTAAAATATAATGCATAAGATTCAACACCAATCCTAAAAATGTCAACAAAGCACCCCATATTTGACCTAATGGAGACTTTTGTAGAGTTTAATATGCTGAATTATGTTGAAGCTAACTTCAGCAACAGCTAGTCCCTCTTTCTGCTAGAGGGTTAATATGAAATTCATTTTTGTTACCTATAAAGGGCCTTAACCCCTGTAAAGGGTCATCTGACAACTTTGACTCAATTGAAATTTTTGTAAAACTAGAAACTAGATGAACTGAAGGTTGAAACAAGCAGCAGCTTTTTTCTCTCTGCAATATAGTTTTCATTCTTGAGGACAAAACATGAAAAATTGCTATTTTGGAACTCTCTTGAAAAAACTCCCTTACTAATAGTTTAGACACCTCTCTTAAAATAAACTCTGATGAGTCCCAAAAAGACGAAATAGGCGTCATAATTATTCCTCTAGAACTTTTTTGTAAATTTAATTTCATTTCTCATTTCTGTACAGAACGTAAGTGAAACAGGTGAAAAATTAAGAGCGCCTTAACTAAACTTTCACAGGACTTAATTGACTTTATGCCTTTTAGACCAAATAATGGCCATACGTTTTCCATGTTTACCTTGAACATATTTCGTTCTTTTTTTTTGTATATATGTATGATTGTGTTTTGTGCTTAACTGCAACGTTCAGTTTTATAAATCAGCAATGCCTCACTGCTACAAACAAGTTAAGGATGCGATTAAGAGGGTACCCAACACTTAGGCTAAAATAAAGTAAAATTGTGTCGTTTAATTTTCTTGAAAATTTGCAAAAATATTCACTTTAATTATACAAATTCAATCACAAAATCATAGAATTTTCGCATCATAGGTTTCTTGGGAAAATTTTCGTTGAACATAATGGAGTTTCAACATATCCGATTTTGATCACTTAGAAGCTTGACTTCTTTGATTAAATGTATCAATTAACGCTCAAATAATTCATAAGAGTTATCTACCTTCAGTGTTCTGTACCTCCTTAATAACCTTTCGTTTTGCAGTCCGCGTACTAGTATATTTACATTGAATGATATTGAGATGTGGAATAGCTCTACCCGACATTGCCTATATCAATCAGCAGCAATTTAAAGTCTACAAGAGAAACAGCTTGTAGCCATCACCGCGACCAGTTTGTCAATCAGTTCCAGATTAAAAAGACCCGATTCCGAACATATAACAACTGACTCAAAAATGACGGGTAAAATATCAGATTTGTTAAAATTTCTGCATAGCTCCGGACAGGCACATAAAACATATGTCAGGGTTAACTCTGTCGGTTGTTTCTTTCAATCACCACTAAAGCTGTCAACTGCTTTGTATGACCAGGTTGCGTCGCTTAACAAAAAAGTAATTACATCTAGGGAAAAAATAAATGAAAGAAGACGTTGACATTATTAGGCTTAGGTTTGGTATAAGAAAGGAAAAACAGATAAACTCTCAAATGTGATAAATGAATTTAAATACTTAAACGCAGTATATGCTGGTAATGCTGTATATGCATATATTAAGGAGTAACTTATCATGAAGCAAGCATTGGAAGTTCAAAAACAAAAAATATTGAACGAAAAAGACTCAAAACCAACAAAGTGCGAACAGGAAAGCCAAATCCAGCACCGAGGATATTACCATTTGAAGTACAAGGAAGAAACCTAGTGTTTTAAACAATGTTGAATTTTGCAATAGAAATTTTCTATGACAGAAAATATTGAAATTTATAGGTAGATATAGGTGATTCTTTTTTTTCAACAATCATCAACATTATGTTTCTATGAATAAAATATGTTTAATATGCTGTTTTTGTGTAGATTTTAAACAACAACAACATTTGTTTGCATCGGTAAGACGCAAAAGAGTTCAGGCGTGTTTAACGAAGAGCAAATGTAAGATGCGTTTGTAGTAAAAGGTTAAACTTAGCTCTTAAAGGGATACCATAAAAAAGGTCAAAGTTGAAAAGGATTTACAACATATATACTTACTTGTGTTATTTTATTTCAGATTGCTAAACAATTTACCTGCAACCAACATGGAGCCAGTCAGCTACATCGACGATGGACCGACCATCGAACGACTTACTAGTGTACTAGATGCACCACGATTTACGAGTCAGGAGAATCAACAAGGTCACATGACTTGTTACTTAATGGGTTACGATTGTACTCAATGCAACCAGGTCATTGCCGACCAACGCCATTTAGAATTACATCAACAAAGACATGGACAAAGAGAAGCAGGTCAACCGTTCCACATGGATGATCCGAAGTCCTATTACACCATTAAACAGATTTTTAAGGACCTGCCTTCCATCATAAGAAAAAATATATCAGTTATTTGACTCCATCCTGCAAACTATCGGCGAAGATTTTAAATAACATGACCTTGCTAGACTGACATATGAAATTAACTCCCTTGATATCCCGATTACCCTACCTATACTTCAAATCAAGGATAGCTATTAAAGAAAATAAAGAGGTTATTACAATCCAATGAAGAGTTTGTCCTGGACGGAAACCTAGAATTAGATATCATTCCAGCTTTTCTTTTACCTTCAGGTGTTCAAGTTAGTGTTATCTTGATGTAACTGTTATTTTCTCTACGTAGAATGTAACCTATAACTCTCCATCTTAGCACTTTGATCATATGGGACAGTAGTGTTGTCTTGGTGCAGGTGTACAGATCGATTTTTGAGATCTTCTCAGGCCAATGTATCTTCAATATCTTACATAGGCATTTACGGTAGAATGTGTCAAACCTCTCTTCGTCTTTTTTGTTGTTGTCCATAGCTCTGCGCAGTAGAGCAGTACAGAAATTACGTTTGCATTAAAAGTAGCAATTGAGTTTTGGTATTTCCATACCTGAGTTAAGGCACAGTAAGCAGATCTTACTAGCCCCAGTCTCCTTGTTAGGTCTCTTTTGGGTACCACCATTTTGTCCATTGTTGTTCCTAAGTATAGGAAGGAGTCTGTATCTTCCACCTCAGTTTTGTTATGTCTCCCAAACGAAAGTTTGGAGACATATTGTTTTTACTCTGTTTCTTATTATGTCTCCCAAACGAAAGTTTGGAGACATATTGTTTTTACTCTGTTTCTTCTTATTATTATTAAGTCCCCCAAACAACGTTTGGGGACTTATTGTTTTTGCACCGTTTCTTATTATTATTATTCTTCTTCTTCTTCTTCTTCTTCCGATTCTTCCACTTAGTCGTGAACTTGTCCGGAGATCCCAGAGAAAACAACTCCACATATCAATATGAAACTTGGCAGGATAATAGATAGTAAAGAAAGGAAGCTTCGTTGACAATCGGACTTTTCAAAATGGCCGCCGTTTCCATGGAAACAGGAAAATGGACTAAATAACGGACATTGCAATATCTCGGTAACCTAGGTGCGCAGGGTTCTGAAATTTTGTAGGTTGATAGAGCAAAACATTCTCTTTCATAATATGAAAAAAAATTTTGAAGCGATATTTACGGTTTTTGAGATATAAATAAAAATGCGATTTCTCAAGGGAGATAATCGGGTCGAAATTTTCAAAGTGCTCCGATTTACATGAAAATTTATATTTAGGGGTTTTTTGACATGCTGAAGAGAATAGTGGCAAATACGGGTCGTTTGGGGGACTTTGTGACTTGCTTGCAATCACAGTTAATACTTGTTATTTTTATTCTTCTTCTTCTTATTCTTCCACTTAGTCGTGAACTTGTCCGGAGATCCCAGAGAAAACGACTCCACATATCAATATGAAACTTGGCAGGATAATAGATTGTAAATAAAGGAAGCTTCGTTGACAATCGGAATTTTCAAAATGGCCGCCGTTTCCATGGAAACAGGAAAATGGACTAAATATTGGACATTGCAATATCTCAGTAACCTAGGTGCGCAGGGTTCTGAAATTTTGTAGGTTGATAGAGCAAAACATTCTCTTCAATAATATGAAAAAAAATTTTGAAGCGATATTTACGGTTTTCGAGATATAAATAAAAATGTGATTTCAAGGGAGATAATCGGGTCAAAATTTTCAAAGTGCTCCAATTTACATGAAAATTGATATTTAGGGGTTTTTTGACATGCTGATGAGAATAGTGGCAAATACGGGTCGTTTGGGGGACTTTGTGACTTGCTTGCAATCACAGTTAATACTTGTTATTATTATTATTATTCTTTTTCTTCTTTCTCCCGCCATGAACGTGTCCGGCAGTTTTCTTGAAAACGCCTAGAGGGATTTGCACGAAACATTGTAGGAAGGTAGATGGGTTACTAGAGTTGTTGAGGGACTTCAAAATGGCCGCCGTTTCCGTGTAATTGGCGAAAGTTCATAATATAGGACATTGCAATATCTCGGTAACCTAGGTGCGTAGGAGGCTGAAATTTTGTAGGTGAATAGAGCAAAAGGAGCTGTTCAATAATACGAAAAAAAAATTTGAAGCGATATTTACGGTTTTCGAGTTATTTGCGAAAATGTGATTTTTCGGGCCCGAAAATGCAAAAATCATCAAAATGCTTCAATATTGACATAATTTTGTGTCTAGGGGTTTTAAAAGATGACGAATCATAATAGGAGGGCAAAAATGGATTCGTTTGGGAGACATTTTTGTGTTGGGCATCCCCAACACAGTCAGCACTTGTTATTAAGGTCTTTCACGACTACGGTCGTAAAGACCTTCTAGCAATTCTTCTGATTATTATTATTCTTCATCCGCCACAAATTCTACTTTTTTGTTTCGCGACATATCATTTCAATACTTAAGGTAGTATATCGGTCATGAAAAACAAATTTCAAAATTAGTCCGTTAAGTGAAACTATTTATAGTTACGGAGTTATCTCCCCTTACACCATAAAGTTTGTTGGTACATCTCCTCCTAAACTATAATACAAATAGAAAAAGTAAGGCATGCAAAGTGATGAGGGACTAATAAAGGTGCTTTATGGAACCATTTCATAAATGTTAAACCACTTCCTGTTAATGATTTTAAGAGTCGAAAAGTGTCGCGACATAATAAATTGCTCAAAATGCAATTTCAAGGTTAACTACATATTATGATCTATTTTTCACATAATTTTCCATATTTGAGTCAGGTTTTTTTTTGTGCTAAACAGTTGTCCAATGTCTAATCTACCTATTTAAGCCAAAAAATGACAAAAAATTGCTAAATTATTTGACGCGAATGGATTTTTAAGAAATTTACACCGGTATTAGGTACGGAGTAACCGTATGACCTTGACTGACTTTTCAAGGTCAAATCAACTTAATGACACCTTTCCAACACTTTTTTACTATTTAAGGGTCTTAGATATAAAAAATGAAAAAAATGAAAATTTATCCCCCCTTTTTCCCAAAAATGTGAAAATTGACATTTTTTCACTAAAAGTGGTCAAAACATGTTAATTGTATTACTTTTAATCATTTTTAGTCAAAATTAGATGAAAAAATGTCGACCGGTCCTTATTAAGGTCTTTCACGACTACGGTCGTAAAGACCTTCTAGCAATTCTTCTGATTATTATTATTCTTCATCCGCCACAAATTCTACTTTTTTGTTTCGCGACATATCATTTCAATACTTAAGGTAGTATATCGGTCATGAAAAACAAATTTCAAAATTAGTCCGTTAAGTGAAACTATTTATAGTTACGGAGTTATCTCCCCTTACACCATAAAGTTTGTTGGTACATCTCCTCCTAAACTATAATACAAATAGAAAAAGTAAGGCATGCAAAGTGATGAGGGACTAATAAAGGTGCTTTATGGAACCATTTCATAAATGTTAAACCACTTCCTGTTAATGATTTTAAGAGTCGAAAAGTGTCGCGACATAATAAATTGCTCAAAATGCAATTTCAAGGTTAACTACATATTATGATCTATTTTTCACATAATTTTCCATATTTGAGTCAGGTTTTTTTTTGTGCTAAACAGTTGTCCAATGTCTAATCTACCTATTTAAGCCAAAAAATGACAAAAAATTGCTAAATTATTTGACGCGAATGGATTTTTAAGAAATTTACACCGGTATTAGGTACGGAGTAACCGTATGACCTTGACTGACTTTTCAAGGTCAAATCAACTTAATGACACCTTTCCAACACTTTTTTACTATTTAAGGGTCTTAGATATAAAAAATGAAAAAAATGAAAATTTATCCCCCCTTTTTCCCAAAAATGTGAAAATTGACATTTTTTCACTAAAAGTGGTCAAAACATGTTAATTGTATTACTTTTAATAATTTTTAGTCAAAATTAGATGAAAAAATGTCGACCGGTCCTTATTAAGGTCTTTCACGACTACGGTCGTAAAGACCTTCTAGCAATTCTTCTGATTATTATTATTCTTCATCCGCCACAAATTCTACTTTTTTGTTTCGCGACATATCATTTCAATACTTAAGGTAGTATATCGGTCATGAAAAACAAATTTCAAAATTAGTCCGTTAAGTGAAACTATTTATAGTTACGGAGTTATCTCCCCTTACACCATAAAGTTTGTTGGTACATCTCCTCCTAAACTATAATACAAATAGAAAAAGTAAGGCATGCAAAGTGATGAGGGACTAATAAAGGTGCTTTATGGAACCATTTCATAAATGTTAAACCACTTCCTGTTAATGATTTTAAGAGTCGAAAAGTGTCGCGACATAATAAATTGCTCAAAATGCAATTTCAAGGTTAACTACATATTATGATCTATTTTTCACATAATTTTCCATATTTGAGTCAGGTTTTTTTTTGTGCTAAACAGTTGTCCAATGTCTAATCTACCTATTTAAGCCAAAAAATGACAAAAAATTGCTAAATTATTTGACGCGAATGGATTTTTAAGAAATTTACACCGGTATTAGGTACGGAGTAACCGTATGACCTTGACTGACTTTTCAAGGTCAAATCAACTTAATGACACCTTTCCAACACTTTTTTACTATTTAAGGGTCTTAGATATAAAAAATGAAAAAAATGAAAATTTATCCCCCCTTTTTCCCAAAAATGTGAAAATTGACATTTTTTCACTAAAAGTGGTCAAAACATGTTAATTGTATTACTTTTAATCATTTTTAGTCAAAATTAGATGAAAAAATGTCGACCGGTCCTTATTAAGGTCTTTCACGACTACGGTCGTAAAGACCTTCTAGCAATTCTTCTGATTATTATTATTCTTCATCCGCCACAAATTCTACTTTTTTGTTTCGCGACATATCATTTCAATACTTAAGGTAGTATATCGGTCATGAAAAACAAATTTCAAAATTAGTCCGTTAAGTGAAACTATTTATAGTTACGGAGTTATCTCCCCTTACACCATAAAGTTTGTTGGTACATCTCCTCCTAAACTATAATACAAATAGAAAAAGTAAGGCATGCAAAGTGATGAGGGACTAATAAAGGTGCTTTATGGAACCATTTCATAAATGTTAAACCACTTCCTGTTAATGATTTTAAGAGTCGAAAAGTGTCGCGACATAATAAATTGCTCAAAATGCAATTTCAAGGTTAACTACATATTATGATCTATTTTTCACATAATTTTCCATATTTGAGTCAGGTTTTTTTTTGTGCTAAACAGTTGTCCAATGTCTAATCTACCTATTTAAGCCAAAAAATGACAAAAAATTGCTAAATTATTTGACGCGAATGGATTTTTAAGAAATTTACACCGGTATTAGGTACGGAGTAACCGTATGACCTTGACTGACTTTTCAAGGTCAAATCAACTTAATGACACCTTTCCAACACTTTTTTACTATTTAAGGGTCTTAGATATAAAAAATGAAAAAAATGAAAATTTATCCCCCCTTTTTCCCAAAAATGTGAAAATTGACATTTTTTCACTAAAAGTGGTCAAAACATGTTAATTGTATTACTTTTAATCATTTTTAGTCAAAATTAGATGAAAAAATGTCGACCGGTCCTTATTAAGGTCTTTCACGACTACGGTCGTAAAGACCTTCTAGCAATTCTTCTGATTATTATTATTCTTCATCCGCCACAAATTCTACTTTTTTGTTTCGCGACATATCATTTCAATACTTAAGGTAGTATATCGGTCATGAAAAACAAATTTCAAAATTAGTCCGTTAAGTGAAACTATTTATAGTTACGGAGTTATCTCCCCTTACACCATAAAGTTTGTTGGTACATCTCCTCCTAAACTATAATACAAATAGAAAAAGTAAGGCATGCAAAGTGATGAGGGACTAATAAAGGTGCTTTATGGAACCATTTCATAAATGTTAAACCACTTCCTGTTAATGATTTTAAGAGTCGAAAAGTGTCGCGACATAATAAATTGCTCAAAATCCAATTTCAAGGTTAACTACATATTATGATCTATTTTTCACATAATTTTCCATATTTGAGTCAGGTTTTTTTTTGTGCTAAACAGTTGTCCAATGTCTAATCTACCTATTTAAGCCAAAAAATGACAAAAAATTGCTAAATTATTTGACGCGAATGGATTTTTAAGAAATTTACACCGGTATTAGGTACGGAGTAACCGTATGACCTTGACTGACTTTTCAAGGTCAAATCAACTTAATGACACCTTTCCAACACTTTTTTACTATTTAAGGGTCTTAGATATAAAAAATGAAAAAAATGAAAATTTATCCCCCCTTTTTCCCAAAAATGTGAAAATTGACATTTTTTCACTAAAAGTGGTCAAAACATGTTAATTGTATTACTTTTAATCATTTTTAGTCAAAATTAGATGAAAAAATGTCGACCGGTCCTTATTAAGGTCTTTCACGACTACGGTCGTAAAGACCTTCTAGCAATTCTTCTGATTATTATTATTCTTCATCCGCCACAAATTCTACTTTTTTGTTTCGCGACATATCATTTCAATACTTAAGGTAGTATATCGGTCATGAAAAACAAATTTCAAAATTAGTCCGTTAAGTGAAACTATTTATAGTTACGGAGTTATCTCCCCTTACACCATAAAGTTTGTTGGTACATCTCCTCCTAAACTATAATACAAATAGAAAAAGTAAGGCATGCAAAGTGATGAGGGACTAATAAAGGTGCTTTATGGAACCATTTCATAAATGTTAAACCACTTCCTGTTAATGATTTTAAGAGTCGAAAAGTGTCGCGACATAATAAATTGCTCAAAATGCAATTTCAAGGTTAACTACATATTATGATCTATTTTTCACATAATTTTCCATATTTGAGTCAGGTTTTTTTTTGTGCTAAACAGTTGTCCAATGTCTAATCTACCTATTTAAGCCAAAAAATGACAAAAAATTGCTAAATTATTTGACGCGAATGGATTTTTAAGAAATTTACACCGGTATTAGGTACGGAGTAACCGTATGACCTTGACTGACTTTTCAAGGTCAAATCAACTTAATGACACCTTTCCAACACTTTTTTACTATTTAAGGGTCTTAGATATAAAAAATGAAAAAAATGAAAATTTATCCCCCCTTTTTCCCAAAAATGTGAAAATTGACATTTTTTCACTAAAAGTGGTCAAAACATGTTAATTGTATTACTTTTAATCATTTTTAGTCAAAATTAGATGAAAAAATGTCGACCGGTCCTTATTAAGGTCTTTCACGACTACGGTCGTAAAGACCTTCTAGCAATTCTTCTGATTATTATTATTCTTCATCCGCCACAAATTCTACTTTTTTGTTTCGCGACATATCATTTCAATACTTAAGGTAGTATATCGGTCATGAAAAACAAATTTCAAAATTAGTCCGTTAAGTGAAACTATTTATAGTTACGGAGTTATCTCCCCTTACACCATAAAGTTTGTTGGTACATCTCCTCCTAAACTATAATACAAATAGAAAAAGTAAGGCATGCAAAGTGATGAGGGACTAATAAAGGTGCTTTATGGAACCATTTCATAAATGTTAAACCACTTCCTGTTAATGATTTTAAGAGTCGAAAAGTGTCGCGACATAATAAATTGCTCAAAATGCAATTTCAAGGTTAACTACATATTATGATCTATTTTTCACATAATTTTCCATATTTGAGTCAGGTTTTTTTTTGTGCTAAACAGTTGTCCAATGTCTAATCTACCTATTTAAGCCAAAAAATGACAAAAAATTGCTAAATTATTTGACGCGAATGGATTTTTAAGAAATTTACACCGGTATTAGGTACGGAGTAACCGTATGACCTTGACTGACTTTTCAAGGTCAAATCAACTTAATGACACCTTTCCAACACTTTTTTACTATTTAAGGGTCTTAGATATAAAAAATGAAAAAAATGAAAATTTATCCCCCCTTTTTCCCAAAAATGTGAAAATTGACATTTTTTCACTAAAAGTGGTCAAAACATGTTAATTGTATTACTTTTAATCATTTTTAGTCAAAATTAGATGAAAAAATGTCGACCGGTCCTTATTAAGGTCTTTCACGACTACGGTCGTAAAGACCTTCTAGCAATTCTTCTGATTATTATTATTCTTCATCCGCCACAAATTCTACTTTTTTGTTTCGCGACATATCATTTCAATACTTAAGGTAGTATATCGGTCATGAAAAACAAATTTCAAAATTAGTCCGTTAAGTGAAACTATTTATAGTTACGGAGTTATCTCCCCTTACACCATAAAGTTTGTTGGTACATCTCCTCCTAAACTATAATACAAATAGAAAAAGTAAGGCATGCAAAGTGATGAGGGACTAATAAAGGTGCTTTATGGAACCATTTCATAAATGTTAAACCACTTCCTGTTAATGATTTTAAGAGTCGAAAAGTGTCGCGACATAATAAATTGCTCAAAATGCAATTTCAAGGTTAACTACATATTATGATCTATTTTTCACATAATTTTCCATATTTGAGTCAGGTTTTTTTTTGTGCTAAACAGTTGTCCAATGTCTAATCTATCTATTTAAGCCAAAAAATGACAAAAAATTGCTAAATTATTTGACGCGAATGGATTTTTAAGAAATTTACACCGGTATTAGGTACGGAGTAACCGTATGACCTTGACTGACTTTTCAAGGTCAAATCAACTTAATGACACCTTTCCAACACTTTTTTACTATTTAAGGGTCTTAGATATAAAAAATGAAAAAAATGAAAATTTATCCCCCCTTTTTCCCAAAAATGTGAAAATTGACATTTTTTCACTAAAAGTGGTCAAAACATGTTAATTGTATTACTTTTAATCATTTTTAGTCAAAATTAGATGAAAAAATGTCGACCGGTCCTTATTAAGGTCTTTCACGACTACGGTCGTAAAGACCTTCTAGCAATTCTTCTGATTATTATTATTCTTCATCCGCCACAAATTCTACTTTTTTGTTTCGCGACATATCATTTCAATACTTAAGGTAGTATATCGGTCATGAAAAACAAATTTCAAAATTAGTCCGTTAAGTGAAACTATTTATAGTTACGGAGTTATCTCCCCTTACACCATAAAGTTTGTTGGTACATCTCCTCCTAAACTATAATACAAATAGAAAAAGTAAGGCATGCAAAGTGATGAGGGACTAATAAAGGTGCTTTATGGAACCATTTCATAAATGTTAAACCACTTCCTGTTAATGATTTTAAGAGTCGAAAAGTGTCGCGACATAATAAATTGCTCAAAATGCAATTTCAAGGTTAACTACATATTATGATCTATTTTTCACATAATTTTCCATATTTGAGTCAGGTTTTTTTTTGTGCTAAACAGTTGTCCAATGTCTAATCTACCTATTTAAGCCAAAAAATGACAAAAAATTGCTAAATTATTTGACGCGAATGGATTTTTAAGAAATTTACACCGGTATTAGGTACGGAGTAACCGTATGACCTTGACTGACTTTTCAAGGTCAAATCAACTTAATGACACCTTTCCAACACTTTTTTACTATTTAAGGGTCTTAGATATAAAAAATGAAAAAAATGAAAATTTATCCCCCCTTTTTCCCAAAAATGTGAAAATTGACATTTTTTCACTAAAAGTGGTCAAAACATGTTAATTGTATTACTTTTAATCATTTTTAGTCAAAATTAGATGAAAAAATGTCGACCGGTCCTTATTAAGGTCTTTCACGACTACGGTCGTAAAGACCTTCTAGCAATTCTTCTGATTATTATTATTCTTCATCCGCCACAAATTCTACTTTTTTGTTTCGCGACATATCATTTCAATACTTAAGGTAGTATATCGGTCATGAAAAACAAATTTCAAAATTAGTCCGTTAAGTGAAACTATTTATAGTTACGGAGTTATCTCCCCTTACACCATAAAGTTTGTTGGTACATCTCCTCCTAAACTATAATACAAATAGAAAAAGTAAGGCATGCAAAGTGATGAGGGACTAATAAAGGTGCTTTATGGAACCATTTCATAAATGTTAAACCACTTCCTGTTAATGATTTTAAGAGTCGAAAAGTGTCGCGACATAATAAATTGCTCAAAATGCAATTTCAAGGTTAACTACATATTATGATCTATTTTTCACATAATTTTCCATATTTGAGTCAGGTTTTTTTTTGTGCTAAACA
Organism: Arcuatula senhousia; assembly: GCA_963971305.1. NCBI lineage: Eukaryota > Metazoa > Mollusca > Bivalvia > Mytilida > Mytilidae > Arcuatula > Arcuatula senhousia. Next base: position 11,840,657 of record OZ020305.1, read on the forward strand.
GTTGTCCAATGTCTAATCTACCTATTTAAGCCAAAAAATGACAAAAAATTGCTAAATTATTTGACGCGAATGGATTTTTAAGAAATTTACACCGGTATTAGGTACGGAGTAACCGTATGACCTTGACTGACTTTTCAAGGTCAAATCAACTTAATGACACCTTTCCAACACTTTTTTACTATTTAAGGGTCTTAGATATAAAAAATGAAAAAAATGAAAATTTATCCCCCCTTTTTCCCAAAAATGTGAAAATTGACATTTTTTCACTAAAAGTGGTCAAAACATGTTAATTGTATTACTTTTAATCATTTTTAGTCAAAATTAGATGAAAAAATGTCGACCGGTCCTTATTAAGGTCTTTCACGACTACGGTCGTAAAGACCTTCTAGCAATTCTTCTGATTATTATTATTCTTCATCCGCCACAAATTCTACTTTTTTGTTTCGCGACATATCATTTCAATACTTAAGGTAGTATATCGGTCATGAAAAACAAATTTCAAAATTAGTCCGTTAAGTGAAACTATTTATAGTTACGGAGTTATCTCCCCTTACACCATAAAGTTTGTTGGTACATCTCCTCCTAAACTATAATACAAATAGAAAAAGTAAGGCATGCAAAGTGATGAGGGACTAATAAAGGTGCTTTATGGAACCATTTCATAAATGTTAAACCACTTCCTGTTAATGATTTTAAGAGTCGAAAAGTGTCGCGACATAATAAATTGCTCAAAATGCAATTTCAAGGTTAACTACATATTATGATCTATTTTTCACATAATTTTCCATATTTGAGTCAGGTTTTTTTTTGTGCTAAACAGTTGTCCAATGTCTAATCTACCTATTTAAGCCAAAAAATGACAAAAAATTGCTAAATTATTTGACGCGAATGGATTTTTAAGAAATTTACACCGGTATTAGGTACGGAGTAACCGTATGACCTTGACTGACTTTTCAAGGTCAAATCAACTTAATGACACCTTTCCAACACTTTTTTACTATTTAAGGGTCTTAGATATAAAAAATGAAAAAAATGAAAATTTATCCCCCCTTTTTCCCAAAAATGTGAAAATTGACATTTTTTCACTAAAAGTGGTCAAAACATGTTAATTGTATTACTTTTAATCATTTTTAGTCAAAATTAGATGAAAAAATGTCGACCGGTCCTTATTAAGGTCTTTCACGACTACGGTCGTAAAGACCTTCTAGCAATTCTTCTGATTATTATTATTCTTCATCCGCCACAAATTCTACTTTTTTGTTTCGCGACATATCATTTCAATACTTAAGGTAGTATATCGGTCATGAAAAACAAATTTCAAAATTAGTCCGTTAAGTGAAACTATTTATAGTTACGGAGTTATCTCCCCTTACACCATAAAGTTTGTTGGTACATCTCCTCCTAAACTATAATACAAATAGAAAAAGTAAGGCATGCAAAGTGATGAGGGACTAATAAAGGTGCTTTATGGAACCATTTCATAAATGTTAAACCACTTCCTGTTAATGATTTTAAGAGTCGAAAAGTGTCGCGACATAATAAATTGCTCAAAATGCAATTTCAAGGTTAACTACATATTATGATCTATTTTTCACATAATTTTCCATATTTGAGTCAGGTTTTTTTTTGTGCTAAACAGTTGTCCAATGTCTAATCTACCTATTTAAGCCAAAAAATGACAAAAAATTGCTAAATTATTTGACGCGAATGGATTTTTAAGAAATTTACACCGGTATTAGGTACGGAGTAACCGTATGACCTTGACTGACTTTTCAAGGTCAAATCAACTTAATGACACCTTTCCAACACTTTTTTACTATTTAAGGGTCTTAGATATAAAAAATGAAAAAAATGAAAATTTATCCCCCCTTTTTCCCAAAAATGTGAAAATTGACATTTTTTCACTAAAAGTGGTCAAAACATGTTAATTGTATTACTTTTAATCATTTTTAGTCAAAATTAGATGAAAAAATGTCGACCGGTCCTTATTAAGGTCTTTCACGACTACGGTCGTAAAGACCTTCTAGCAATTCTTCTGATTATTATTATTCTTCATCCGCCACAAATTCTACTTTTTTGTTTCGCGACATATCATTTCAATACTTAAGGTAGTATATCGGTCATGAAAAACAAATTTCAAAATTAGTCCGTTAAGTGAAACTATTTATAGTTACGGAGTTATCTCCCCTTACACCATAAAGTTTGTTGGTACATCTCCTCCTAAACTATAATACAAATAGAAAAAGTAAGGCATGCAAAGTGATGAGGGACTAATAAAGGTGCTTTATGGAACCATTTCATAAATGTTAAACCACTTCCTGTTAATGATTTTAAGAGTCGAAAAGTGTCGCGACATAATAAATTGCTCAAAATGCAATTTCAAGGTTAACTACATATTATGATCTATTTTTCACATAATTTTCCATATTTGAGTCAGGTTTTTTTTTGTGCTAAACAGTTGTCCAATGTCTAATCTACCTATTTAAGCCAAAAAATGACAAAAAATTGCTAAATTATTTGACGCGAATGGATTTTTAAGAAATTTACACCGGTATTAGGTACGGAGTAACCGTATGACCTTGACTGACTTTTCAAGGTCAAATCAACTTAATGACACCTTTCCAACACTTTTTTACTATTTAAGGGTCTTAGATATAAAAAATGAAAAAAATGAAAATTTATCCCCCCTTTTTCCCAAAAATGTGAAAATTGACATTTTTTCACTAAAAGTGGTCAAAACATGTTAATTGTATTACTTTTAATCATTTTTAGTCAAAATTAGATGAAAAAATGTCGACCGGTCCTTATTAAGGTCTTTCACGACTACGGTCGTAAAGACCTTCTAGCAATTCTTCTGATTATTATTATTCTTCATCCGCCACAAATTCTACTTTTTTGTTTCGCGACATATCATTTCAATACTTAAGGTAGTATATCGGTCATGAAAAACAAATTTCAAAATTAGTCCGTTAAGTGAAACTATTTATAGTTACGGAGTTATCTCCCCTTACACCATAAAGTTTGTTGGTACATCTCCTCCTAAACTATAATACAAATAGAAAAAGTAAGGCATGCAAAGTGATGAGGGACTAATAAAGGTGCTTTATGGAACCATTTCATAAATGTTAAACCACTTCCTGTTAATGATTTTAAGAGTCGAAAAGTGTCGCGACATAATAAATTGCTCAAAATGCAATTTCAAGGTTAACTACATATTATGATCTATTTTTCACATAATTTTCCATATTTGAGTCAGGTTTTTTTTTTGTGCTAAACAGTTGTCCAATGTCTAATCTACCTATTTAAGCCAAAAAATGACAAAAAATTGCTAAATTATTTGACGCGAATGGATTTTTAAGAAATTTACACCGGTATTAGGTACGGAGTAACCGTATGACCTTGACTGACTTTTCAAGGTCAAATCAACTTAATGACACCTTTCCAACACTTTTTTACTATTTAAGGGTCTTAGATATAAAAAATGAAAAAAATGAAAATTTATCCCCCCTTTTTCCCAAAAATGTGAAAATTGACATTTTTTCACTAAAAGTGGTCAAAACATGTTAATTGTATTACTTTTAATCATTTTTAGTCAAAATTAGATGAAAAAATGTCGACCGGTCCTTATTAAGGTCTTTCACGACTACGGTCGTAAAGACCTTCTAGCAATTCTTCTGATTATTATTATTCTTCATCCGCCACAAATTCTACTTTTTTGTTTCGCGACATATCATTTCAATACTTAAGGTAGTATATCGGTCATGAAAAACAAATTTCAAAATTAGTCCGTTAAGTGAAACTATTTATAGTTACGGAGTTATCTCCCCTTACACCATAAAGTTTGTTGGTACATCTCCTCCTAAACTATAATACAAATAGAAAAAGTAAGGCATGCAAAGTGATGAGGGACTAATAAAGGTGCTTTATGGAACCATTTCATAAATGTTAAACCACTTCCTGTTAATGATTTTAAGAGTCGAAAAGTGTCGCGACATAATAAATTGCTCAAAATGCAATTTCAAGGTTAACTACATATTATGATCTATTTTTCACATAATTTTCCATATTTGAGTCAGGTTTTTTTTTTGTGCTAAACAGTTGTCCAATGTCTAATCTACCTATTTAAGCCAAAAAATGACAAAAAATTGCTAAATTATTTGACGCGAATGGATTTTTAAGAAATTTACACCGGTATTAGGTACGGAGTAACCGTATGACCTTGACTGACTTTTCAAGGTCAAATCAACTTAATGACACCTTTCCAACACTTTTTTACTATTTAAGGGTCTTAGATATAAAAAATGAAAAAAATGAAAATTTATCCCCCCTTTTTCCCAAAAATGTGAAAATTGACATTTTTTCACTAAAAGTGGTCAAAACATGTTAATTGTATTACTTTTAATCATTTTCAGTCAAAATTAGATGAAAAAATGTCGACCGGTCCTTATTAAGGTCTTTCACGACTACGGTCGTAAAGACCTTCTAGCAATTCTTCTGATTATTATTATTCTTCATCCGCCACAAATTCTACTTTTTTGTTTCGCGACATATCATTTCAATACTTAAGGTAGTATATCGGTCATGAAAAACAAATTTCAAAATTAGTCCGTTAAGTGAAACTATTTATAGTTACGGAGTTATCTCCCCTTACACCATAAAGTTTGTTGGTACATCTCCTCCTAAACTATAATACAAATAGAAAAAGTAAGGCATGCAAAGTGATGAGGGACTAATAAAGGTGCTTTATGGAACCATTTCATAAATGTTAAACCACTTCCTGTTAATGATTTTAAGAGTCGAAAAGTGTCGCGACATAATAAATTGCTCAAAATGCAATTTCAAGGTTAACTACATATTATGATCTATTTTTCACATAATTTTCCATATTTGAGTCAGGTTTTTTTTTGTGCTAAACAGTTGTCCAATGTCTAATCTACCTATTTAAGCCAAAAAATGACAAAAAATTGCTAAATTATTTGACGCGAATGGATTTTTAAGAAATTTACACCGGTATTAGGTACGGAGTAACCGTATGACCTTGACTGACTTTTCAAGGTCAAATCAACTTAATGACACCTTTCCAACACTTTTTTACTATTTAAGGGTCTTAGATATAAAAAATGAAAAAAATGAAAATTTATCCCCCCTTTTTCCCAAAAATGTGAAAATTGACATTTTTTCACTAAAAGTGGTCAAAACATGTTAATTGTATTACTTTTAATCATTTTTAGTCAAAATTAGATGAAAAAATGTCGACCGGTCCTTATTAAGGTCTTTCACGACTACGGTCGTAAAGACCTTCTAGCAATTCTTCTGATTATTATTATTCTTCATCCGCCACAAATTCTACTTTTTTGTTTCGCGACATATCATTTCAATACTTAAGGTAGTATATCGGTCATGAAAAACAAATTTCAAAATTAGTCCGTTAAGTGAAACTATTTATAGTTACGGAGTTATCTCCCCTTACACCATAAAGTTTGTTGGTACATCTCCTCCTAAACTATAATACAAATAGAAAAAGTAAGGCATGCAAAGTGATGAGGGACTAATAAAGGTGCTTTATGGAACCATTTCATAAATGTTAAACCACTTCCTGTTAATGATTTTAAGAGTCGAAAAGTGTCGCGACATAATAAATTGCTCAAAATGCAATTTCAAGGTTAACTACATATTATGATCTATTTTTCACATAATTTTCCATATTTGAGTCAGGTTTTTTTTTGTGCTAAACAGTTGTCCAATGTCTAATCTACCTATTTAAGCCAAAAAATGACAAAAAATTGCTAAATTATTTGACGCGAATGGATTTTTAAGAAATTTACACCGGTATTAGGTACGGAGTAACCGTATGACCTTGACTGACTTTTCAAGGTCAAATCAACTTAATGACACCTTTCCAACACTTTTTTACTATTTAAGGGTCTTAGATATAAAAAATGAAAAAAATGAAAATTTATCCCCCCTTTTTCCCAAAAATGTGAAAATTGACATTTTTTCACTAAAAGTGGTCAAAACATGTTAATTGTATTACTTTTAATCATTTTTAGTCAAAATTAGATGAAAAAATGTCGACCGGTCCTTATTAAGGTCTTTCACGACTACGGTCGTAAAGACCTTCTAGCAATTCTTCTGATTATTATTATTCTTCATCCGCCACAAATTCTACTTTTTTGTTTCGCGACATATCATTTCAATACTTAAGGTAGTATATCGGTCATGAAAAACAAATTTCAAAATTAGTCCGTTAAGTGAAACTATTTATAGTTACGGAGTTATCTCCCCTTACACCATAAAGTTTGTTGGTACATCTCCTCCTAAACTATAATACAAATAGAAAAAGTAAGGCATGCAAAGTGATGAGGGACTAATAAAGGTGCTTTATGGAACCATTTCATAAATGTTAAACCACTTCCTGTTAATGATTTTAAGAGTCGAAAAGTGTCGCGACATAATAAATTGCTCAAAATGCAATTTCAAGGTTAACTACATATTATGATCTATTTTTCACATAATTTTCCATATTTGAGTCAGGTTTTTTTTTGTGCTAAACAGTTGTCCAATGTCTAATCTACCTATTTAAGCCAAAAAATGACAAAAAATTGCTAAATTATTTGACGCGAATGGATTTTTAAGAAATTTACACCGGTATTAGGTACGGAGTAACCGTATGACCTTGACTGACTTTTCAAGGTCAAATCAACTTAATGACACCTTTCCAACACTTTTTTACTATTTAAGGGTCTTAGATATAAAAAATGAAAAAAATGAAAATTTATCCCCCCTTTTTCCCAAAAATGTGAAAATTGACATTTTTTCACTAAAAGTGGTCAAAACATGTTAATTGTATTACTTTTAATCATTTTTAGTCAAAATTAGATGAAAAAATGTCGACCGGTCCTTATTAAGGTCTTTCACGACTACGGTCGTAAAGACCTTCTAGCAATTCTTCTGATTATTATTATTCTTCATCCGCCACAAATTCTACTTTTTTGTTTCGCGACATATCATTTCAATACTTAAGGTAGTATATCGGTCATGAAAAACAAATTTCAAAATTAGTCCGTTAAGTGAAACTATTTATAGTTACGGAGTTATCTCCCCTTACACCATAAAGTTTGTTGGTACATCTCCTCCTAAACTATAATACAAATAGAAAAAGTAAGGCATGCAAAGTGATGAGGGACTAATAAAGGTGCTTTATGGAACCATTTCATAAATGTTAAACCACTTCCTGTTAATGATTTTAAGAGTCGAAAAGTGTCGCGACATAATAAATTGCTCAAAATGCAATTTCAAGGTTAACTACATATTATGATCTATTTTTCACATAATTTTCCATATTTGAGTCAGGTTTTTTTTTGTGCTAAACAGTTGTCCAATGTCTAATCTACCTATTTAAGCCAAAAAATGACAAAAAATTGCTAAATTATTTGACGCGAATGGATTTTTAAGAAATTTACACCGGTATTAGGTACGGAGTAACCGTATGACCTTGACTGACTTTTCAAGGTCAAATCAACTTAATGACACCTTTCCAACACTTTTTTACTATTTAAGGGTCTTAGATATAAAAAATGAAAAAAATGAAAATTTATCCCCCCTTTTTCCCAAAAATGTGAAAATTGACATTTTTTCACTAAAAGTGGTCAAAACATGTTAATTGTATTACTTTTAATCATTTTTAGTCAAAATTAGATGAAAAAATGTCGACCGGTCCTTATTAAGGTCTTTCACGACTACGGTCGTAAAGACCTTCTAGCAATTCTTCTGATTATTATTATTCTTCATCCGCCACAAATTCTACTTTTTTGTTTCGCGACATATCATTTCAATACTTAAGGTAGTATATCGGTCATGAAAAACAAATTTCAAAATTAGTCCGTTAAGTGAAACTATTTATAGTTACGGAGTTATCTCCCCTTACACCATAAAGTTTGTTGGTACATCTCCTCCTAAACTATAATACAAATAGAAAAAGTAAGGCATGCAAAGTGATGAGGGACTAATAAAGGTGCTTTATGGAACCATTTCATAAATGTTAAACCACTTCCTGTTAATGATTTTAAGAGTCGAAAAGTGTCGCGACATAATAAATTGCTCAAAATGCAATTTCAAGGTTAACTACATATTATGATCTATTTTTCACATAATTTTCCATATTTGAGTCAGGTTTTTTTTTGTGCTAAACAGTTGTCCAATGTCTAATCTACCTATTTAAGCCAAAAAATGACAAAAAATTGCTAAATTATTTGACGCGAATGGATTTTTAAGAAATTTACACCGGTATTAGGTACGGAGTAACCGTATGACCTTGACTGACTTTTCAAGGTCAAATCAACTTAATGACACCTTTCCAACACTTTTTTACTATTTAAGGGTCTTAGATATAAAAAATGAAAAAAATGAAAATTTATCCCCCCTTTTTCCCAAAAATGTGAAAATTGACATTTTTTCACTAAAAGTGGTCAAAACATGTTAATTGTATTACTTTTAATCATTTTTAGTCAAAATTAGATGAAAAAATGTCGACCGGTCCTTATTAAGGTCTTTCACGACTACGGTCGTAAAGACCTTCTAGCAATTCTTCTGATTATTATTATTCTTCATCCGCCACAAATTCTACTTTTTTGTTTCGCGACATATCATTTCAATACTTAAGGTAGTATATCGGTCATGAAAAACAAATTTCAAAATTAGTCCGTTAAGTGAAACTATTTATAGTTACGGAGTTATCTCCCCTTACACCATAAAGTTTGTTGGTACATCTCCTCCTAAACTATAATACAAATAGAAAAAGTAAGGCATGCAAAGTGATGAGGGACTAATAAAGGTGCTTTATGGAACCATTTCATAAATGTTAAACCACTTCCTGTTAATGATTTTAAGAGTCGAAAAGTGTCGCGACATAATAAATTGCTCAAAATGCAATTTCAAGGTTAACTACATATTATGATCTATTTTTCACATAATTTTCCATATTTGAGTCAGGTTTTTTTTTGTGCTAAACAGTTGTCCAATGTCTAATCTACCTATTTAAGCCAAAAAATGACAAAAAATTGCTAAATTATTTGACGCGAATGGATTTTTAAGAAATTTACACCGGTATTAGGTACGGAGTAACCGTATGACCTTGACTGACTTTTCAAGGTCAAATCAACTTAATGACACCTTTCCAACACTTTTTTACTATTTAAGGGTCTTAGATATAAAAAATGAAAAAAATGAAAATTTATCCCCCCTTTTTCCCAAAAATGTGAAAATTGACATTTTTTCACTAAAAGTGGTCAAAACATGTTAATTGTATTACTTTTAATCATTTTTAGTCAAAATTAGATGAAAAAATGTCGACCGGTCCTTATTAAGGTCTTTCACGACTACGGTCGTAAAGACCTTCTAGCAATTCTTCTGATTATTATTATTCTTCATCCGCCACAAATTCTACTTTTTTGTTTCGCGACATATCATTTCAATACTTAAGGTAGTATATCGGTCATGAAAAACAAATTTCAAAATTAGTCCGTTAAGTGAAACTATTTATAGTTACCGAGTTATCTCCCCTTACACCATAAAGTTTGTTGGTACATCTCCTCCTAAACTATAATACAAATAGAAAAAGTAAGGCATGCAAAGTGATGAGGGACTAATAAAGGTGCTTTATGGAACCATTTCATAAATGTTAAACCACTTCCTGTTAATGATTTTAAGAGTCGAAAAGTGTCGCGACATAATAAATTGCTCAAAATGCAATTTCAAGGTTAACTACATATTATGATCTATTTTTCACATAATTTTCCATATTTGAGTCAGGTTTTTTTTTGTGCTAAACAGTTGTCCAATGTCTAATCTACCTATTTAAGCCAAAAAATGACAAAAAATTGCTAAATTATTTGACGCGAATGGATTTTTAAGAAATTTACACCGGTATTAGGTACGGAGTAACCGTATGACCTTGACTGACTTTTCAAGGTCAAATCAACTTAATGACACCTTTCCAACACTTTTTTACTATTTAAGGGTCTTAGATATAAAAAATGAAAAAAATGAAAATTTATCCCCCCTTTTTCCCAAAAATGTGAAAATTGACATTTTTTCACTAAAAGTGGTCAAAACATGTTAATTGTATTACTTTTAATCATTTTTAGTCAAAATTAGATGAAAAAATGTCGACCGGTCCTTATTAAGGTCTTTCACGACTACGGTCGTAAAGACCTTCTAGCAATTCTTCTGATTATTATTATTCTTCATCCGCCACAAATTCTACTTTTTTGTTTCGCGACATATCATTTCAATACTTAAGGTAGTATATCGGTCATGAAAAACAAATTTCAAAATTAGTCCGTTAAGTGAAACTATTTATAGTTACGGAGTTATCTCCCCTTACACCATAAAGTTTGTTGGTACATCTCCTCCTAAACTATAATACAAATAGAAAAAGTAAGGCATGCAAAGTGATGAGGGACTAATAAAGGTGCTTTATGGAACCATTTCATAAATGTTAAACCACTTCCTGTTAATGATTTTAAGAGTCGAAAAGTGTCGCGACATAATAAATTGCTCAAAATGCAATTTCAAGGTTAACTACATATTATGATCTATTTTTCACATAATTTTCCATATTTGAGTCAGGTTTTTTTTTGTGCTAAACAGTTGTCCAATGTCTAATCTACCTATTTAAGCCAAAAAATGACAAAAAATTGCTAAATTATTTGACGCGAATGGATTTTTAAGAAATTTACACCGGTATTAGGTACGGAGTAACCGTATGACCTTGACTGACTTTTCAAGGTCAAATCAACTTAATGACACCTTTCCAACACTTTTTTACTATTTAAGGGTCTTAGATATAAAAAATGAAAAAAATGAAAATTTATCCCCCCTTTTTCCCAAAAATGTGAAAATTGACATTTTTTCACTAAAAGTGGTCAAAACATGTTAATTGTATTACTTTTAATCATTTTTAGTCAAAATTAGATGAAAAAATGTCGACCGGTCCTTATTAAGGTCTTTCACGACTACGGTCGTAAAGACCTTCTAGCAATTCTTCTGATTATTATTATTCTTCATCCGCCACAAATTCTACTTTTTTGTTTCGCGACATATCATTTCAATACTTAAGGTAGTATATCGGTCATGAAAAACAAATTTCAAAATTAGTCCGTTAAGTGAAACTATTTATAGTTACGGAGTTATCTCCCCTTACACCATAAAGTTTGTTGGTACATCTCCTCCTAAACTATAATACAAATAGAAAAAGTAAGGCATGCAAAGTGATGAGGGACTAATAAAGGTGCTTTATGGAACCATTTCATAAATGTTAAACCACTTCCTGTTAATGATTTTAAGAGTCGAAAAGTGTCGCGACATAATAAATTGCTCAAAATGCAATTTCAAGGTTAACTACATATTATGATCTATTTTTCACATAATTTTCCATATTTGAGTCAGGTTTTTTTTTGTGCTAAACAGTTGTCCAATGTCTAATCTACCTATTTAAGCCAAAAAATGACAAAAAATTGCTAAATTATTTGACGCGAATGGATTTTTAAGAAATTTACACCGGTATTAGGTACGGAGTAACCGTATGACCTTGACTGACTTTTCAAGGTCAAATCAACTTAATGACACCTTTCCAACACTTTTTTACTATTTAAGGGTCTTAGATATAAAAAATGAAAAAAATGAAAATTTATCCCCCCTTTTTCCCAAAAATGTGAAAATTGACATTTTTTCACTAAAAGTGGTCAAAACATGTTAATTGTATTACTTTTAATCATTTTTAGTCAAAATTAGATGAAAAAATGTCGACCGGTCCTTATTAAGGTCTTTCACGACTACGGTCGTAAAGACCTTCTAGCAATTCTTCTGATTATTATTATTCTTCATCCGCCACAAATTCTACTTTTTTGTTTCGCGACATATCATTTCAATACTTAAGGTAGTATATCGGTCATGAAAAACAAATTTCAAAATTAGTCCGTTAAGTGAAACTATTTATAGTTACGGAGTTATCTCCCCTTACACCATAAAGTTTGTTGGTACATCTCCTCCTAAACTATAATACAAATAGAAAAAGTAAGGCATGCAAAGTGATGAGGGACTAATAAAGGTGCTTTATGGAACCATTTCATAAATGTTAAACCACTTCCTGTTAATGATTTTAAGAGTCGAAAAGTGTCGCGACATAATAAATTGCTCAAAATGCAATTTCAAGGTTAACTACATATTATGATCTATTTTTCACATAATTTTCCATATTTGAGTCAGGTTTTTTTTTGTGCTAAACAGTTGTCCAATGTCTAATCTACCTATTTAAGCCAAAAAATGACAAAAAATTGCTAAATTATTTGACGCGAATGGATTTTTAAGAAATTTACACCGGTATTAGGTACGGAGTAACCGTATGACCTTGACTGACTTTTCAAGGTCAAATCAACTTAATGACACCTTTCCAACACTTTTTTACTATTTAAGGGTCTTAGATATAAAAAATGAAAAAAATGAAAATTTATCCCCCCTTTTTCCCAAAAATGTGAAAATTGACATTTTTTCACTAAAAGTGGTCAAAACATGTTAATTGTATTACTTTTAATCATTTTTAGTCAAAATTAGATGAAAAAATGTCGACCGGTCCTTATTAAGGTCTTTCACGACTACGGTCGTAAAGACCTTCTAGCAATTCTTCTGATTATTATTATTCTTCATCCGCCACAAATTCTACTTTTTTGTTTCGCGACATATCATTTCAATACTTAAGGTAGTATATCGGTCATGAAAAACAAATTTCAAAATTAGTCCGTTAAGTGAAACTATTTATAGTTACGGAGTTATCTCCCCTTACACCATAAAGTTTGTTGGTACATCTCCTCCTAAACTATAATACAAATAGAAAAAGTAAGGCATGCAAAGTGATGAGGGACTAATAAAGGTGCTTTATGGAACCATTTCATAAATGTTAAACCACTTCCTGTTAATGATTTTAAGAGTCGAAAAGTGTCGCGACATAATAAATTGCTCAAAATGCAATTTCAAGGTTAACTACATATTATGATCTATTTTTCACATAATTTTCCATATTTGAGTCAGGTTTTTTTTTGTGCTAAACAGTTGTCCAATGTCTAATCTACCTATTTAAGCCAAAAAATGACAAAAAATTGCTAAATTATTTGACGCGAATGGATTTTTAAGAAATTTACACCGGTATTAGGTACGGAGTAACCGTATGACCTTGACTGACTTTTCAAGGTCAAATCAACTTAATGACACCTTTCCAACACTTTTTTACTATTTAAGGGTCTTAGATATAAAAAATGAAAAAAATGAAAATTTATCCCCCCTTTTTCCCAAAAATGTGAAAATTGACATTTTTTCACTAAAAGTGGTCAAAACATGTTAATTGTATTACTTTTAATCATTTTTAGTCAAAATTAGATGAAAAAATGTCGACCGGTCCTTATTAAGGTCTTTCACGACTACGGTCGTAAAGACCTTCTAGCAATTCTTCTGATTATTATTATTCTTCATCCGCCACAAATTCTACTTTTTTGTTTCGCGACATATCATTTCAATACTTAAGGTAGTATATCGGTCATGAAAAACAAATTTCAAAATTAGTCCGTTAAGTGAAACTATTTATAGTTACGGAGTTATCTCCCCTTACACCATAAAGTTTGTTGGTACATCTCCTCCTAAACTATAATACAAATAGAAAAAGTAAGGCATGCAAAGTGATGAGGGACTAATAAAGGTGCTTTATGGAACCATTTCATAAATGTTAAACCACTTCCTGTTAATGATTTTAAGAGTCGAAAAGTGTCGCGACATAATAAATTGCTCAAAATGCAATTTCAAGGTTAACTACATATTATGATCTATTTTTCACATAATTTTCCATATTTGAGTCAGGTTTTTTTTTGTGCTAAACAGTTGTCCAATGTCTAATCTACCTATTTAAGCCAAAAAATGACAAAAAATTGCTAAATTATTTGACGCGAATGGATTTTTAAGAAATTTACACCGGTATTAGGTACGGAGTAACCGTATGACCTTGACTGACTTTTCAAGGTCAAATCAACTTAATGACACCTTTCCAACACTTTTTTACTATTTAAGGGTCTTAGATATAAAAAATGAAAAAAATGAAAATTTATCCCCCCTTTTTCCCAAAAATGTGAAAATTGACATTTTTTCACTAAAAGTGGTCAAAACATGTTAATTGTATTACTTTTAATCATTTTTAGTCAAAATTAGATGAAAAAATGTCGACCGGTCCTTATTAAGGTCTTTCACGACTACGGTCGTAAAGACCTTCTAGCAATTCTTCTGATTATTATTATTCTTCATCCGCCACAAATTCTACTTTTTTGTTTCGCGACATATCATTTCAATACTTAAGGTAGTATATCGGTCATGAAAAACAAATTTCAAAATTAGTCCGTTAAGTGAAACTATTTATAGTTACGGAGTTATCTCCCCTTACACCATAAAGTTTGTTGGTACATCTCCTCCTAAACTATACTACAAATAGAAAAAGTAAGGCATGCAAAGTGATGAGGGACTAATAAAGGTGCTTTATGGAACCATTTCATAAATGTTAAACCACTTCCTGTTAATGATTTTAAGAGTCGAAAAGTGTCGCGACATAATAAATTGCTCAAAATGCAATTTCAAGGTTAACTACATATTATGATCTATTTTTCACATAATTTTCCATATTTGAGTCAGGTTTTTTTTTGTGCTAAACAGTTGTCCAATGTCTAATCTACCTATTTAAGCCAAAAAATGACAAAAAATTGCTAAATTATTTGACGCGAATGGATTTTTAAGAAATTTACACCGGTATTAGGTACGGAGTAACCGTATGACCTTGACTGACTTTTCAAGGTCAAATCAACTTAATGACACCTTTCCAACACTTTTTTACTATTTAAGGGTCTTAGATATAAAAAATGAAAAAAATGAAAATTTATCCCCCCTTTTTCCCAAAAATGTGAAAATTGACATTTTTTCACTAAAAGTGGTCAAAACATGTTAATTGTATTACTTTTAATCATTTTTAGTCAAAATTAGATGAAAAAATGTCGACCGGTCCTTATTAAGGTCTTTCACGACTACGGTCGTAAAGACCTTCTAGCAATTCTTCTGATTATTATTATTCTTCATCCGCCACAAATTCTACTTTTTTGTTTCGCGACATATCATTTCAATACTTAAGGTAGTATATCGGTCATGAAAAACAAATTTCAAAATTAGTCCGTTAAGTGAAACTATTTATAGTTACGGAGTTATCTCCCCTTACACCATAAAGTTTGTTGGTACATCTCCTCCTAAACTATAATACAAATAGAAAAAGTAAGGCATGCAAAGTGATGAGGGACTAATAAAGGTGCTTTATGGAACCATTTCATAAATGTTAAACCACTTCCTGTTAATGATTTTAAGAGTCGAAAAGTGTCGCGACATAATAAATTGCTCAAAATGCAATTTCAAGGTTAACTACATATTATGATCTATTTTTCACATAATTTTCCATATTTGAGTCAGGTTTTTTTTTGTGCTAAACAGTTGTCCAATGTCTAATCTACCTATTTAAGCCAAAAAATGACAAAAAATTGCTAAATTATTTGACGCGAATGGATTTTTAAGAAATTTACACCGGTATTAGGTACGGAGTAACCGTATGACCTTGACTGACTTTTCAAGGTCAAATCAACTTAATGACACCTTTCCAACACTTTTTTACTATTTAAGGGTCTTAGATATAAAAAATGAAAAAAATGAAAATTTATCCCCCCTTTTTCCCAAAAATGTGAAAATTGACATTTTTTCACTAAAAGTGGTCAAAACATGTTAATTGTATTACTTTTAATCATTTTTAGTCAAAATTAGATGAAAAAATGTCGACCGGTCCTTATTAAGGTCTTTCACGACTACGGTCGTAAAGACCTTCTAGCAATTCTTCTGATTATTATTATTCTTCATCCGCCACAAATTCTACTTTTTTGTTTCGCGACATATCATTTCAATACTTAAGGTAGTATATCGGTCATGAAAAACAAATTTCAAAATTAGTCCGTTAAGTGAAACTATTTATAGTTACGGAGTTATCTCCCCTTACACCATAAAGTTTGTTGGTACATCTCCTCCTAAACTATAATACAAATAGAAAAAGTAAGGCATGCAAAGTGATGAGGGACTAATAAAGGTGCTTTATGGAACCATTTCATAAATGTTAAACCACTTCCTGTTAATGATTTTAAGAGTCGAAAAGTGTCGCGACATAATAAATTGCTCAAAATGCAATTTCAAGGTTAACTACATATTATGATCTATTTTTCACATAATTTTCCATATTTGAGTCAGGTTTTTTTTTGTGCTAAACAGTTGTCCAATGTCTAATCTACCTATTTAAGCCAAAAAATGACAAAAAATTGCTAAATTATTTGACGCGAATGGATTTTTAAGAAATTTACACCGGTATTAGGTACGGAGTAACCGTATGACCTTGACTGACTTTTCAAGGTCAAATCAACTTAATGACACCTTTCCAACACTTTTTTACTATTTAAGGGTCTTAGATATAAAAAATGAAAAAAATGAAAATTTATCCCCCCTTTTTCCCAAAAATGTGAAAATTGACATTTTTTCACTAAAAGTGGTCAAAACATGTTAATTGTATTACTTTTAATCATTTTTAGTCAAAATTAGATGAAAAAATGTCGACCGGTCCTTATTAAGGTCTTTCACGACTACGGTCGTAAAGACCTTCTAGCAATTCTTCTGATTATTATTATTCTTCATCCGCCACAAATTCTACTTTTTTGTTTCGCGACATATCATTTCAATACTTAAGGTAGTATATCGGTCATGAAAAACAAATTTCAAAATTAGTCCGTTAAGTGAAACTATTTATAGTTACGGAGTTATCTCCCCTTACACCATAAAGTTTGTTGGTACATCTCCTCCTAAACTATAATACAAATAGAAAAAGTAAGGCATGCAAAGTGATGAGGGACTAATAAAGGTGCTTTATGGAACCATTTCATAAATGTTAAACCACTTCCTGTTAATGATTTTAAGAGTCGAAAAGTGTCGCGACATAATAAATTGCTCAAAATGCAATTTCAAGGTTAACTACATATTATGATCTATTTTTCACATAATTTTCCATATTTGAGTCAGGTTTTTTTTTGTGCTAAACAGTTGTCCAATGTCTAATCTACCTATTTAAGCCAAAAAATGACAAAAAATTGCTAAATTATTTGACGCGAATGGATTTTTAAGAAATTTACACCGGTATTAGGTACGGAGTAACCGTATGACCTTGACTGACTTTTCAAGGTCAAATCAACTTAATGACACCTTTCCAACACTTTTTTACTATTTAAGGGTCTTAGATATAAAAAATGAAAAAAATGAAAATTTATCCCCCCTTTTTCCCAAAAATGTGAAAATTGACATTTTTTCACTAAAAGTGGTCAAAACATGTTAATTGTATTACTTTTAATCATTTTTAGTCAAAATTAGATGAAAAAATGTCGACCGGTCCTTATTAAGGTCTTTCACGACTACGGTCGTAAAGACCTTCTAGCAATTCTTCTGATTATTATTATTCTTCATCCGCCACAAATTCTACTTTTTTGTTTCGCGACATATCATTTCAATACTTAAGGTAGTATATCGGTCATGAAAAACAAATTTCAAAATTAGTCCGTTAAGTGAAACTATTTATAGTTACGGAGTTATCTCCCCTTACACCATAAAGTTTGTTGGTACATCTCCTCCTAAACTATAATACAAATAGAAAAAGTAAGGCATGCAAAGTGATGAGGGACTAATAAAGGTGCTTTATGGAACCATTTCATAAATGTTAAACCACTTCCTGTTAATGATTTTAAGAGTCGAAAAGTGTCGCGACATAATAAATTGCTCAAAATGCAATTTCAAGGTTAACTACATATTATGATCTATTTTTCACATAATTTTCCATATTTGAGTCAGGTTTTTTTTTGTGCTAAACAGTTGTCCAATGTCTAATCTACCTATTTAAGCCAAAAAATGACAAAAAATTGCTAAATTATTTGACGCGAATGGATTTTTAAGAAATTTACACCGGTATTAGGTACGGAGTAACCGTATGACCTTGACTGACTTTTCAAGGTCAAATCAACTTAATGACACCTTTCCAACACTTTTTTACTATTTAAGGGTCTTAGATATAAAAAATGAAAAAAATGAAAATTTATCCCCCCTTTTTCCCAAAAATGTGAAAATTGACATTTTTTCACTAAAAGTGGTCAAAACATGTTAATTGTATTACTTTTAATCATTTTTAGTCAAAATTAGATGAAAAAATGTCGACCGGTCCTTATTAAGGTCTTTCACGACTACGGTCGTAAAGACCTTCTAGCAATTCTTCTGATTATTATTATTCTTCATCCGCCACAAATTCTACTTTTTTGTTTCGCGACATATCATTTCAATACTTAAGGTAGTATATCGGTCATGAAAAACAAATTTCAAAATTAGTCCGTTAAGTGAAACTATTTATAGTTACGGAGTTATCTCCCCTTACACCATAAAGTTTGTTGGTACATCTCCTCCTAAACTATAATACAAATAGAAAAAGTAAGGCATGCAAAGTGATGAGGGACTAATAAAGGTGCTTTATGGAACCATTTCATAAATGTTAAACCACTTCCTGTTAATGATTTTAAGAGTCGAAAAGTGTCGCGACATAATAAATTGCTCAAAATGCAATTTCAAGGTTAACTACATATTATGATCTATTTTTCACATAATTTTCCATATTTGAGTCAGGTTTTTTTTTGTGCTAAACAGTTGTCCAATGTCTAATCTACCTATTTAAGCCAAAAAATGACAAAAAATTGCTAAATTATTTGACGCGAATGGATTTTTAAGAAATTTACACCGGTATTAGGTACGGAGTAACCGTATGACCTTGACTGACTTTTCAAGGTCAAATCAACTTAATGACACCTTTCCAACACTTTTTTACTATTTAAGGGTCTTAGATATAAAAAATGAAAAAAATGAAAATTTATCCCCCCTTTTTCCCAAAAATGTGAAAATTGACATTTTTTCACTAAAAGTGGTCAAAACATGTTAATTGTATTACTTTTAATCATTTTTAGTCAAAATTAGATGAAAAAATGTCGACCGGTCCTTATTAAGGTCTTTCACGACTACGGTCGTAAAGACCTTCTAGCAATTCTTCTGATTATTATTATTCTTCATCCGCCACAAATTCTACTTTTTTGTTTCGCGACATATCATTTCAATACTTAAGGTAGTATATCGGTCATGAAAAACAAATTTCAAAATTAGTCCGTTAAGTGAAACTATTTATAGTTACGGAGTTATCTCCCCTTACACCATAAAGTTTGTTGGTACATCTCCTCCTAAACTATAATACAAATAGAAAAAGTAAGGCATGCAAAGTGATGAGGGACTAATAAAGGTGCTTTATGGAACCATTTCATAAATGTTAAACCACTTCCTGTTAATGATTTTAAGAGTCGAAAAGTGTCGCGACATAATAAATTGCTCAAAATGCAATTTCAAGGTTAACTACATATTATGATCTATTTTTCACATAATTTTCCATATTTGAGTCAGGTTTTTTTTTGTGCTAAACAGTTGTCCAATGTCTAATCTACCTATTTAAGCCAAAAAATGACAAAAAATTGCTAAATTATTTGACGCGAATGGATTTTTAAGAAATTTACACCGGTATTAGGTACGGAGTAACCGTATGACCTTGACTGACTTTTCAAGGTCAAATCAACTTAATGACACCTTTCCAACACTTTTTTACTATTTAAGGGTCTTAGATATAAAAAATGAAAAAAATGAAAATTTATCCCCCCTTTTTCCCAAAAATGTGAAAATTGACATTTTTTCACTAAAAGTGGTCAAAACATGTTAATTGTATTACTTTTAATCATTTTTAGTCAAAATTAGATGAAAAAATGTCGACCGGTCCTTATTAAGGTCTTTCACGACTACGGTCGTAAAGACCTTCTAGCAATTCTTCTGATTATTATTATTCTTCATCCGCCACAAATTCTACTTTTTTGTTTCGCGACATATCATTTCAATACTTAAGGTAGTATATCGGTCATGAAAAACAAATTTCAAAATTAGTCCGTTAAGTGAAACTATTTATAGTTACGGAGTTATCTCCCCTTACACCATAAAGTTTGTTGGTACATCTCCTCCTAAACTATAATACAAATAGAAAAAGTAAGGCATGCAAAGTGATGAGGGACTAATAAAGGTGCTTTATGGAACCATTTCATAAATGTTAAACCACTTCCTGTTAATGATTTTAAGAGTCGAAAAGTGTCGCGACATAATAAATTGCTCAAAATGCAATTTCAAGGTTAACTACATATTATGATCTATTTTTCACATAATTTTCCATATTTGAGTCAGGTTTTTTTTTGTGCTAAACAGTTGTCCAATGTCTAATCTACCTATTTAAGCCAAAAAATGACAAAAAATTGCTAAATTATTTGACGCGAATGGATTTTTAAGAAATTTACACCGGTATTAGGTACGGAGTAACCGTATGACCTTGACTGACTTTTCAAGGTCAAATCAACTTAATGACACCTTTCCAACACTTTTTTACTATTTAAGGGTCTTAGATATAAAAAATGAAAAAAATGAAAATTTATCCCCCCTTTTTCCCAAAAATGTGAAAATTGACATTTTTTCACTAAAAGTGGTCAAAACATGTTAATTGTATTACTTTTAATCATTTTGAGTCAAAATTAGATGAAAAAATGTCGACCGGTCCTTATTAAGGTCTTTCACGACTACGGTCGTAAAGACCTTCTAGCAATTCTTCTGATTATTATTATTCTTCATCCGCCACAAATTCTACTTTTTTGTTTCGCGACATATCATTTCAATACTTAAGGTAGTATATCGGTCATGAAAAACAAATTTCAAAATTAGTCCGTTAAGTGAAACTATTTATAGTTACGGAGTTATCTCCCCTTACACCATAAAGTTTGTTGGTACATCTCCTCCTAAACTATAATACAAATAGAAAAAGTAAGGCATGCAAAGTGATGAGGGACTAATAAAGGTGCTTTATGGAACCATTTCATAAATGTTAAACCACTTCCTGTTAATGATTTTAAGAGTCGAAAAGTGTCGCGACATAATAAATTGCTCAAAATGCAATTTCAAGGTTAACTACATATTATGATCTATTTTTCACATAATTTTCCATATTTGAGTCAGGTTTTTTTTTGTGCTAAACAGTTGTCCAATGTCTAATCTACCTATTTAAGCCAAAAAATGACAAAAAATTGCTAAATTATTTGACGCGAATGGATTTTTAAGAAATTTACACCGGTATTAGGTACGGAGTAACCGTATGACCTTGACTGACTTTTCAAGGTCAAATCAACTTAATGACACCTTTCCAACACTTTTTTACTATTTAAGGGTCTTAGATATAAAAAATGAAAAAAATGAAAATTTATCCCCCCTTTTTCCCAAAAATGTGAAAATTGACATTTTTTCACTAAAAGTGGTCAAAACATGTTAATTGTATTACTTTTAATCATTTTTAGTCAAAATTAGATGAAAAAATGTCGACCGGTCCTTATTAAGGTCTTTCACGACTACGGTCGTAAAGACCTTCTAGCAATTCTTCTGATTATTATTATTCTTCATCCGCCACAAATTCTACTTTTTTGTTTCGCGACATATCATTTCAATACTTAAGGTAGTATATCGGTCATGAAAAACAAATTTCAAAATTAGTCCGTTAAGTGAAACTATTTATAGTTACGGAGTTATCTCCCCTTACACCATAAAGTTTGTTGGTACATCTCCTCCTAAACTATAATACAAATAGAAAAAGTAAGGCATGCAAAGTGATGAGGGACTAATAAAGGTGCTTTATGGAACCATTTCATAAATGTTAAACCACTTCCTGTTAATGATTTTAAGAGTCGAAAAGTGTCGCGACATAATAAATTGCTCAAAATGCAATTTCAAGGTTAACTACATATTATGATCTATTTTTCACATAATTTTCCATATTTGAGTCAGGTTTTTTTTTGTGCTAAACAGTTGTCCAATGTCTAATCTACCTATTTAAGCCAAAAAATGACAAAAAATTGCTAAATTATTTGACGCGAATGGATTTTTAAGAAATTTACACCGGTATTAGGTACGGAGTAACCGTATGACCTTGACTGACTTTTCAAGGTCAAATCAACTTAATGACACCTTTCCAACACTTTTTTACTATTTAAGGGTCTTAGATATAAAAAATGAAAAAAATGAAAATTTATCCCCCCTTTTTCCCAAAAATGTGAAAATTGACATTTTTTCACTAAAAGTGGTCAAAACATGTTAATTGTATTACTTTTAATCATTTTTAGTCAAAATTAGATGAAAAAATGTCGACCGGTCCTTATTAAGGTCTTTCACGACTACGGTCGTAAAGACCTTCTAGCAATTCTTCTGATTATTATTATTCTTCATCCGCCACAAATTCTACTTTTTTGTTTCGCGACATATCATTTCAATACTTAAGGTAGTATATCGGTCATGAAAAACAAATTTCAAAATTAGTCCGTTAAGTGAAACTATTTATAGTTACGGAGTTATCTCCCCTTACACCATAAAGTTTGTTGGTACATCTCCTCCTAAACTATAATACAAATAGAAAAAGTAAGGCATGCAAAGTGATGAGGGACTAATAAAGGTGCTTTATGGAACCATTTCATAAATGTTAAACCACTTCCTGTTAATGATTTTAAGAGTCGAAAAGTGTCGCGACATAATAAATTGCTCAAAATGCAATTTCAAGGTTAACTACATATTATGATCTATTTTTCACATAATTTTCCATATTTGAGTCAGGTTTTTTTTTGTGCTAAACAGTTGTCCAATGTCTAATCTACCTATTTAAGCCAAAAAATGACAAAAAATTGCTAAATTATTTGACGCGAATGGATTTTTAAGAAATTTACACCTTTCCAACACTTTTTACTATTTAAGGGTCTTAGATATAAAAAATAGAAACAAATATTTTTTTATTTTTATTTGGATATCTTTAGTCTCTTTTTATGAGGACTTGCGTAAGGAAAATTACTCCTTTGCTTAATCAGGTGTTGTTGACTTTTCTTGCTCAATTTTAGGTACAGGTTTAAGCAGTAAGTCATCACATAAGCGATAAAGCAAATTAAAATAAAGACCACTGAACATCTGTGAACGATATATGGTAGTTTTAAAAAGAACTATATTATTGGACAACGAAAAACAAAGGGGCGATAACTCAATCCGGTAACTAGAGACTACGTCAAAAACTATCCGAAAATATGAATTTTTGTTTAAGTGGAAATGCCAAAACGTATGATTGTTTTCTGTTTGTTTTCTGCTTGGTGTGTGGTTAAAAGTAGTATCTAGTTTTTGCATCAAATAAATAATTTTTAAAAATAATATTGAAGAGAAACAGAATTCATCTGAATTTTGTGATTAAAAATAGCTATGGGAAGGATAAACGGGCCCATTTGTACACCTAAACAACTGTTTGTTATGTATTTTATAACTCTTTTTTCAATGTATTTGTGCTTTAATTTAATACGAGTATTCTGTTTGTAAATAGTTGATTTAAACACATGATTAGAAATTGTTTCCCTTTATTATCATTTTTAAATTAGAAAATCTGTCCATTTTCTAATTTTAAGTGTATATTTATACATACTTCAAGGGAAATTGATACAGATTAATATAACAATATAACATGTCAAAACAATCTGATTTTGTTAGTTGGTTTGCAAAATTTGTATTAGCCTAATACCATTAATATTCTCATACCGTTTTTTTCAAAGTATTGAACTAGACTATTTTAAATAGTAGTTGCTAATCTTCTTTGATTCTGAGAAAATCATATCGAATTATTGTCTCAGTATCACGGCTGGTCATCTCCTCACTCATAATATTTTCTTATGAAAACAATTCCGTGAGAAAAACTTCCGGTTATGAGAGAGAAGAGGAAATACGTCCACTTCAAACTGTACGTGTGTCACATTTGGAATGTTTTATAACATAGTTGTAGTGTATATCGAAAAAAGGGGAATGTCATGCAGTGTAAAAATGATTTTTACAATAACTTTAAGTCATCGGAATGTCAGTGGTAGCACTATCCGTTCTTATTTCATTTTCCCGTGACTAAAGGAGTGGAAATTTTGGACAAAAACTATTTCACGAGTCTTGTTTCGAGGCTTTCCGTCAATTTTTTAGCTGTTTTATTGGTGCACTTACACCATTTGTTTCTCTAAACTGTTTGAAAAGAAATAAAGTGTCTAAATTTGTCGTTTGGGGATAATATGACGAAAAAACGTAAATATGATGAGAGAGAGGAATGGTTGTGCGGGAGAAAATGCAATATGAGTGAGAAAACTACTTGTGACTGAATGAATGAATGTGGTAAAGTCAAAAGAAATGCTTAAATATAATACGAAAGGTGTGGGTGCATTTCAAGGAACAACTTCTCATTATCAAACGAGACGTTCTCAGTTTTTCATTAGAAAAACGTAAATATCCATCTCAGTAGAAACTATATCAAATTGAGTAGTGCCAATTGTCAAAAAGGACGACAAACCAAATATTCGAACTACCGCCCCATGTCTTTGTTAAGCAGTGAAGGAAAGTTTTAATATGGAAACGTCTTTATCCCTATAGTGTGTCACAACTTTGATGTGTTTTGTGTTACCAGACCCTTAGATCGCAATGGAAGAGGGAGGTTTGGCGCCATAAAACTTGGTTCAACCCATCATTTCTTTTGAAATGTCTGTACCAAGTTAGGACAATGCGCTCTTCAATTTCTCTGGTATGCCTTTTCTTCTTGGCGCATATTATGGGATTGTCATCCCCGCTTGGTTATTTTGTTGTTACCTACATATATTATGATATAATCATATTATATATATAACTATCTGCTCTATCCATACCAATCGGGATTTCTCCAGCGTCACTCTGCTATAGTTTAGATAACAAACTATAAAATATTTTTGATATTCTGTGACTTTTCTAAGGCATTGATACATTAAGGCATCGGGGTTCAATAGCTTAACTTATCTGGTCCTGTGTTTGACTGGATAAAAGATAATATAACAAATAGGAAACAGTTTGTTGTCCTAAATCAGACTTCTTCTTCCTTTGGTACAGTAACAGTGGATTTCGTCCTTGGTCCTTTATTATGTCGCCTGCAACGTGTTGCAGAAGCGACATATAGGGGTAACTTTGGCACTATCCGTCGTCTTGCGTCGTCCTGCGTCGTCCTGCGGCGTCACAAAAATTTCAGTCGCAGTTTTCCAGGCAACTACATGCCACAGCCTCTTGATATTTGGTATGTAGCTTCATTGCATAGTACTGTAAGGTGTAAAGCGATTTTATGCCCGAAAAATAACGACTTCCTGTTTGATGAATACTTAATGTTTTATATATATTGGACAAAGATGCCAAATTTTCGTCGCAGTTTTTCAGGCAACTACATGCCACAGCCTCTTGATATTTGGTATGTAGCTTCATTGCATAGTACTATAAGGTGTAAAGCGATTTTATGCCCAAAAAATAACGACTTCCTGTTTGACGAATACTTAACGTTTTATATATAATGGACATAGATGCCAAATTTTCGTCGCAGTTTTCCAGGCAACTACATGCCACAGCCTCTTGATATTTGGTATGTAGCTTCATTGCATAGTACTATAAGGTGTAAAGCGATTTTATGCCCGAAAAATAACGACTTCCTGTTTGACGAATACTTAACGTTTTATATATAATGGACATAGATGCCAAATTTTCGTCGCAGTTTTCCAGGCAACTACATGCCACGGCCTCTTGATATTTGGTATGTAGCTTCATTGGATAGTACTATAAGGTGTGAAAAGTGCACAAATAACAACAACTTCAAATTGACGGAAAGCATCGGAACAAGACTCGTGAAATAGTTTTTGTCCAAAATTTTCCACTCCTTCAGTCACGGGAAAATGAAATTAGAACGGATAGTGCTACCACTGACATTCCGATGACTTAAAGTTATTGTAAAAATCATTTTTACACTGCATGACATTCCCCTTTTTTCGATATACACTACAACTATGTAATAAAACATTCCAAATGTGACACACGTACAGTTTGAAGTGGACGTATTTCCTCTTCTCTCTCATAACCGGAAGTTTTTCTCACGGAATTGTTTTCATAAGAAAATATTATGAGTGAGGAGATGACCAGCCGTGAGTATGAATAGAGGCATTTTAAATCGTAATATTAGGAGTAGGTTCCTAAGGGACTGAAGAGAACTGATATGTTCATAGCAAAAGCGTTTATCTTTTAATTTGAATGGAAAATTAATTCAAATTAATAGTGTCAATTCGACGTTTCGATTAACTGCAATTAAGCTTTATTAAAATGTATCGCTTAAAAATAAAGTACAAATCACGAATCAAATGATGTATGTCTGAAGAAAACAAAAAAGGAACATCATACCGAAAGACATTAACAAAAATGAGTGAGTGAGTGAGTTGGTGTTTTACGCCCTTGCAACGCTATATAGCTTATTTAGAGGCCATGAACATGAAAAAGATGATAAAATGAACATGAAATGATGATGGTAAATGAAAGCTGGGGGTAGGGCGGTAAACAAAGATACAGTAAATTCTGAAGACACACAGGAAAAGGGGAAATAGAAAATAATGAGATGTGGAATAAGTGTACGCGACACAACCCACAGTTAAACGGCAATTTAGAAAAACCACAATGGACAAGGCGGGTAGGGACCATAGCTTTAGCCTAAATGATGCACTACTTGGCGTTCCAAAAGGGACCCTTTTACGTGCATGAAGCGTGGCACTTTCCTCACACATTGGTCACGCACTATGGTCAGCGGTCAGGTTTTCCGTAACCGTAAACAAAGGGGCGATAATATAATGTATTCTGGTAACCAGAAATTACGCCTAAAACTAGCCAAAAATATATTGTTTTGTCTTAGTGGTAATGCCAAGACAAATGATTGTTTCTGTTTGTTTCTGGTTGTAATGATTAAAAGTAATATCAAGTTATTGCATTAAATATTTGTTTTTTTAAATAATACTGAAAAAGTAAACTTATAAAATTCCTTCCTATTATCTCCTATGCTTAGAAGGAGTTTTAATCCGAAGTTTTGTTACAAAAACAATTTCGGAGTGTATCCCAAATGGAACTGTAAAGAGGTATTATGTTCTTCCAACAACTATAAAGAAAACATTTACTCTTGGCTAGAGTTCTTCTGATAAAATGATTTGAAATTATATCCACACCAATCACGTATGGGGCCTGGGTGGCGAATAGGCCCCCCAGCAGAGCCTAGCTCGTCGTAAGAAGAGATAAAGGGTATTGGGATTCTAACGTCGGGTCAGTGTTCATCCCAAAGAGAGGCCAGGTGAGAATCCTAGGAGGCTGAGCAGGGTGGCCCTCGTCCGTGGGGGTTTTCAGGTATATAATACAGAAACCCTGACCGCTGACCCTAGTGGGCCACCATGTGTGGAGAGTGCTACACTTCATGCAAGTAAAAGACCCCTATGTTGACTGCGAAGTTGTGCACCACATAGATTAAATTTTTCGTTCCTACCCACCTCTCCCTTTTTCCTGGGGTTCTTACTATCCTTTGTTTCATACATCATCCCCATATTTCATGTTCATTCTATCATCCTTTTCATGTTCATCGCCTTTGAATAACCTATATGGCGTTGCAAGGGCGTAAAACACCAACTCGCTCAGTCACATATACACACCAACGTTACTTAACCGTTTTAATTTAAAGCAATTAAGCTTAAATTATCATTGAAATACAAATCACGAATCAAAAGGCACAAGTCTGAAACAACATAACGAAAGACATTAACAAATAAAATTGCAAGTATAAAAACGAGCTCACAATGAAATATAAAGCCTACAAATCCTTTAAAGATGTAAATTGGTTTACCATGTAAGCAATTTTGGCATCAAACACCTACCTTGACTGATTCGGTTATTTTATAAATTCTCCAAAGTTCCTGTATTTATCAAGAAAGCTGTTTCGTTTTGTTAGCAAGATCTTTCTAGAGGTATATATGAAAATCCCCATGATAACTTAAAAATGTAACTCATATCTTGTAGTGTTCAGAAATCTCTTCAAATTGTTACAAAGTGTACTAATGTTGCTCTTTAAAAATGAACAAAAAATAAAATCTTAAACAGTCAAAAAGTACAAACATATCATAATAACATATACATTTTACTGAGTAATGTAAAACAATTTAAACATAACAGATGAATAAAAAAATTGTAAACGTGCCTCCGTGAAAGACCTTAGCAATTGTTTACGAAACAATTGTCCTCCTAGTTATTATTCTTTTTCTTCTTTCCTCCCGCCATGAACTTGTCCGGTAGTTTTCTCTCAAACGCATAGGGGGATTCACACGAAACATTGTAGGAAGGTAGATCGGTTACTGAAGTTGTTGACGGACTTTTCAAAAATTACAAAATGGCCGCCGTTTCCGTGTAATTGGCGAAAGTTCATAATATAGGACATTGCAATATCTCGGTTACCTAGGTGCGTAGGAGGCTGAAATTTTGTAGGTGAATAGAGCAAAGGGAGCTCATCAATAATACGAAAAAAAATTTTGAAGCGATGTTTACGGTTTTCGAGTTATTTGCGAAAATGTGATTTTTCGGGCCCAAAAATGCGAAAATCGTCAAAATGCTTCGATTTCGACAAAATTTTTTATGTAGGGGTTTTAAAAGATGGCGAATCATAATACGAGGTAAAAAATGGGTTCGTTTGGGAGACATTTTTGTGTTGGGCATCCCCAACACAGTCAGCACTAGTTTATTCTGACTTTAAGCTGGTTCTTACAGTTCATTCTCATTGTCATTGCTTTCTCGGCATTTATGTTGAGCCAAGTGTATTTTCAACATTATGTTACCTGATCGTTTTCTCGTGCACGTCAGTGAATCTACTTGCTAATAGGTCAAGGTCATCAGCATAGTTTAGGTCTT
Organism: Arcuatula senhousia; assembly: GCA_963971305.1. Taxonomy (NCBI): domain Eukaryota; kingdom Metazoa; phylum Mollusca; class Bivalvia; order Mytilida; family Mytilidae; genus Arcuatula; species Arcuatula senhousia. The sequence continues at coordinate 11,869,733 of OZ020305.1, forward strand.
CAAGTCTGGTGGTAAACTTCCATCTGATGCCTTTGCTCTTGTTGTTGGTGTTCCACATAATCCAGATAATGATGATGATGAAGTGAAAGCCTGACATAAAACGACTTGCTGCACACCAGTTTTAACTTCGAACCACTCTGATGTTTTACCGCTTTGAAGGACACAGTCTTTGCTACCCATGTATATTTTCTTAAAGATGTTAACATATATATCAGGAACACCATAGGGTCTTAAAATTTCCCACATTCTTTCATGTATGATGCTATCGAATGCTGTTTTAAAATCTAATTTAAGTATAATTTAAGTATAATGGTGCATTACATTCTTGGAATTGTTTCATGATGTGACGTAGGATAAAGACTTGCTCAGTTGTTCCATGGCCACTTTTAAAGGCTGCTTGTTCGTCTCTGAGTTGTTGTTTTACTCTGTCTCTCATACGCATACAATAGAACTTAAAGTCTGAACTTTAAGTTCCTTATCGTATCGGCGCAAAAAATTATTTATGGCCCGGGTACGGGCCATACTTAAATGTTGGTAAATTTGTTCATGTTGGTCTCCATGGAAATAAGAACTTCCGCTTCCTTTTTCTAGAAAGATCTCAAGAAGCAGGTTGTGTTTTCTTATAGATTGAATTTAAATCGTTTAAAAAATCACATGCATCTTACCTTTTTAGCAAAATAATCGTTGAATAATTGAATCTTTAAAAACAAATACAACGTCTTGTACTAATTTGATACACATTGATCGATTTTGCGCTGCATTTACACAGTTTAAAAAAGTTCTTAAAAAGAAAATGTTAAATCGGCAACAGTTTAAAGAATTTATTGCTTGTTCTAATTTTTTATTAGATTTCATCAAGCATTTATTGGATTTATGTTCTGATCCCCATTTGTTTTGTTCAATCAATTAAATGTAAAAGAATGTGGAAATTATTTTGTGACAATTTTTGTTTGTTTGTTTGTAAGTTGTCTAATTTCAGGTACATGAACTCATGAAGGTGATGTTCATTGTAATTTATAGTTACAGGATCAGTAAATATTATTCCTTAGTTAAATGTTCACTCTTGCTTTATTTAATTTTACGTGTCGTAGTGATATCAAATCAAGTATTCACACATATTTTAAAACAATGGCAGTTGATCGTTTACTTTTATCGACATATTAAATACATTGGAGCTGAATGGAAGTTATTCATGTTTTTATTCATAATTTTAAATATACCAGTAACATGTACATATTAGTTTTTACTTTAGTTCAGTTGTAAAGAAGCAAGTGCACCTATGGGGCATTTAATAGTCTCAAACCTTATAAAATAAAGACCAAATCAGTTACAAAATGTAACAAAAATGAAACGAGCAATAACAGAAAACATGTAACACACAAAACATAGAACATCAATCAACAACATGAAATTAAGTTGAAATGAGAGTGAAATATAAATAGTAATTAGATAATTACTAAGTAGTCAAGTAATCAGATAATCAGTAGTACTCAAGAAATCAGATAATCAGTAGTACTCAAGTAATCAGATAATCAGTAGTAGTCAAGTAATCACATAATCAATAAGTAGTCAAGTAATCAAAAAAAAAAAAAAAAAAAAAAACCAGAAACATTATTAATTCATGATTTGTATGTTTTAGTAACAATGTCTAACATGCTCCGGAGATCCTCACGCAAAAGGCAGGCACCGACAAAAATTACAGAAAGCTCGGCAGCATCTCACAGGCGACCCAATAATGTTACTACTACAGTGACTACAAACATCTCAGGATCAACAAACATCTCAAGATCTACCAACAACATTCTCAATGCTAATGGAAGTACAAGTACAATGACAGCATCTCAGATAAATCCAGTTACACAGTCTACTTGTACTTTTGCTCAAATCCCCACAGCCGTAACACAGCAGAATTCAACCACGCCCCAGTCTTTGGCTCATCAGGCTCAGTTGTTACCTGTACAAGACCCAACCAATCAGGCTACTAATTCCAACTCAGGTATTGAATTTACTATGGCAACTAAAGCCAGCGATGGTATTGGGGATAATGTAGGAATAAATCTAAAAAATAAGATAATTTTGGGGGAGTATATTGATTTAGGCAGTTTGCTGGTGAATTCACATACTAGAAGCTTACAAGATAACCAGAAAATTGTTTTTATAAATGGAGAACTAATTGTTCAACAAAAACAAAATACCCCCAAAATAACATCTATTGAAAGTTGGACTGATGCTTTTATCATCTTTATGAATATTTATTGTTCATTGCATGAAAACAAATATGCTCAGTTACTGAAATATATGCATACAATTAGGTTGGGTGCAAAGAGATCCTCATTTGGTTGGAAACTATACGACGAGCAGTTTCGTTTACGTTTGTCAATGGATCCTTCATTGAGTTGGGCAAACATTGACCCAGAATTGTGGTTAATATATATGCATAGTACAAGTGCAAACACTAATCAACTGAATGTCACAAATAGAGTTTTGCGGTGTTATACATTCAATTACAATGGGACATGTTCACAACAAGGTTGCATGTACAATCATACTTGTCTAAGATGTTTTGGTCCACATGCACTAAAGTATTGTACTCGACCGAATGGTAGGGTCATTTACAATCAAAACCAAAGACCACTAAGACCATTTCAGCAAAACCAAAGACCATTCCGTCCAAGGATGTTTAATAATGGTCCTAGATTTTAGAAAGTTTTAAAGAACATTTTAGAAGGGTGTGTTAATGGATAATTGTTACCCCCCCCTTTTTTATATTTTTTATTTACACAATTTACACTTGCGCATGGTTGGTAAGTACAGACCTGTTATGCATTGAATATTTTGATTTGGGTTTCAGATCAAGAAAAGGAATTATTGGCCAGATTGTGGGATTTAGGGGAAACACCTATTAAAGTGACTGCACTGAAAAAGTATATTCAGGGTTATAAAACATATGAAAAGGAGTTGTTGGTGTCTGGATTCTCAGAAGGTTTCAGATTACAATACACAGGCCCACGTCTACCTATGGATTCAAGAAATTTGGTCTCTGCGGAAGAAAATAAAGTTGATACATTGTTAAAGCTGAATAAAGAAATTGAGTTAGGTAGGATGCTTGGCCCTTTTATTAATAAACCGATCTCAACCTTGAGAATTTCTCCCATAGGTTTGGTAGAAAAAAGTGATAAATCATGGCGCCTTATCACCCATTTGTCACATCCCAAAAATAACAGTGTTAACGATTTCATAGATGAACAGTTTTGTAGTGTAAGGTACTCATCGTTTGATAAAGTTGTAGAAATGGTTTCAAAATTGGGTAGAGGTGCACAATTGGGAAAAATTGACATTCGCCAGGCATTTAGACTCCTTATTGTAAATCCTGCAGATTTTGATCTTTTGGGTGTAAAATTTCAGGGGAAATATTACATTGACAAATGTTTACCACAAGGTTGCGCAATTTCCTGTGCACTTTTTGAAACTTTTTCAACCTTCATACACTGGGTTGTTGAGAATGAATCTGGTTTAGATACTTTAGACCATTACTTAGATGATTTTATCTTTGGCGGGGCAGAATCAACAAATGATTGCCAAATATTGATGGATACGTTTAGTATGATTAGTACTGAGATGGGTATTCCAATAGCTGACAACAAAACTGTAGGTCCTACGACAATATTAGTTTTTCTTGGTTTAGTGATCGATACTATTAGAATGTTAGTTAAAATACCAATAGATAAACTGAACAAACTGAAATTGGGTATTCAATACATCCTTGATCATAATAAAATGAAGTTAAAGGAATTTGAATCTATTGTTGGTCTTTTGGCTTTTTGTTCTAGAGCAATCCCATCAGCTAGAGCTTTCATTAGAAGGTTTTATGACCTAATTTCTGCAATGAGGCATAGAAAACCTTATTATTATGTCAGAATGAGTGAGGAAGTTAAGGCTGATGCTAAGGTTTGGTCCGAATTTTTGGTATCTTTCAATGGGGAGTGTTATTTCCCACAAAATGTTTGGCAATCAAATGATACTTTAAATTTGTATACAGACAGTGCAGGTTCTTCAACATTAGGTTGTGCTGCTTATTTTAATGGGGATTATGGACAAATGAGATGGCCAGACTCTTGGGCTGACCAAGAATTTATGGCAGATTTGGCCTTTTTGGAGTTAGTACCTGTATTAATGGCTATGTTTATTTGGGGTCATATCTTCAAAAACCAAAAAATAATACTGAAAATTGACAACGAGGCTTTAGTCATTATCCTCAATAAAAGGACATCTAAATCAAAGTATGTAATGCAGCTGCTACGCCCATTTGTCTTACTAACCATGCGCAACAATATTCAGTTTCGTGCTTCACATTTATATTCGGCAAAAAAATGAATTGGCCGACTCCCTCTCTCGATTTCAGATGCAGCGTTTTCACTCCTTAGCGCCCCAGGCAAGCAAAACTCCAGCAGATATTCCTATGGAGTTTTGGGAAGTCATTTCAAAGGTGAAATAGAGTTTTTGCTGGCTAATTCTGTTGCGCCTAGTACAGAGAAAGTATATAAACAAGGACTTGACTTATTTAAAAGGTTTAGGTGGGAAAATAACCTCGAAGATACTTGGCCAATTCCACTGAGCGATATAGTAGAATTCATTGCTTTTATGTATAAAAATGGTTTGGCTCATTCCACAGTGTCTTGCTACATTTCTGGTCTTAGTTTTTACAGTAAGCTACAAAATTTTGAGGACAATACTCGTGCATTTATTGTCAAGAAAATGTTAGATGGCATAAAGCGTTGTTCTTCGAATAGATCAGATTCCAGACTTCCAATTACCAGAAATTTGTTGGAAAAAATTATTAATGTTTTGTCCATAGTTTGCAAAAATGCATATGAAGCATGTTTGTTTAAATCTGCCTTTTCAATGTGTTACCATGGTATGTTTAGGGTGAGCGAGTTGACTGATAATGGTGTAATAAACCATGCTATCAAGGTTTTCGATGTTAAGCAGTGTAATGGTGGGTTGGAAATTTATTTAGCACGGTCAAAAACAGATCAGTTTGGGTCTGGTGTAACAATATATTTGGCAACTCAAAGAAATCCGCAAATATGCCCAGTAATTGCCTTTTTGAAGTTTATTCAATGTCGTCCACCAATAGAGGGTAATTTATTCTGTCATTTTAATGGTCAACCATTGACAAAATATCAGTTCTCCGCCCTGTTAAAAAAGGCGTTGTCTGTATTAGATGTTTCATTCAGTAATATTTCTTCCCACTCATTTAGAATAGGCATGGCAACTCAGTGTGCTATGGATGGTCTTTCGGATGAACAAATAAAGAAATTAGGGAGATGGAAGTCCAATGCATTTTCACGTTATATCAGAATTCCGCAGTGTTAATTATGTTTAAGTCTTTACACAGATTGTTTATATCAGTGTATGTATAAAATTCATAACTATTAGATTTTATCAAATTCGTTAGTTGTTTGATGCTTACAGTCACGCAGCATATTAATCGTGCTAACTAAGATTGTAGGTATTCAAACTACTGTCTGGATTGTTGGATCATCCATTGTTCGAGATGGATTTCTAGCCGCCAAGCAGCAGCCGGGGGGCATTCATCTTTCCTTGAAAGAAAGACTTGGTACAACAATTTTTTGGCAAGGTCGTGGAGGTTTGAAATTGGATGGTATGAAAGGCCATATTCGAATGCTACTTAGATTGGTAGACGCACCTGATTACATTGTGATCCACATAGGTGGTAATGACATTGGGAATGTTAGTTTGGGGCGGCTAGATAAGAAGTTAAAGGGTTTTATGAAATGGCTTCATAGAATATTGCCTTATACTGGTTTGATTTGGTCAGCTATTCTTCCCAGAATTAAATGGAGATATTCTGCTGATAATAAAAAAATGGATGCATGTAGACGCAGACTTAATAGTTCAATAGCTTCTTTTATGACTTCAAATGGGGGGTATTATATAAAATATCCGGACATTAAGGATAATCATAAATTCATTAAAGAAAATGATGGAGTACACCTAACAATTTTAGGTAATCAAATTTATCTGAACGTCCTACAAGGTGCTATTGAACATTTCATAAATATGAATAAGGGAGGACTTACATTTCCAGATTTATATTAGATATATCTAGTTAGGACAATTTAGATATACAATTTTGTCCTGTGAAGCATTTGTTGATTTAGGTTCATTACATTTACTTTACGTTAGTTATAAAAATAATTTACTGGTTAGGCCAATCTAATACATATATCTCGTGAAGCATTTTCATATTCTAAGAATTTACGCAATTTGTATATACATTCTCATTCATTTAGTTGATTAATTTGAACGCCAAGAAGGTATATTTTGTCATTTTAATTAAGGATCATTGGTAGAATTGGCACAGCTCAGACCGCACAAGGTTGGCGGTTGACCAAGAGGCCTCCCGTCATGTCAGGTGGCTTCTTGGTCATTTGGCATCCTTCGCTGCAATAATTCTAGCAAAACTGCATTTATCCGCTGATTTCCAGGGATATTTGCTACCGTTTCATCTCAACATCTGACATTTATGGTCTGCCAAATTTCAATCGGCGGCCAGCATTTAATCATTTATATAAACATTTCATATTTCCGTTATAATTCACCGCTGATTTCCAGGGTGGATGTATTGACATGTTATTTACATTTATTTACATTTAAATCTTTTGTCATTATTACATATTAAACTGTTGCCAATTCGCCAAACATACAAACTCTCTTATATTTGTGCCTTTTGCGATAATAGAACTTAAAGTCTGAACTTTAAGTTCCTTATCGTATCGGCGCAAAAAATTATTTATGGCCCGGGTACGGGCCATACTTAAATGTTGGTAAATTTGTTCATGTTGGTCTCCATGGAAATAAGAACTTCCGCTTCCTTTTTCTAGAAAGATCTCAAGAAGCAGGTTGTGTTTTCTTATAGATTGAATTTAAATCGTTTAAAAACCCGCCCGCCCACCGCAGTTAATTTAGGAATAGATACTGCTCTTTTTAGTATACATTTCAGATGCAGTTTACTTGTTTCCTGATGCTATATATTGACGTATACTTGGTGGTAGATGTAACATCTAGAGCTGTTCGACATTGTTGGGATTTCCCTGGACTCGTTGATACTCGTTCCAGTCATGATGACTTGTTTCCGTTGGTGATAAAAGAACAAACTTGGACTTGAGATCAGAAAAGTTGGATCATCATCTACTTTATCCAGTTGTCTTAATAAGCAATTTTTATGAAGTTAATGAAGGGGCTGCCAAAGGTGACGCTTTTCTCTGAATTCTTTACATATATTAGAAGCTTTTCTAAATTTTTTATCTAATTTAATAGAAATTGGCGGTTTCAGAGTTTTTAGGGCGAGCCTTCGGTAGCCAGCATCCTTCGCTGCAATAATTCTAGCAAAACTGCATTTATCCGCTGATTTCCAGGGATATTTGCTACCGTTTCATCTCAACATCTGACATTTATGGTCTGCCAAATTTCAATCGGCGGCCAGCATTTAATCATTTATATAAACATTTCATATTTCCGTTATAATTCACCGCTGATTTCCAGGGTGGATGTATTGACATGTTATTTACATTTATTTACATTTAAATCTTTTGTCATTATTACATATTAAACTGTTGCCAATTCGCCAAACATACAAACTCTCTTATATTTGTGCCTTTTGCGATAATCAATAATAATTCTAAAGAAAATCTTAGATGGAACAGATAAGAGAGATATGCCCCTCTCGCATAATGTCAAGTCACGTTTCTTGTGAATTTTAACAATCAATGATCGCTTCAAATCAGTTGGGACTTTCTGTTAGTTAATTATTCTAATAAAGAGGGAGAGCAGGCATTTAGTCGATGTGCTAATGCTTTCTTTCAATAGTTCTGGATTGCTGTTGTCAATATGGGCTTTTTTGCTTTTAAGGTTCTGTATTGGTTTCACTAATTGTAATATTTCCAGTGTTTATTGTTTCGATTGTGTGGTTGTTTTCTATATTGCCAATGTCTGGAATTACGGTGTCCACGGCTTTGACATTCAGGACTTCCTCAAAATGCTCTTTCAGTCTATCTAAAACTGCTTCTTCTTGCATTAGTAGTTTGCCCCCTTTTGACGTCATACCCCAGGTGTTCTTTCTTCTGTTATTCTTTATTTCCCTTGTAAACTTTTGTCGCTAAGTCTGTTTTGAGATGCCGCCTCTTCTGCTTTGCTGGCCAATTCTTCATGCCATTTCCTTTTATCTGCCCTTGCTTATTTTTCTTCTTTATCTTTTTCCCTATAACGGCCTCTCTTCATCTCTTTGAGCTGGTTTTTTATTATTTATTTTTTTCTTTTATTTTCCTTCGTTGTTTGATGGCAGCGTAAGTTATGTTTTGGATCCATTCTTTTTCGAATATTTCCTTGTACCCAGTATCTTATCTGCGCTACCGATGTACACTTTTGATACCTTTTCCCGATGCTCGTCGATGATATCATTTTCTTCAGGAAGCTTTTGAAATCTTTTCTTAAGACCGTTTCGGTAGGTTGAACAAATTGTTGGATTCTTCAGGTTTTCAAAGTTATAGGGTATTCTAGTTTCTTTCTTTGTTTAACATTTCTATTTAGTCTAAGTCTTACTTTGCAGACTACAAGATGATGGTCACTATTTGCGTCTGACCCACGCATTGTTCTTACGTCTAGCAAAGAACCTTTGTACCTTCCATTTATCATACCATGGTGTATTTGGTTCTTGTCTCTGCAATTTGGCGATTCCCAAGTATATTTATGTATATCTCCATGCTTAAAGTGGGTTCCACCAAATACAAGATAGTTTAAAGCATATAACTGCTAGTCTTACACTATTCTCGTTCATGATGCCAATTTTCCCAGCCTTCGTTTGATGACCCAATAGCAATCTTTGCATTTGCGTCACCCATGATGATGATCATGTCATGCTTTGGAATGGATGTCTATTTCCTAATAAAGTTTTTCATAAAAGGCATCCTTTTCATCTTCATCAGAATCATTTGTTGTGCTGTAAACTTGCATGATTATGAGTTTAAAATGCCTGGAAAAGGACCGCGCGTTGAGGATCCTATCACTATCCGTTTTATTTTAGGCTGGCCTTGCTTTCCATGTCAAGTAGTAATATAATATATAATAAAATATTAATTGCCTTACAATTTATATGTATATCATATGCCCATAAATATATTCTGTATCCTAAAAACACTGGTCTATGACATAATTTCATGCCTTTGAATATAGTATTCCTTAAATCTTAAATGAACAGTATGTCTTTAAAAGCAAGCACCAGTTACAATTACATGTAATGTTAGTAGATTATAAACTTTGAAACTATGTTTTGAAATTGTGCAGAATCAAATTATCGCTTTTTTTCAAGTGCAGATTCAAGGTGTACACCCACTATAATAAATAATTTTGTTTGCGTTGTGTACTTTTATAGCCGCAGATAATATGATTTTTTTATAATTTCATGTGATTTACCACCTCAAGCTGTGCATTTCAACTTTGTTTTCATGACGGGGTATAATATTTTCACCGGGATAGAAACGTATATTGCACCAGATAAGTCCTAACAATTGGCGATTGAAAATGATCTTCACTTGGTCCTGCTAATAAGCATTCGACCGCGTCCGATAAAGTAACATACGTTCAATCATCTCGCAGACCTGTAAAATTATTTTGAATTTTTAATAAAATTTGGAAAAAAAACAATACTATACTGTAGCATAGATCTGTATACATTAAATATTTGATATATAGGTCTATGATAGTAGTCTTCGTTAGTATCAGGGATATTATTCTATCAATCTCATACTGCCGTATAAACTATCAGTTTAGCATCTGTCAGCTAGGTTATTGTAAGCATTTCAATAGGTTAGTATTAGGGAGCAGCCTCGACTATAAGGTTTAGCATCAGGGAGCCGACTTGACTATCATGTAAGTGTCAGGGAGTCGTTCCGACTATCATGTTAGCATCGTGGAGCCGCCTCGACTATCAGGTTAGGGTTAGCATTTCAATAGCTTAGCACCAGGGAGCAGCGTCGACCAACAGGTTAGGGTTAGCATTTTAATTGGTTACATTAGGCAGCCGCCTCAACTATCAAGTTAGGGTTAGCATTTCAATAGATTAGCACCAGGGAGCTGCGTCGACTATCAGGTTAGGGTTATCATTTCAATAAGTTGGCATTTGGGAGCCGCCTCGACTAACAGGTTAGGGTTAGCATTTCAATAGCTTAGCAACAGGGAGCCGCGTCGACTATCAGGTTAGGGTTAGCATTTCAAAAGGTTACATCAGGGAGCCGCCTCTACTATCAGGTTAGGGTTAGAATTTCAAAAGGTTACATCAGGGAGCCGCCTCGACTATCAGGTTAGGGTTAGCATTTGGGAGCCACATCAACTATCAGATTAGGGTTAGAATTTCAATAGCTTAGTACCAGGGAGCCGCGTCGACTATCAGGTTAGGGTTAGCATTTCAAAAGGTTACATCAGGGAGCCGCCCCGACTATCAGGTTAGGGTAAGAATTTCAATAGGTTAGCATCAGACAGCCGTCTCGACTATCAGGTTAACATCAGGGAGCCGCTTCGGCAATCAGGTTAGGGTTAACATTTCAATATGTTAGTATCGGGGGGCCACCTCGACTATAAGGTTAGGTTCATAATGGTGCAGAATTGCTGTTTTTACTGAATTGACTGGATTGACATATGAGTTCAATTGACTGAATTGTCAAAAGAGTCAAATAAGTTACCTTAAAATCGACGCCCAATTCTCATAAATAAATTCAAATTCAAACTCATTATGTTTCTCTGATAAAAAATTCTTTCAAAGTCACTATGTATAATCTAGTGATGTAAATTGGGGTACATGAGAGGCCTGTACAATGGTAGAACATGACTTGGAATCCATTATATATTATCTCACATCAAACCATGAGCTGAAAGAGGAGTACCTAGGGCTGGGCCTCCAGAGTCTAACTTCCAATTGAAACTTGGGATACAGTTTCATGTGTACTTTCTTGGGTCAAATAATGAGGCTGCGCAGCGCAGTCGCCCGGCGGAGCGATGCCTTGGCATAGCGGAGGGCGACACCCCGAGGACTTGAGTTTACTTTACTATTCTGGAAGCAATACCAGATTGATCTTTATCTTCAGCATACAGCGCAGCGGAGGGCACCGGAGGGCACCGCAGCAAGCGACACCCCTCTATCAGATACTACGATCATTTTGATCTATCTTTGTCAATTGATCTGAGAAGCGATTGTAAAAAGCAGCCCCTCATTATAAGAGATGAATATGTACATACCCATTAGTGTGTTTTGTGATACCCTTACAGCGGGGATACCAGTAATACTAGTATATCCCCGCTGATACCATGGTAATAATTGAATCATTATAACGCATGTAACTCGATTTATATGACACGGGACATCAATGGATTGAATTAAGACAATTGAACTGTGCAAAAACAATTGAGAAGGATTGACTACATTGACATTGTATTTTAATCTTTAGTGCTGTTTACTATTTGTTTTTTGTTTTTGTTTTTGCCCTTTTGGACTTTTGACTCTAGAGTGCCCTATTGGTGCCTCTTTGCTGCTTCAAAGTCACCATAATACCCAAAACACATTCAGTGGTGAAATATAATTGACCCCTAACATTAAGCACAATATGAGGACATTCACTTAACCTGGAACTCAACCAAAGTTCTTCATTCTTAAAAATATATATATCCAACCAACTGACAACATACTTGAGTAGGCTATAATTTATAAACATTTTTTTAAAGTGCCTCAGTCTTGAATAGTGCTTGTCTGTTATATTGAATGTTTCAAAAACTGGATTCCTATTTCTTATCTTATATTTCTTACACTGATCGAAGTTTTGTCAGCCTTTGATTCATACATTTATATAGATTTACTTATATGACTTGAGATAGTTTTTGGAATTTAGTTATTTCTAGAAACAACAGTGGTGTTTGGTTTTTCACTCTTCAACTTTAACTTTACTTTTTTTCATAACCGTAAAAGTTACAATGGTAAAGAGACCACGGATATTATATACAAGGTCTCAGATGCATGAGTCATGAGTTCCATGAATATTTGAGATCTTGATCCGCAATAATCCCATTCATTCTTCTTATAATCAAATAGGTCAATGTTTATAACAGTATGATAACTTCTCAGTCAGAAAGGTGGTCAGAACGAGACAAAAGAATATGCGCTCTTCAGTAAATAAGGTAGAATTTGATTCGGCATGTTTACGTAGTAACTATGGGCATTAAAAAGTTTATTAGAGCAACTTTTAAAATAAATTGTGATATAACATATGTAAAATGAAAGTAAACAACACCGAATTTGCCTTGGTTTATTAAATTTGCAGCGTGAAAAGAGCACATTTCTCATGTTAAGTGATATTATGGGGTCTGATTTCCTTTGTGACAAATAAAACATCATGCTCCTAAAAATCTGAAAAAAATATATACAACAGATAAGACTCCATTCTTTCTGATAAAAAATTCCTGAACCCGTCGCTATAGCGGTATTGATAAAAATGATTGTCAAAGTTGTGCTAATTTCATAAGTTATTTGTGAATCCCCCTTTCTAAATATAGAAATTTCATTCATAAAATAAATAAACATTGAGGGTATCTCATACCCAGCTAAAAATAGCAATGGTCTACTCGACTTCCTAAAATATTTTTTCTTTAATTCTGCAATATATAAGGCCTTAACTGGTGAAACTGTTTTAATTTTACTTTTTATTAATATAATGCATGTCTTTATAATAAAATGATAATAAGCAAATGTAAAATGACGTTTTAGAAGGGGGAGGTCTATTAAGTGAGGTTTGTTCGATTTGTAAAACTTTAATCGTCTCCCTTCATTTGCCTAGCAACGTTTTAGACTTGCTTATGACAAAAAAAAAACATTTTTCTCCGATGTCCTTAAAATTTTGTCAACAAAAAAAGCATAAGATTGGTCGTCATCTGTCAAAGTATGTAACCCGTCGCACTTACCATTATTTTTAAAAATCAACATGTTTATCACCTTTATAGAGTTCCGGTTATTCCTTAGAGATAATAAATTCCTTTTTTGTCACAAATTATTATTCTATGCGTAAAACATCCTAACTAAGAAAAAAGAACAATAGTTTGTCCATTCACTTGTACCCGAACTTGAAAATAACCATGACTTACTTTTTATTATTTAAAAGATTAAGTTGGTGATTTCAGCTCACCGCGTCATTCAAAATGATGTGTGGCATACAAAATATTTACAAGGGAGATAATATTTTGTCACCACCTGTCTGACTGTTCTGTGGAAAAGACATTTCACATAAAATCACATGACAAACGGTAAAGTCAATGAACAAGAGTTAACACTAAAGTATGTCTCGCCTGCCGGCACCATCAGAAACAATTATTCTTTCTTACTTCCACTATATTTGAATTAACATGGATTTTCAGATTCTGAGATCATAAGATGTTTATAGAACTTAAACATTGCAAATGATATGCAATAAAAATAACCAAAGTCACTCAACCGGAAAATCAAGGTCAAGGTCAAAAGATGGGGATGCAACTGGGCTAAGCTACTACTGGGGCATATGCATACCAAGTTTCATCAACCTAGGACCTATAGTTCTTGAGATATGGAGGTGCTCTCAAAACTTTTCCATTGCTATTATATGTATTGAATATTGTCAAAGTCACTCAACCGGAAAATCAAGGTCAAGGTCAAAAGATGGGGATGCAACTGGGCTAAGCTACTACTGGGGCATATGCATACCAAGTTTCATCAACCTAGGACCTATAGTTCTTGAGATATGGAGGTGCTCGCAAAACTTTTCCATTGCTATTATATGTATTGAAAATTGTCAAAGTCACTCAACCATAAAATCAAGGTCAAGGTCAAAAGATGGGGATGCAACTGTGCTAAGCTACTACTGGGGCATATGCATACCAAGTTTCATCAACCTAGGACCTATAGTTCTTGAGATATGGAGGTGCTCGCAAAACTTTTCCATTGCTATTATATGTATTGAAAATTGTCAAAGTCACTCAACCATAAAATCAAGGTCAAGGTCAAAAGATGGGGATGCAACTGTGCTAAGCTACTACTGGGGCATATGCATACCAAGTTTCATCAACCTAGGACTTATAGTTCTTGAGATATGGAGGTGCTCATAAAACTTTTCCAAAAAGTTAACGCCGCCGTCGCCGCCGCCGGTAAAGTAACACCTATGTCCCGCTCTGCTTCGCAGGCGAGACAAAAACCGCCAGCAGTCTTCAACGAGGCCAGTCATGAATAGGTCCAAGGTCTACTTAAAATGCATATAATTACCTAACACAAGTGATTTTCCTTTTCGTTTTTCGTTTTTCGTTTTTCAAATTTTTTTTTTCAAATTTTTTTTTTTTCGAATTTTTTTTTTCGATTTTGAATAAGAAAATGACCCATTTTCCTTTTCGATTTTGAATAGGAAAATGACTCATTTTCTTTTTCGTTTTTCATTTTCCTTTTCGATTTTGAATAGGAAAATGACCAATTTTCCTTTTCGTTATTCATTTTCCTTTTCAATTTTTTTTTTCAAAATTTTTTTTTTTCGATTTTTTTTTTTTCGATTTTGAATAGGAAAATGACCCATTTTCCTTTTCGTTTTTCATTTTCCTTTTCGATTTTGAATAGGAAAATGACTCATTTTCCTTTTCGTTATAAATTTTCCTTTTCGTTATAAATTTTCCTTTTCGTTTTTCATTTTCCTTTTCGATTTTGAATAGGAAAATGACCCATTTTCCTTTTCGTTATTCATTTTCCTTTTCAAATTTTTTTTTTCAGATTTTTTTTTTCGAATTTTTTTTTTCGATTTTGAATAAGAAAATGACCCATTTTCCTTTTCGATTTTGAATAGGAAAATGACTCATTTTCCTTTTCGTTATTCATTTTCCTTTTCGTTTTTCATTTTCCTTTTCGATTTTGAATAGGAAAATGACCCATTTTCCTTTTCGTTATTCATTTTCCTTTTCAAATTTTTTTTTTTCGATTTTTTTTTTCGATTTTGAATAGGAAAATGACCCATTTTCCTTTTCGTTTTTTCATTTTCCTTTTCGATTTTGAATAGGAAAATGACTCATTTTCTTTGCGTTATTCATTTTCCTTTTCAATTTTTTTTTTCGATTTTTTTGTTTTGTCGATTTTGAATAGGAAAATGACCCATTTTCCTTTTCGTTTTTTCATTTTCCTTTTCGATTTTGAATAGGAAAATGACTCATTTTCCTTTTCGTTATTCATTTTCCTTTTCGTTTTTCATTTTCCTTTTCGATTTTGAATAGGAAAATGACCCATTTTCCTTTTCGTTTTTTCATTTTCCTTTTCGATTTTGAATGGGAAAATGACCCATTTTCCTTTTCGTTATTCATTTTCCTTTTCAATTTTTTTTTTTTCAAAAATTTTTTTTTTCGAATTTTTTTTTCGATTTTGAATAAGAAAATGACCCATTTTCCTTTTCGTTTTTTCATTTTCCTTTTCGATTTTGAATAGGAAAATGACTCATTTTCCTTTTTGTTATTCATTTTCCTTTTCGTTTTTCATTTTCCTTTTCGATTTTGAATAGGAAAATGACCCATTTTCCTTTTCGTTATTCATTTTCCTTTTCAAATTTTCTTTTTCAAAATTTTTTTTTTTCGATTTTTTTTTTCGATTTTGAATAGGAAAATGACCCATTTTCCTTTTCGTTTTTTCATTTTCCTTTTCGTTTTTCATTTTCCTTTTCGATTTTGAATAGGAAAATGACCCATTTTCCTTTTCGTTATTCATTTTCCTTTTCAATTTTTTCTTTTTCAAAATTTTTTTTTTTCGATTTTTTTTTTCGATTTTGAATAGGAAAATGACCCATTTTCCTTTTCGTTATTCATTTTCCTTTTCAAATTTTTTTTTTTCGATTTTTTTTTTCGATTTTGAATAGGAAAATGACCCATTTTCCTTTTCGTTTTTTCATTTTCCTTTTCGATTTTGAATAGGAAAATGACTCATTTTCTTTGCGTTATTCATTTTCCTTTTCAATTTTTTTTTTCGATTTTTTTGTTTTGTCGATTTTGAATAGGAAAATGACCCATTTTCCTTTTCGTTTTTTCATTTTCCTTTTCGATTTTGAATAGGAAAATGACTCATTTTCCTTTTCGTTATTCATTTTCCTTTTCGTTTTTCATTTTCCTTTTCGATTTTGAATAGGAAAATGACCCATTTTCCTTTTCGTTTTTTCATTTTCCTTTTCGATTTTGAATGGGAAAATGACCCATTTTCCTTTTCGTTATTCATTTTCCTTTTCAATTTTTTTTTTTTCAAAAATTTTTTTTTTCGAATTTTTTTTTTCGATTTTGAATAAGAAAATGACCCATTTTCCTTTTCGTTTTTTCATTTTCCTTTTCGATTTTGAATAGGAAAATGACTCATTTTCCTTTTTGTTATTCATTTTCCTTTTCGTTTTTCATTTTCCTTTTCGATTTTGAATAGGAAAATGACCCATTTTCCTTTTCGTTATTCATTTTCCTTTTCAAATTTTCTTTTTCAAAATTTTTTTTTTTCGATTTTTTTTTTTCGATTTTGAATAGGAAAATGACCCATTTTCCTTTTCGTTTTTTCATTTTCCTTTTCGTTTTTCATTTTCCTTTTCGATTTTGAATAGGAAAATGACCCATTTTCCTTTTCGTTATTCATTTTCCTTTTCAATTTTTTCTTTTTCAAAATTTTTTTTTTTCGATTTTTTTTTTCGATTTTGAATAGGAAAATGACCCATTTTCCTTTTCGTTATTCATTTTCCGTTTCGTTATTCATTTTCCTTTTCGTTTTTCATTTTCATTTTCGATTTTGAATAGGAAAATGACCCATTTTCCTTTTCGTTATTCATTTTCCTTTTCAAATTTTTTTTTTCAAATTTTTTTTTTCGATTTTTTTTTTCGATTTTGAATAAGAAAATGACCCATTTTCCTTTTCGTTATTCATTTTCCTTTTCAATTTTTTTTTTCAAAATGTTTTTTTTTTCGATTTTTTTTTTTCGATTTTGAATAGGAAAATGACCCATTTTCCTTTTCGTTTTTCATTTTCCCTTTCGATTTTGAATAGGAAAATGACTCATTTTCCTTTTCGTTATTCATTTTCCTTTTCGTTTTTCATTTTCCTTTTCGATTTTGAATAGGAAAATGACCCATTTTCCTTTTCGTTATTCATTTTCCTTTTCAAAATTTTTTTTTTTCAAAATTTTTTTTTTCGAATTTTTTTTTTCGATTTTGAATAGGAAAATGACCCATTTTCCTTTTCGTTTTTTATTTTCCTTTTCGATTTTGAATAGGAAAATGGCTCATTTTCCTTTTCGTTATTCATTTTCCTTTTCGTTTTTCATTTTTCTTTTCGATTTTGAATAGGAAAATGGCCCATTTTCCTTTTCGTTATTCATTTTCTTTTTTTGTTTTTCATTTTCCTTTTCGATTTTGAATAGGAAAATGACCAATTATCCTTTTCGTTATTCATTTTCCTTTTCAATTTTTTTTTTTCAAAAATTTTTTTTTTCGATTTTTTTTTCGATTTTGAATAGGAAAATGACCCATTTTCCTTTTCGTTTTTCATTTTCCTTTTCGATTTTGAATAGGAAAAAGACTCATTTACTCTTCCGGAGCACCTGAGTTCACTCTTGTTTCGACTGGAGTTCGCGTTGTTGATTGATATTCAGTTGTTTTGTGTTTCCATGTTTTACATGTTGTCTGTTTTTGTCCCGTTCTTGTTGGTGTTAACTGGTTTTGTCTCTGCCCTTTCGGACTTTTGATATTCGGATACCCCATTGGTACCTCTGCTTCTTTCCTTTTCGTTATTCATTTTCCTTTTCGTTATTCATTTTCCTTTTCGTTTTTCATTTTCCTTTTCGATTTTGAATAGGAAAATGACCCATTTTCCTTTTCGTTATTCATTTTCCTTTTCAAATTTTTTTTTCAAAACTTTTTTTTTCGAACTTTTTTTTTCGATTTTGAATAGGAAAATGACCAATTTTCCTTTTCGTTTTTCATTTTCCTTTTCGATTTTGAATAGGAAAATGACTCATTTTCCTTTTCGTTATTCATTTTCCTTTTCGTTTTTCATTTTTCATTTTTCTTTTCGATTTTGAATAGGAAAATGGCCCATTTTCCTTTTTGTTATTAATTTTCCTTTTCGTTTTTCATTTTCCTTTTCGATTTTGAATAGGAAAATGGCCCATTTTCCTTTTCGTTATTCATTTTCCTTTTCAGATTTTTTTTAATTTTTTTTTTTAGATTTTGAATAGGACAATGACCCATTTTCCCTTTCATTTTTGATTTTCCTTTTCGATTTTGAATAGAAAAATGACTCATTTTCCTTTTCGTTATAAGTTTTTCTTTTCCTTTTCGTTATTCATTTTCCTTTTCAATTTTTTTTTCATTTTTTTTTGGTCAGTCACACTTTGTTTTGTAAAAATTTTGTCTGCTTATATTATTCGAAGGTTTTCTATATTTGGTATGCAGCTGTACGCGTGTGTCTCATTTGCATGGTGGGATGCATTTTCAGGTCAGATGCTGATAAAAATTTCCTTTACGTTTCGTTGTTCTCGTATAGTACTCTTGTCTCAGGTTCTCTCTTGGTGAATTGAACTTTTATCGATTTGATTTTTAAAGTGTGTTATTTTTGTGCTTTGTGCAAGATAAACAATAGGGGGAAGGTTGGGCTCAAAAACTAATTTAACCCCGCCACATCTTATATGTGCCTGTCCTAAGCCAGGAATCCTTGTCAAAGCTTTTGTTTGTCCTTGTCTACTGTCTGTATTTTTTTTATGTCCAGAAATGGGTCTTTCTTTGATATTCTAGGGATTTGTTTGAATATTATGTATTGTATTTTTAGTCTTGGGCCAATACAAGACAGCGAGCAGTGACCTATGGTCATGTTGAAGACTGCTGGCTGTTTTCCATTGTGATTTTTTTTAAATTGCCGTTTCTTTAATGTTGGTTCTGTCGTGTACACTTATTCCACTCTTTATCGTCTATTAGAAGTTATAAGGATAAAAAGTTGAAAATGTTTCGTAACATATTCCTCTACGAACATTACTCATAGGCTCTCGGTACTTAGTAGAGGTCTCATATGATAGATTTTAAGTCTGTAGCTTACTAGTGTTTACTTCCTTTTTAGCTAGCCGACTTAGAATTTTGTAGGGTCAAAAATTGAAAAAAAATTCTTAACAGATTTCTTAGATTCTATTTTATATTTTGTATGGACCTTTTGTTAGGGGTCTTATATAGTGTGATGCATTTTCGTGTATGTCACTAATCTACTTCCTGTTGAGCGAGTTGCTTTAGAACTTCTTGCATTCAGTTAAGACCAAGGAATTCTGGTCTTGTATATACATGTAATAAAATTTACGGCTAAGAAAATCACTGTGTAAAGAAATGTGTTTTTGTTTGCCTTCTTGACTTTAACACGATCCGGTGCCTACTTTTTGTTATTTTAACCACAATTTATTCTATTCCAAAGAATAATGAAGTCTTACTTTTAAAGTCTGAATCATGCTGAAAAATAGACGTGTCATCTACTTCCTGTTTACCTATTTAGTTTGGCGATTCATTACCTTACATTATTAATTAAAACAAAATACATGGTGGAACAGCACAATATATTTCCTTCCGAACGCTGATAGAAGCAGAGATGACATTGGTTGTTTAAAAAGATATTGCATATGCTTTTAGCTTATGCTAAATTAATTCAGCTTATGCTAAAATGAATAAAGCTAAAATTAATAATTTTGACCCTATTACCGCGCAATAATATGGCAAATCAGTCCGGACAACCCGGCCAATCCGACTTTAAACATTTGGATGGTTCCATGCTCAATAAATTGTTAAATCACCAGTTTTCATCATATAACATTAGCCGATGTACAAGTTAAGTTCTTAAATTTTGTAGAAATGCAGATCCTTAATAGCTATAAATGGCTATATAAGAAGTATCATGTCTTTAGAGAATGCTGAATAAAAAAATCTGTTCCAGTGAACAAGCCGAAAATGATTTATCTAAATGCATGTCAAAATTTGATGCACAAATTCATGTGAACTGTCAGAAAACCTTGTAAAAGCTTACTACAAACGGCACTTAAACCGCTAGGACCCGTACTATCAACGTTGTAAAAACTGTACAGACATGTTAAGGACGCAGTACAAACATCCTTGTGGTCGTGCTGCAAACGAAAATACCTTTATATGAAATTGAAGTAGTGCAAAATTTAAGATCGTTATGAAAACGTAGCATAAACGGCACAAATATCATACCGTCCAGGTCCAGGTCCCTGCAGTTTGTAACACGTTCCTTTTACGCATCAAGTTCTCAGTACGTTCTTAGTAAGTCTTTACTACGTTTTGACTCCTCCACGTCCTCACTATGTTTGTTTTGAACATGTTCAAAATTATTCCACGTCCTTCGTGTTCTTACTATGCCCAATTAAGTCAATAATACGTCCATTCAAATTCGCACTAAGACCATACACGTATATAGCACGTCTTTACTACGGTCAACAAGTTCCTACCACGATTTAAGACCTTTTTAGGACTTAGTAAGAACGTACTGCGAACTATATCCTAATGATTATTTTTACTACAAGAACTATAGTTTTTAATATTAACCAATTTCTTTTAAAAAAAAGATAAAATTACATAGGTTGCGATGCCGCTGAACAAATCGTGCATACATGAACTGGTAAAATACTTCATACAAAAAGGAGCAAGAGCAACACAGTCAAGAGCATGCCTCAAAGAATAGAAGAGATTCACACCGGGGCTTCTTTCTCTTGTGTCATCAAGTCAAAGCCATGAGTGACTCTAGAAAGGCCAAAACATTTTAAAACAAAATATTTGGTATTGAATACGTGTTCAGTAATGTGCAAGAATGTAAGCACATTATAATAATGTATGTTGTTAGTGCCAAATAATATTTATCTATTATTTACATTTTTTTATTGTTGATTTTATTATTTATGTATTGTGCGTCCCTATTCCTATGGGAATGAATGAACTGCTTCTATCCTTTCGATAGATCCTCTTATGCAAATATACAAGAGGCTCCCAGGAGCCGGAATCGCTCACCTGACTAAAATGCCTTTTTTGACATTTAAAGGGCCATAACTTTAACTTTGTCTTCTGACAACATCAATTAACTTAATGCATCAAAGTGTTGAGTTTAATTAGCTGAACATTATAGCAATGAAAACCTGTTTGTTATTTTCTACAGTTTGCCTGAATTATAAGCTCTTAAATCTTTATATTGACATTTAAGGAACCATAACTCCTACAACGGGGGGGTCATTTAAAAATTCCCTTACATTTAGTTTTTGTAGGGCTTGACTTACTAAGCAATATTGTAATTAAAAGCTTTTCTGTAGTTTTAATGGTTTTAGACACTCTAAATGAAATAACTCCTTAAATACGGGTCCTACAACTTTGACCCTCTAACAGATTTTGTAGATCTTGAACATGAAATTTAAATTTCTGAAATATCTTTAATAGTCTAAGAGATATTGAGCTTGATAATTACAAAACTTGCAAAAAATCAAGAAAAAGGGCAACAACTCCTACATTTGTGGTTAGATCTCCTTCAAATTTATCTGGCAGGTAGATCTTGAGGTGCTTAACACTTTTGCTTCTCGTCAGAATTTTGATATCTGTCAACGTTTTTGAGTTATTTGAAACAAACTGCATTTTACCCCCATGTTCTTTTTTTAGCCATGGCAACCATTTTTTTTCACAAATAAAAAATCCAAACGATGGTTTTGTAGAACTCATGCCAAGGAACAACAATACTTAGTTTGGTTGCAATTAAACTTATGGTGTTAGTGGGAGTTTAATACAATGAATAAGGTTCGCAAAATGGTCAATTTTGACATTCTAAGGGGAATTCATGTAAATCCTAAAAGGAACTAACTTACAACTTCTTACCGGTTATATATTTTGTAGATTTTTATGTGCCAAACAATATGCAATTCAAATTTTGCAAATATACTTTATAGTTTCCAAGATATTGAGCTAAATAAGTGCAAAATTTGTAAAAAAAAATGCAGAAAAATGGCAATAACTCCTACATGGGTCATTAGATCTTCTTCAAACTTTCAGGGCATGTTGATCTTGAGGTGCTTAACACTTTTACTTTCAGCTAGTTGTTCTATGCTCTTCATTATCATATAGTGTGAGTCTTGAATAGACGAAACGCGAGTCAGACATAGCAACATTTATTTGTCTGGAACTTTGTTGTAATTTATATTTCAGCCGAAAATTTGATATCTTTCACCTTTTTTGAGTTATTTGCAAAAAACTGCATTTTACCCTATGTCAAAGTCAATGTACAAACTAATACCTTTATTTTACAAAGATTCACTTAACAAATATGCAATACTCAAATAAATATTTTATTTTACAAATGATACAATGGTTAAAGCATATCAATATCAATTACATCGAGCATGCCGAAAACGTCAGGAAATATATACCATACAAAGTTTGTATTTCAAACCAATCACTTGCTAGATAATTCATTTTATTTGTCCCTCGCCGTAATGCGACAAAGGAACCTAGTAATGGTCTTTTGCCCGTCCGTTTGTGCGTCCGTCAAACTTTTGTTGACACAATCCCCAGCTGAGACCGCAAAAACGATTTTGATGAAATTTTGAAGGGTTGTTTTCATGATATGCAATACCGGAAGGTCATTTTTATTGAAAAAAATCTAAAGGAGTTTTTTTTTTTCTTACTTTATCACCTTTATTCATTTTAGGTAATAGAATACCTTTTGTAGACACAACTCCCTCGAGATGGCTTAACCGAAATTTCCAAACGATGGTAACGTTATAAACAAGTAACATCAGTATTTGAGTTGTGGACCTTAACAAAGAGCGTTGCAGACATACAGACGGACAAGGTTACACATCTAGTGGCGAAATTTCATTGAGCTCCACCCCCTACATGTAGTATCCGGAATAACGGGATCATAATCAAGAGCACAATCAAAGTCATTCATGCTTAAAATAAAGTTCACAGTGACCTCATTTTTAAGAGGTGGTGTAGCGCTACCAGATCCACATTTTTGTAGGTATAGTATTCTAGATATGAACCTTAACCAAGAACTTAACCAAAGTCATTCATACTTAAAATAAATGTCACGGCGAACTAATTTCTAGCGGGTTGTGTAGCGCTACCTAACACATATCTATAGCGGTGAAATTGAAATTTCACTGACCCCAAAGACGGACGGACAATTAGAAGAAAATCTAATCAATTCCCTCTGATAAGACGTCGTGAGGGTTGGGGGGATGAAATCCAAAAATAAAAATTGTTCTGTATAATTTTACCGCTGGCGTTTTTTTCATTGTGTGTGATTTTTTTCTAAATTACCGCTTGTTATGTGACACTTATTCCACTTTTCATTATTTTCTATTGTACAGTAAAAACTCAACCATATTTAACTTCTTATATTAACATTCGGATAGTATATGTTTGAAGGCTTTCATATAAGATAACCTGATATGCTGTTGGATTTACAAATAATTACTTAGCTTTTTCATCTTTCGATTTTGTATCATAAATTAAGCCCCAGATTAAAGATCTTATAATACATGTATATGGACTGTTTTTTTTTTAAACTGTTGAATAAAGTATCTTTAGGCATCTACATGTACAATAAATCAAAAATACATTGCATGTAAAGTTACTTTCTGCCATTTCAAATGTGCTTGTTTCTGTTTTAACCATGCAAGGATTGGCTTGTACTGTTATTATTTAACCAAGGGGTGTATCATTTTGTTGTTTGGCTGCTTTTTAGACGGTATTTACATTGGCAATGCATGTACAATTCGTACTTTTTGAGTCTTTTAAAAATTGAAGTGAAACAAAAATGTTCGTGTTGCATGTGATTGAACCAGTTTCACATGAAATTCATAAAACATAAACAAAAAGCACTTTCAATCATTAGAACTAGACAACAATATGTACATCTTGCGCATATTTTCAGTTAAGAAAGGCTACCATGAGTTATAGAAATTTATAAATCTATCTTACCTTATCCATTCCGAAGCGGATGTTTACACGAGTTTTACTAAAAACCATCCCAAATTTTCTTGTCCCCTTCGTACCATGCCGATTTAGTCGTAGACATTCTACCCCATGCTTCAGGACGAGTTTGAGTTCGATTTAGAGATAGTGTTGAAGTTCTAGTTTGATACTTAATTTAGCCCAGTTATATGAATGTTTTCAAAGATTACTTTAAACTTGTTTTAATTTAAACATATCTATTTATACTGGATTGGAAAACAAGCTTAATGCTTCTACAAATCCCTTTCAAGTTTGCAGTTTGCAAGTGCAGCGGCCCCCATTGAGCCTACTCTTATCGAACTCTACAAAGGGGTATTTAACGTGCACAGGGTATTGCTCTCCCCATACACAGGACAACATTTTTCGTCCCTACCGAAGGACTAGCATCGTTTCTTGGAAACATCCTCGCAAATTGTATCAAGAGAGAGTCGGAAAATCGGTCCATGAAATGTTCACCCCAGACGAGGATCGAACCACGAACCTCGGTGTTAGTAGCCCGACGCATTACCAACTACACCGCCGGCTCTCTTGTTTTGATTGCCGCCTTGCAATATATCCGTTTACAAATAAATATGATTAAAAACCAATAAATAAGCACATTTACGTAATGTTGCAAAGACTTTATACAAGAAGCAAATATGTACCAATGGGGCCAGCGAATATCGTTAATCCAAATTCCATGAAAATTTATCTAGGGGTTCAGCAGGAGTTGCAAATTAGAAATTGGAACCCCTTGTTTTCTTGTGGCTTAGTCCAATGTTTTTTTCGATGAAAAAAAGATCAATTCAAACATATTTTTAAAAGGTGGCGTTCATCTTCATGGCATAAAAATTGTGTTAAAGTTTCATTAAAATCCATTGATAAGCGATAGGCCTAGGTATCTAAGGTGAAAGGCCAAACGGACAGACACCTTATCACTATTACCCAATTTAGAAGCGGGGTATTATAAAAATTTGGAATACATATATCCCGGGACTGGACCAACGCGGAGGAATCCCCGTCTTTTGTCTTTGAATATCTGAAAATAGTATATACCTCCACTGTTAAGAGAGGGGCTATATTGCAATCACCTTGTCCGTTTGTCTGTCCGTGAGTTGTACAGTTACCCCTTTTTTCAGCTCAGTCACGCATCGACTTCCTGTTTTCTTAGCGGACTTGACTTTTAAGGGTAAAAAATAGACATTTTTTGTAACAGATTTCATGGCTTCTGCTAAAAGAATTGTTTTCTAGTTCGGTACACAGTTGTATTATGCTGAGTTATAACGTGCCCCCCTTTTCCGGGTCAGTCAGGCATTTATTTCCTATTTTCTAAATGGTCAAGTAGGGGGTATATTAAGCACGACTAAAGGCAGTCCATTTTTATTTTATTTAATTTGGTTTTTTTTTGAAAGTGGTGCGGGTGCAACGAAGCTGCAACGATGATTGATAGAGATAAATATGTGTATATTATGTCGCTTCTGTGAAAGGCAGGTGACAAAAGAGGCTGTAGTTTGATATTTTCAATTTTTGGTTATAGAGCGCCGGCTCTGGTGAGTCTTGAATAGACGAAACGGGAGGTAGGCGTGGCAAAATTTATTGTCGGGAGCTTTGTTGGATTTTCTTGAACACAGTTTGATAAAACGGGAATTAAAAGAACAAATAGATAGAAAATGACCCAGTCACAATTAAAACAGCATGCTACTAGCATGTTCAAAATTGATCAACGCACTCTCGACATTCAACGACGTATGCTGACGTTCGCTAACGTGCCGATAGCGTGTTCATAAACATATTCAAATCTTATGCAAAGCACACCAACGTGTTTATAGCTATTGTGACACGTCGGCGAATGCTGACACTATGCGTTATAATGTGACAGGTATATAAAGTAAACAAAACAAAACCCTTTATCATATAACCAATATCTTTATTATATGTATTCATCTGAGAGATATTCACCATATATTCATGCCCCTCATCGGACAAGAGCGGGGTTTTATGTTTTACACTTGTCCATCTGTCCGTTCTTTCATTGGTCCTGTCTTTATTCTTTAAGCAACTATACTTTATTTGTATATAACTTTATCCTATGTATACCTCCTGTTATACTTTATTTTACCCAAGGCATTATTTTTGGAGCGGGCGTAGCACTAGTGAGCAATAACTCACAGATTTTCTTATTTCCTACCAAGACAACAATCAAACAGTCATGACAGTTTGGGAGCGACCATTTGATTTTAGGGTGCATGCAACAGTGTTGCAAATTTAAATGATAAAACGTGTGCTAAAAAAATATCTAACTCGTTTTGTAACTCGAACTCTAACTCGAACCCATGTCGTAACTGGATTATTGTCATGAATATCACTGTTTCGAGTTAGCTGAAAATTTTAACTCGAACTCGAAAAATAACTCGAACTCTAACTTTAACTCTAACTCTATTTCGTAACTCGATTCGTAACTCGAACTTTAACTCGAACTCTAACTCTGACTGGAACTCGATCATTACCTACATCCAATGATAATACACATGAGGGTAATTGTGGACACGTTTTTTAAATGTGCTATACTTGATAAGCCATTCTTCCGTAAATGACTCTTTTCAGTGTGAGATGACCAGGTTGAGATGCGAGCACGTGAAGCGATCTCACACTGGTCAATTAACCAATAATAACCACCGGTACTGATATTGATCGATGATGTTGACCAATGAAATGCAATGTTATTTAAAACTTTCGGTTTTTAGAATGAAGCCACCTAAGGTTTTAGAATATAAAATATTTATTTTTACGGAAGAAATAGGTACTTACACGCGTTCTTGGAAACTGGCAATGATCTTTCACTCGTGATAGAATTTTTGGGGTCTTTTGGTTCGTTCCGCTGCGCTCCACTCACAAAAAGACTGAAAATTCTATCACTCGTGAAAGATCAGCCGGTCTTTTCCAAGAACTTATGTAAGAACCTATAAATCTTTCCTTTCAGGTAGTTTATAGGACAGATACAAATGTCATGAATGTACAATCGTGTATAAATTGTAGTTTTGTGGTAGTTTTTGTTTGATCATATGCTGATCCATTTGTGTAAATTTTCATGAAGATATCATTCTTTCTTCGTGAATGTTCTAAATTCGGCTTTCAGCAGTGCTGATCTTGTCGAAAGAGACGATTAAGGGTATTGAGATTCTAACGATGGGCGATTAAGTTGTGTACCAAAGGTGGCGAAATAGGGTAAAGAACTTGTCAACCGCCGACAGTATTAGGCTAAAGTGTGCGGAGATAACCATGCTTCATACACACAACTAGTGCATGACATATGCCGCATTTTGTTTATTACCAACTCTTTTTGTTTCTTCTAGTGGCTTTCAAAATTTAGATGGTTTGGGTTTTGGTTTTTTATTTTACATGCACATTTCTCATTATCATTACATGTTATTTGCACGTTAAGAGCATTACCATTCATTGAAAAGTTAACAGTAAAAGTAAGTTATTTTTGGACGAACATACGTACATACGAAAGAGAAAAAAAAACAGACTCAAACGCTTTGTACATCAATTAAGCGGTGTATGATTTTTTTTTACTCGATATTGATCTAACTTGCGTTCGATTATCAGACTATTTGGCTGTCGGTTTACTGGGCTGTCGGATCATTGGGTTGTCGGACTACAGACGTGTAACCATTTTTACTGTCGTGTATACTTATCCCTTTCCTTTACTAGTATATAGACGCCTTAGGACGCCTATCTGTCATTTTGGCCACCCCCCTCTTTTTGGTGGAATCCCCTTGTATTAGCAAGTATGAGGCTTTTTTTTACTAAAAAGAGGGGCTACCTAAAAGTTTGTCCTTTTTTTTGCGCGGTTAAGGACTAAAAAGATGTTTTATTGGGTCTCCTAAAAAGGGGACTTCCCTCTTTGGTCAGGGGAAAAATCACAGATTTTCAGAATTGGACTTTGTGAACACTAAAACGCATAATCTATAAATAATACAGTTATGAAACTTGCTACAGTTGCTAAGTAGCATGTCATGATTTAGATATTAAAATTTTGTGCAAATCTGTTTAATATTGTTGGAAAAACTTCATTTTTGATGGAAAATCATAGATTTTGAGAATTGGAATTGCAATAAAACTCAAATGCTATTAACAATACAGCTCTGAAGTTTCATACACATTCCATGGAACATGCCTTAGTGGTTACATGTATAATCAAAGTTCGTATGATTTTGAAAACACTAAGATTTTTTGCCGCGGGGCACTTTCTGACTTTGTCAGTATTCTAGTTTTTAGCGCACCTGACCCAAAGGGAGGGTCAGGTGAGCTATTGTCATCGTTAAGCGTCTATCGTCCGTCGTCCGTCCGTCCGTTATCTTTTCTTCAAACATCTTCTTCTCTGAAACCACTGATGGGATTGATTTGAAACTTTGTACACTTGATCTTTAGGATGTCTTGTACCAAGTTTGTGAAATTTGTGAACGTCAACCGACCAACATGGCCGCCGTTACTAAAAATAGAACGGGGAGGGGGGGGGGGTCAGACCATAGCTCTTAGCTTATAGCTCAAAAAGTATAAGAGATAGAGAAAATCCGAAGCAACCTTCCTTCTTCAGCATCAAAAGCTCTACAAAACTCTCCATTGCAGTACTAGTCCTGTCAAATACGATCATGCATTAGTGACTACAGTAAATACTATGATGATAAAGAATCAACGACCTGTCTCATGAAGGAATTCGCGGAGCCAAAACCCTTGAAGTTATCAAAGCTCAAACGTACGCTTTTCACCATAAGATGGCATTATTGTTTTGTATTTTTACATGATTTTATTGTAAATACATGAAATAGTCATTGGCCTCTCATTATAGGTCAGTACTTTGAAAGTTGATATGGGTGAACAGATCACAAAATAATTTTGTTGCTGGTGGCCATTACTAGGCAGATACAGATGCTGAAATACTGAATTAAATAATAGTATTCAGATGTAGAATTATTATATTATAAGACGTTTTGTTTCCTCCCTCTATTAAACCATCGAAATATCAAAATCTGTCTTTAATAAAACCCAGCATGTTGCCAGAGGACGATTTTCCTTCCAACATCAGAATCAAATATGACAGTATCTGAATCAAAGCAAATTAAACATTTTCAACGTAAAACCCACTTAAATAAGGTATTCTAGCTTTGTGTACTTTGGGCTAACCAGTACCCGTACTAGCTGTTTTTGCAAAGATCTAATTTTTGTGGGTTTTTTTCGCGATAGTTTGCATCTTGCGAAAATAAGAACACGCGAAAATGAAATCTTGTAAAAATATATGTATGCTTTATACTTGCATACAAGTAATCGCTAAAATTGAATTCCGCGAAAAAAAAAAAGATCTTCCATTTTGTTAGAAATTCGCGAAATTTAACTCCCGCGAAAAACAACTAATTCAAAAGCCAATATGTCGGTGGGTGCATGGGCATTAAGTTTTTCTCTTGTCTTTCCGTACGCTTGTATGCATTTATAAACGAATTACTGTCAACATTTACATAAAAACCATACATGCAGATGATCTGAATTTGACAGGGTGGTTAAGTATGACAAGCCGTAAGTCATAAGCTACTTAAAGAAACCCTGGGCTTACTGTTTTGGACTCGGCCGATAAGAGTATATACGTGAAAATATTCGACAAGCTTATCTGTGTTATCTCATAAACCATAAACGAGAAAGATTTAAATTTTGATAGAGAAGTTCAGTATGACACTCGGTATGATAAACTCTGTACAAAGCAACTTTTTGACCTGTCGGATTCTTACTTCCTGTCCCGGGAGCATCTGTGTCCCTTGCACACATTTATTCATTTGTTCTTTTTTGTCACCTGATAAACTTCCTCATGGCTATGTCGTATGCAACTATTGAATGCCAGAGTCAATCAAAACAGGTGCACGTTCGTTAGGTTGCTCAACTTCGGTGTTAAGTTTAATATATAAGACAGCAGAGTGGCATTGTGAAGTTGCAGACTATGTTGTCTTTGTGACATTTATCCTTCGGTTGATTGATTATGCGTGAGTGAGTGAGTGAGTGAGTTGGTGTTTAACGCCCGTGCAACGCTATATAGGTAATTTACAGGTGATGAACATGAAAAGGATGAAAAATGAACATGAAATGATGATGATAAATGAAATATGGGGATGAGATGGGAAGCAAAGGACCGGTAAATTTTGAAGAACCACAGAAAAAAGGGGAGAGGTGGGTAGGGGCGGAAAATTTATTATGCATCTATATTGTTAATAAAGGTTTTGCATTGCCAAATATTGAAGGTTGTAGCCAGCCTAAGGTCGACGACCGGCTATTACCTGAAAAAAAAAATCAAAAATCGTATACATTGAAAATAAATGTACGTACACGGTTTTTTGACACAACTTCTAAAAGCTGCGATTATTTTGAATTTTGCAATTGATAACTAGAGGCTCCCAGGAGCCTGAATCGCTCACCTGATCTCTTATGCTAAAGCCTCTTATCTAGTGTGCAACATGGTCTACATGTACTTGGTAAGTAACATTAAAGAAACTAGTTAGGATAGAAAACACTTTTAAGACCAAGAATACAAAGTTACAAAGCTTTTCATTTTCCTATTCAAAACCCCCCAAAAAAAAAAAAAAAATCGAAAAAAAAAATTTTGAAAAAAAAAATTTGAAAAGGAAAAGAATAACGAAAAGGAAAATGAGTCATTTTCCTATTCAAAATCGAAAAGGAAAATGAAAAACGAAAAGGAAAATGGGTCATTTTCCCATTCAAAATCGAAAAAAAAAACGAAAAAAAAAATTTTGAAAAAAAAAATTTGAAAAGGAAAATGAATAACGAAAAGGAAAATGGGTCATTTTCCTATTCAAAATCGAAAAGGAAAATGAAAAACGAAAAGGAAAATGAATAACGAAAAGGAAAATGAGTCATTTTCCTATTCAAAATCGAAAAGGAAAATGAAAAACGAAAAGGAAAATGGGTCATTTTCCTATTCAAAATCGAAAAAAAAAAATCGAAAAAAAAAATTTTGAAAAAAAAAATTTGAAAAGGAAAATGAATATCGAAAAGGAAAATGAATAACGAAAAGGAAAATGGGTCATTTTCCTATTCAAAATCGAAAAGGAAAATCAAAAACGAAAAGGAAAATGAATAACGAAAAGGAAAATGAGTCATTTTCCTATTCAAAATCGAAAAGGAAAATCAAAAACGAAAAGGAAAATGAAAAACGAAAAGGAAAATGAAAAACGAAAAGGAAAATGAAAAACGAAAAGGAAAATGAATAACGAAAGAAAATGAGTCATTTTCCTATTCAAAATCGAAAAGGAAAATGTAAAACGAAAAGGAAAATGGGTCATTTTCTTATTCAAAATCGAAAAAAAAAAAAAAAATCGAAAAAAAAATTTTTTGAAAAAAAAAATTGAAAAACGAAAAACGAAAAGGAAAATGGGTCATTTTCCTATTCAAAATCGAAAAGGAAAATGAAAAACGAAAAGGAAAATGAATAACGAAAAGGAAAATGAGTCATTTTCCTATTCAAAATCGAAAAGGAAAATGAAAAAACGAAAAGGAAAATGGGTCATTTTCCTAATCAAAATCGAAAAAAAAAAAAATCGAAAAAAAAAATTTTTGAAAAAAAAAAATTTGAAAAGGAAAATGAATAACGAAAAGAAAAATGGGTCATTTTCCTTTTCAAAATCGAAAAGGAAAATGAAAAACGAAAAGGAAAATGAATAACGAAAAGGAAAATGAGTCATTTTCCTATTCAAAATCGAAAAGGAAAATGAAAAAACGAAAAGGAAAATGGGTCATTTTCTTATTCAAAATCGAAAAAAAAAAATTTCGAAAAAAAAAAATTTTTGAAAAAAAAAATTGAAAAGGAAAATAAATAACGAAAAGGAAAATGGGTCATTTTCCTATTCAAAATCGAAAATGAAAATGAAAAACGAAAAGGAAAATGAATAACGAAAAGGAAAATGAATAACGAAAAGGAAAATGAGTCATTTTCCTATTCAAAATCGAAAAGGAAAATGAAAAACGAAAAGGAAAATGAATAACGAAAAGGAAAATGAGTCATTTTCCTATTCAAAATCGAAAAGGAAAATGAAAAACGAAAAGGAAAATGGGTCATTTTCCTATTCAAAATCGAAAAAAAAAATCGAAAAAAAAAATTTTGAAAAAAAAAATTTGAAAAGGAAAATGAATATCGAAAAGGAAAATGAATAACGAAAAGGAAAATGGGTCATTTTCCTATTCAAAATCGAAAAGGAAAATCAAAAAACGAAAAGGAAAATGAAAAACGAAAAGGAAAATGAAAAACGAAAAGGAAAATGAAAAACGAAAAGGAAAATGAATAACGAAAGAAAATGAGTCATTTTCCTATTCAAAATCGAAAAGGAAAATGTAAAACGAAAAGGAAAATGGGTCATTTTCTTATTCAAAATCGAAAAAAAAAAAATCGAAAAAAAAATTTTTTGAAAAAAAAATTTGAAAAACGAAAAACGAAAAGGAAAATGGGTCATTTTCCTATTCAAAATCGAAAAGGAAAATGAAAAACGAAAAGGAAAATGAATAACGAAAAGGAAAATGAGTCATTTTCCTATTCAAAATCGAAAAGGAAAATGAAAAAACGAAAAGGAAAATGGGTCATTTTCCTAATCAAAATCGAAAAAAAAAAAAATCGAAAAAAAAAATTTTTGAAAAAAAAAAATTTGAAAAGGAAAATGAATAACGAAAAGAAAAATGGGTCATTTTCCTTTTCAAAATCGAAAAGGAAAATGAAAAACGAAAAGGAAAATGAATAACGAAAAGGAAAATGAGTCATTTTCCTTTTCAAAATCGAAAAGGAAAATGAAAAAACGAAAAGGAAAATGGGTCATTTTCTTATTCAAAATCGAAAAAAAAAATGTCGAAAAAAAAAAATTTTTGAAAAAAAAAAAATTGAAAAGGAAAATAAATAACGAAAAGGAAAATGGGTCATTTTCCTATTCAAAATCGAAAATGAAAATGAAAAACGAAAAGGAAAATGAATAACGAAAAGGAAAATGAATAACGAAAAGGAAAATGAGTCATTTTCCTATTCAAAATCGAAAAGGAAAATGAAAAACGAAAAGGAAAATGGGTCAATCTCCTATTCAAAATCGAAATAAAAAAATCGAA
This sequence comes from Arcuatula senhousia, assembly GCA_963971305.1. Lineage (NCBI taxonomy): Eukaryota > Metazoa > Mollusca > Bivalvia > Mytilida > Mytilidae > Arcuatula > Arcuatula senhousia. The sequence goes on from OZ020305.1 coordinate 11,902,985, forward strand.
AAAAAAAAATTTTGAAAAAAAAAATTTGAAAAGGAAAATGAATATCGAAAAGGAAAATGAATAACGAAAAGGAAAATGGGTCATTTTCCTATTCAAAATCGAAAAGGAAAATCAAAAACGAAAAGGAAAATGAATAACGAAAAGGAAAATGAGTCATTTTCCTATTCAAAATCGAAAAGGAAAATCAAAAACGAAAAGGAAAATGAAAAACGAAAAGGAAAATGAAAAACGAAAAGGAAAATGAAAAACGAAAAGGAAAATGAATAACGAAAGAAAATGAGTCATTTTCCTATTCAAAATCGAAAAGGAAAATGTAAAACGAAAAGGAAAATGGGTCATTTTCCTATTCAAAATCGAAAATGAAAATGAAAAACGAAAAGGAAAATGAATAACGAAAAGGAAAATGAGTCATTTTCCTTTTCAAAATCGAAAAGGAAAATGAAAAACGAAAAGGAAAATGAGTCATTTTCCTATTCAAAATCGAAAAGGAAAATGAAAAAAACGAAAAGGAAAATGGGTCATTTTCTTATTCAAAATCGAAAAAAAAAAATTTCGAAAAAAAAAAAATTTTGAAAAAAAAAATTGAAAAGGAAAATAAATAACGAAAAGGAAAATGGGTCATTTTCCTATTCAAAATCGAAAATGAAAATGAAAAACGAAAAGGAAAATGAATAACGAAAAGGAAAATGAATAACGAAAAGGAAAATGAGTCATTTTCCTATTCAAAATCGAAAAGGAAAATGAAAAACGAAAAGGAAAATGGGTCAATCTCCTATTCAAAATCGAAATAAAAAAATCGAAAAAAAATTTTTTTGAAAAAAAAAAAATTGAAAAGGAAAATGAATAACGAAAAGGAAAATGGGTCATTTTCCTATTCAAAATCGAAAAGGAAAATGAAAAACGAAAAGGAAAATAAATAATGAAAAGGAAAATGAGTCATTTTCCTATTCCAAATCGAAAAGAAAATGAAAAACGAAAAGGAAAATGGATCATTTTCCTATTCAAAATCGAAAATGAAAATGAAAAACGAAAAGGAAAATGAATAACGAAAAGGAAAATGAATAACGAAAAGGAAAATGAGTCATTTTCCTATTCAAAATCGAAAAGGAAAATGAAAAACGAAAAGGAAAATGGGTCATTTTCCTATTCAAAATCGAAAAAAAAAAAAATCGAAAAAAAAAAATTTTGAAAAAAAAAAAAAATTGAAAAGGAAAATGAATAACGAAAAGGAAAATGGGTCATTTTCCTATTCAAAATCGAAAAGGAAAATGAAAAACGAAAAAGAAAATGAATAACGAAAAGGAAAATGAGTCATTTTCTATTCAAAATCGAAAAGGAAAATGAAAAACGAAAAGGAAAATGGGTCATTTTCTTATTCAAAATCGAAAAAAAAAATTCGAAAAAAAAAAAATTTGAAAAAAAAAATTTGAAAAACGAAAAACGAAAAACGAAAAGGAAAATCACTTGTGTTAGGTCATATAATTTATAATTCAAATTTAAAGTCGTTCGTATTATTTTGCTTGTTTGTTTTGTTTTTGTTGTTGTTTGTTTGTTTTTTGTTGTTTTTTTTTTTAAAGTTGAAATTCGCATTGTCATGACAGTCTTTTTGTATAAATTTGTTCATAAATCACACACCAGGACAATTCCTATGTTATAATGCATGCTGCAGCAGCCGACACTGCATAGTTAGGCAATACGCGACATATTATCAGAAGAAGCGATAAAAGGGGGGATATTAAGGCCTTCTATGAGCCCTTTGTTTATTTATAGTTGTTTGTTGTAATGATAAAGTATATTTAAATGTAAACGATGATTTATTTTTTAGGTTTTTTTTCTTTTTCCCAGAGATAACAATAAACAATTAATAATTATTTTCTCAGTTTTCTCTTTTGACTCAATTTTATCACGAGGCATGTCACTATTTACCTATCAAACCAGTGGCGGATCCAGAACTTCTGAAAAGGGGGGCACTGACTGGCCTAAGAGGGGGCCCGCTTTGATCACGCTTCAATGATTTCCTATATATTCAACCAAAGTTTTCTACCAAAAGGGGGGGGGGCGGGCCACCCATGCCCCCCCCCGGATCCGACTATGTCAAACTGACCATGCATCTACTACGTCAGAGAAAGTGTGTGCACATATACAATGTCAATATTTGCAATGTGACCATACGCGGCTTATAGGAACCAATGAAAAAGCGAATTCATCCAGATCAATTTCTCCCAACTTATATGTAATATACTTATTTTTAATAATGAGACAATAGAAAATGTCTCAGAATATCCTTATTTAGGATTACTTATTTTAAAGTCCAATGGCAACATGAGCCATAGTACAACAGAATTAACCAAATAGACAAAAAAGGTATTATTTTCTATAAAGTCTTATACCAAATCTCTAAGTAATCTTCCAGTAAATGTTTCTAATAACCTCTTTGACACACTAGTAAGACCTATCTATTAAACATACCATTCTGAAATTACATTTTTAGACTCGTATAGTTGCTATTTTAATGCTAAAAACAGAGCCCTGGTCTCAGGTAAAAATGTAGACCCTTTCCATTTTATTGATAAATCTGCATCTTGCATATTGCAAAAATGCACTTGGCATTAATATAAGAATGCTTCAAATTTTGTAACTAGACAAGAACTGGGTAGAATGCCAATTGAATGTCATATCAAAATATCAATTATTACTAGTATGTATTTAGCACGGTTATTTCACTACAAATCTAAACCCTCTATTAAGTGAATCTTTCCAATTAACTAAAATACTAGATGAAAAGGGAACGTATACCTGGTATACATATGTAAAAGACATACTTTTTGAAACAAATATTGATTTAGAAAGACTGGAGACTTGTACGGAATGAAAACAACTGAAAAACATAAAAAGATAGGTATGTAAAAACTCAAATAAACTCATTCTATGAAAATATTATAAAAAAAACCAAAATGAATAGTATTGATGATAAAAGTAAACTAAATTTCTATAAAAAGTTAAATCCAGCCTTAAAAATAAAACCATATCTCTCAATTTCAAACTTTGAATTCAGGAAACTGATTCATTGACCACAAACTATTAATTGAAAAAGCCTTTTTAAAAGGAATTAAGCCACTTTAAAATTCCTAGACATAAACGACGAGAATCATTTTTTACTAAGATGTACTTATAATGCAAACTTAAGAGTAACCTATTTTAACTTTATATCTTTAGAACACATACCATTCAATAATCTGAATGATGAAGAAAAAGTAACTTATTTGTTAAACCCCTCAACACCATTGCAAGTAAATAAACTAGGATCCTTTATAAAAAAAAGTCTTTTGAACTGAGGACAGGGGACCCTTAATTTTTCTTTACTTGTAACTATGTATTTTTGTTTTATGTGGCTGTGTATGTTTATGTGTCAGAAACTGTATAAAAGTTGATTCGTAATATTCGTATAATTTTAATGTAGAGTCTAGAAAATTCCGAACAGAAATCTTATAGAGCTCTTTTCATTCGTTTCTGATCCCTACAATTATAACCCCTGTCAAAACAAAGTCCAAACAGAAGTGCATGTACATTCAAGTAATGTTTCACGAGATAAGAATAGGATAAAATGAATTGCACACACATGTCCAGAAGAACATGATAAAAATTGCACCTTAATTTGTATTTTAAAAAAGAACGAGAAAGAAAACCAAATTATAAACATATCAAATGTTTAAAAACGTTTCAAATTTAGTATGACACAGGTCACCTCATTCATTTGTCTGACATGTTGATTAAATAAGTCTACATGAAGTAGTCTAGAATTCATACAGATATGATGTTTACCTTTCAATAAAATTTTCACAGGCTTTTTATTGTTACATATATTGTCTTTAGTTTATACTATTTACAATTTTGCCAGTTGCATCTTAAAAGCATGCAAAGATAGAATGTAATTCATATTTTATCCTGATTCTCTACGGTCTGACGACAAAATAGGTTAACTCTTCGCAAGTTTTATTAACATCTAGAAATGATTTTATTATTAAATGTGGTAATTGATTTAGGAAATGTAATTTTACAAAAGATATAAATAAACACAAGTACATTTGTAGCATGAAGTACATGTACATGTAACTGCACAGAATGTCAGAGATATATGTAATGATTGATCTCAAAACACTCAAAGCCTGAAAGGTATATGCAAGGGGTTATCTTCAGGATACAAAGCAACGATCAAAATGTAATGAAACAACAACAAAAAATACAAGTTGCTTTTTGAAATATGTAGATGAAATATTAATGATATAATGTTGTTAACATTTTGGAACAAAAAGACTGTTACTGACTATAGCAATGTTACTGAACAGGAGGTGTTCAAGAAGGTTTCCGACGATGGCGACTTTACCAAACGGGGGGCTATTTGGGAAGGTTTCCGACGATGGCGACGTTACCGAACAGGGGGCTGTTCGAGAAGGTTACCGACGATGGCGACGTTACCGAACAGGGGGCTGTTCGAGAAGGTTTCCGACGATGGCGACGTTACCGAACAGGGGGCTGTTCGAGAAGGTTACCGACGATGGCGACGTTACCGAACAGGGAGGTGTTCGAGAAGGTTTCCGACGATGGCGACATTACCGAACAGGGGCTGTTCGAGAAGGTTACCGACGATGGCGACGTTACCGAACAGGGGGGTGTTCGTGAAGGTTTCCGACGATGGCGACGTTACCGAACAGGTAGGTGTTCGTGAAGGGTTACCGACATAACGACATTATGAGAGGGTGTGTGTATAATGTTGGCGACGTTGGCGACATGTTGGCGGGTTGGCGGGTATTTACACAATCCTGTACCAGCCTGTAAATGTCGCTGTTTCGACTATACCAATTGCCGCTGTTTTGATGCATGTTTTGTCGCTATTTTGATATATCGCTATTTTGAAAAAGGGTAAAATGTCGCTGTTTTGAAAATTGCGGAAGCTGTTATATACGTTTCTAAACTTTAACCTAGCCTGGCTTTGACGTGGCGTCTTATAAAACAACTGTAAAATTTCAATGCACGACGGCATCAAGCCGTAACGTAAAACACATGTACAGTAACGTAAAACACATTTTAACGGTTTTTCTGATATTTTGCAAAAACTACTTGTCACAAAGTATTCATTTATATACCGTTTTAATTCTATTAACATGCCTCATTTTTGTGTTAGCCTCGAACTCGTCTTTCCAGATTGAATTTTCTCCGAGAAATCGCCGTTACGTAAAACACGCTCTTAAAAAAAAATTAAGTCAACAAATTTTCATTTAGTAACGATTATATAAGCAATTTCTTTGCCAAAATTATGCGGGCTTTCATTTCTGAGCAACATAACTCGTTTCATGTTTGTTGCAACCTTTTTTTAAAATTTCCAAGCCATTTTCCCGGTGGATATGTCGACTAATAGCAGCCGTAACGTAAAACACGCTTTTTCAGGAGACATCTCCGGAATACCCGTTGCTTAGCAGCAAAAAAATATTACTATGAATGAAGTAGAACCTGTCTACAATAATATGTCTTAAGTTTGAAAACCGGGCAGCCATATATATTTAATTTTTGCAATATCTCTAAAATTATACCGACGTTCATTGGACATAGGAAAATCTCATTTAATGCCTAATATGATAAATGGTTTTGATCTAAATATTCGGCTTATGAAATAATTGTTCTCTAAAATATTATATTTTTCAAAATATTACAATAAAATTTTATTCTATGGAAACGGTGCCAAACTGGAAGGTCTCAGAAGACAAAAACGGCATTTTTACGTTATAATTGTACATTTTAAAAGGGAAAATGAGTGATGTGTGTGATTGAAATCTGATAATAAGAAATATTGCATGCAACGTTCTTTTGAAACAGAGGATAGCAGTTTGAGAGCTGTCTTGCAAACAAACTGATTGACACAATTCTTAATGGCACGCGCCCTCGAATTGCTAATAGTTTAACAAAATTTTAGCAACTAAAGAAAAAGTGGCCCCTTTAAATTTGCAACAACTTAGTCAAAATTCGTATTGATATTGCAACAACTGATGATAGAAAGCACGACTTTTTTATGTGATGTAATTTCAATTTTTTTGTATGTTGTGTTTCTTTTTTAAGAGGGTATATAACGTTAACACGACAAAGAAACACCTGTTGAAATGTAGCAAAACTTTGTGAAGAGTTTGTGGAGTAGCCGATAATATTACAGCACAAGCAAGACTAATATTTTTTTTTAATACTGAAAACTTATTTTCAGATTATAAGCGAGATACCGGAATAACAGAACGAAGTTGCTATTAAAGAATACTTTACGAAAGGCACACAGGTCAATGCGAACAAACTGGTCAATATGGAAAAGCGCAGTATAAAAAAATCATAGACTTATTCTAATACTTTTACATTTCACGCATAACTATGAATAGTAAAAGACAACAAAACTTTGGGTGAGAGACAACAATAGAATATAATATATCAAAAGGAATATAAAACCGAATCAAACTTTGTCACCACCGATGAATTAGGCTATCGACAAAATACATGCATATACATGTATAAATAGATTAAAGAGGCGAAATTATCTATCCATTGTTCACCGCACATCCATAAAAGATAATGAGATGTGGAATAAGTGTACGCGACACAGCTTCAACATTAACAACGATTTAAACATCAACAACAAACAACAACCAATAGCCTTCAATGTGACCAGCGGTCGCTGCTCACTGTTTTGCAATTGGCCTTAGATTGAAAATAAACTACATATGATTCAAGCCAAATCCTAAAGTGTCGATAAAAGACCCCCTTCTTGACATAAAACAAATAGCATAAAAATACGACGACTTTGGTTAGGAAAGTTTAGGACATGAAAGTATTATATGAATGTCATGTGTCATCGATGGAGATATATGTTAAAAATATGCTTTTTAAAGCGATTTTTAATCTTTGAACTTTTAAAGTTTAAGTAGTATTCTAATTAAAAGTCAGGTAGAGAGTAGAACATCATTTTTGTTATTAAGTCTCTTTTGCTTAGATTAATTTATTTGGTTACAAAACCAAATTTCAACAAGATTTCATATTTGATTTTATTCTAACATATGAACACAGTATATGAAAATATAACTTCCCAGAAAGAATAATCTTTGGCTGGTTAGGGAGCGATCATTTGATTGTTAAAAGGGGGGGGGGCTATGGTGAACTTTGAAATAAAAAGGCAGGATGGCAAACATCCAGAAATAAAATGGCAGGACAGTGCTTTGAATTAAAAAAGGCAGGATGGTATTTTTTGCTAAAAAAATTATAAAAGATTGAAAATAAAACAAAAAATGCGCGTGCTACCGCACATAAAAAATAGGCTAGTTTTTATTTCCGAAAATAAAAAGGCAGGAAGAAAATATCCATAGCCCACCCTCCCCCATTAAAATCAAATAGTTTCTACCTTATAAAGATAATTTTTGACTAACAAACTTTGGCCGACATATTTAGGTGGACTGATACACAAATTTAAATTTGTTTATGCGTTAATGCTGATGTTTTTTTATGATATTCGCATAATTAATCCTCCTATGAATTTTAACTTGTTTACAAACATTATTAATAATTCTTTTCTATGTTTGTTGTAAAGTAATTTATTTAAGATTTACTGTTGATTTTTTTTTAAATCTACGTTTCATAGGGAAGCGCGGTAGACTAAGTTCAGCGTCAAACATGAAGTAGAAGTCAGAAACAATCAAAAGGTCTCTGAAAATACCTTTAAATACCTATAGTTTGTTATACTGAACTTCAAAACCAAATTTTCAATCATTCTCATGTGCGGTTTCTGGGAAAATTTTAACGGGAATTTGTATACCAATTTTCATATCGGCTCAGCACGCGAGTACCAAACGGGAAATTGAAGTCGGACAGTTCCAGAAATCGCTTAGTACATACAATTCAGTATACTGAAGAGCCTGTCAAATTTTAAAACATTTTCTTGCACAGTTTGTGAAAACAAACCCCGAGGCAATTTATTTTATTTAATTCACATATCGGCCGGCCGATAAATAGGGCGTAGAAATCCGACAGATCTTAAAATTTCTTAGAAAATACTGTTTGTCATACTTAACCACCCAAATTTCAAATATGATTAGTTCTCATGTATGGTTTCCGAAAAATGCTTGACAGAAATTTTCGTACGGACAAACGTGCATAAATAAAACGGTATGCCCCCAACACGGTTATTGTCACAGTGGCAAACATAAAGTAAACAGATTTACATGCATATGCATTAATTTTGAAACAGACAAACATGTTTAAAATCTAAATGTCACAAAATTGTCACCCAAGTTTGCTAGTTGCGTCTCTTTATACGTCTACTAATTAAGTAGCCATTACAACATCTGCATATGGTGAACATATGTCATTTTATGTCTTTTTACCCAACACCGTTGTCTCTTTGACCGCCTTTAACTAGATATACGTCTGATACAGTATTTACAAAGTTTTTCCTCGATATCAGCCATTGCGGACAAAAAATTGTCAGATGAAATGGATCATGAGTGTTTATTAGTTTTGGTTGTTTGTTTTTCTGAGATGATCACCTTACTATCTCTATATCTTGTGTGTCTTACAACGTTTAACCGTGTTGTGTTTTCTGTTACTACTGTACGCTCGGGTCGCAACGGAAGAGAAAGGCTTGGTAGCATAAAACCTGGTTAAACCAACCATTTCTCTAGAAATGCCTGTGTACTAAGTCAGGACCATCGTGATCTTTAAGTTCTCTGATGTGTCTCTGTATTGTTTCGTCTTTTCTTCTTGGGCATTTGAGATTGAACACCACAGCTCGATAGTTATGTTATAAACTTTATTATTGGACCGATCAGAGGCTAGGACCTTTAGCCAAAAGGTTAATGTTGCCAAATACCATGATTTTAATATGAAGATCATAGACATACACGTAACAGTTAAACAAAAAAAAAAACGATTAAGATGTCAAATTATGACTATGTTTAACCTATGCGGATGATAATTCCTCTTCCAAAGGCTTCAATTGTCCGGCAAAAATGAACAATAATTTCAGATCACATCTGATCTAAACCTTGATGATCATATTTCTTAACTCAAATCATTCAAGAATAGGAAAATCAAGATTTAAAAAAAGAACATGTTCTGCTATTTTTCGTTGTAAAAGGGGTGACACACCGGTATCATACACTTTTCCTCAAGTCAAAACCTTTTTGTTTCTATAAAATCATCAATAACTTGATCATCAATTGGAAGAAACTGTAGAATGGTCAAACTGTATACAATGTACAACAAATTGCAGACTAGAAAGAAATAAAGAGTAGTCCAGTTAAATACAACGACAAACCGAACATGATAGCAGAATAATAGCGGCAGCGAAGTATCAATGGGACATGTTAATAGTCCCAAAAGGCGAATACACAATCAGTTAAAACTAAACAAAAAAACAGAGAAGCAATCAGCAACGGCTTTTCGCGAACTCAAATCGTAACGAGAATGAACTCAGATGCTCCGGAAGGATAAGTACGTAGTTCGTTCTTGTTGCAACACACTCGCCGCGTTCATAACGGTCAATTACAAATGAAAGCAAAACTAAAAAAACTTTGAATTACATATATAACATGCTTTTCAAAATTTTACTCTTTGCGTTTATAGATCAATCATTTTCAGTTTGCAGAATAAAATGCAGTGTCAGAACACGAGTTCGTTGATAAGCAAACGATTTTTTATTTCCAAAAGCTGAAAAGTTCATCGTAGGAAAACATAATACTTTTAAAGCAAAGCACACTTATAAAAAAATACCCAGGATTGTAGTATGGCCTGATAAGTCACAGAACACTGATGGATAGTTTCACGATTGACTGGAAGTTTTCAACTTATTAGGACAAAATGAAGCAGAGGTATCAATGGGGTATCCGAATGTCAAAAGACCGAAAGGGCAGAGACAAAACCAGTAAACACCAACAGGAACGGGACAAAAACAGACAACATGTAAAACATGGAAACACAAAATACTGAATATCAATCAACAATGCGAACTCCAGTCGAAACAAGAGTGAACTCAGGTGCTCCGGAAGAGTAAGCAGTTCCTTTTTACGTTAGAAATAAAAAGAAATGAGTCCCTTCATGCACAACTCCGGAAACTTATTAGAGACACGCATACAAAAAAATTCTCGCCACGGCGAGTTACTATCTCGCCTTGGTGACTTATTATCTCGCGTCGGCAAGTTACTATATCGCCGTACGACTTACTATCTCGCCCCGGCGACTTTTTATCTCGCCCCGGCAAGTTACTAAGTTAAACTCGCATCGGCGACTTACTATCTCGCCTCGGCGACTTATTATCTCGCCTCGGCGACTTATTATCTCGCCTTGGCGACTTATTTTCTCGCCCCGGCAAGTTACTATCTCGCCCCAGCAAGATACTATCTCGCCCCAGCAAGATACTATCTCGCATCTGCGACTTATCATCTCGCCTAGGCGAGTAAATATCTCGCCGCGACGACTTATTACGTCGCCTCGGCGACTTATTATCTCGCCACGGCGGGTTACTATTTCACCCCGGCGAGGTAATTCTCTCGCCCTGGCGACTTATGATCTCCCGGCGGCGAGTTAAATATTACATTATATTAAACAGGAAGTAGGACTTTTTGGGGCATAAAATCGCTTTACACCTAATGGTACAAGTATACAGCGATACATGCTAAATAACTGTAGTTCCTTTTGTTCTTTTTTTACAATATCTTGTATAAAATGTATATGGGATCGTGTCTCTCTGGCATATATTCCATATTTTTTTCTTCTTAATAAAGACTTCGATGAAAATTCTTTATAATGTCACTACATGTGAAAAAAATCAAGTTCTCGGCAAACAGGAAGTAGGCCTTTTTGGGGCATAAAATCGCTTTATACCTAATAGTACAATAGGACAAAAATGCATGACAAATATCAAGATGCTTTTTAAGGTAGTTGCTGAGAAAACTGTGACGGAAGTTTTTGTGTTGAGGCATGATGAAGGACGCAAAGCTACGGATTGTGACACAGTGTCTCATATATTTCGCTTTGAAACACGTTGTAAGCGACATAAAACAGATTTCCAGGAGCCTGGATCGCTCACCTGGCTTCAAGGACTCAATGTATCAATATTTTTCATTGCCAGCATTCATCTTGAACCTTTGTAGTGCTCATTAAATGGGCTTTTTAACAAGCAACTGCTTGTCACTATTTTCTATCGTAGCACACCGCCTATAAAGTACAATCCACTTTTTGTTTTGGAAATTAAGGGGCCATCTGACAATTTCACCCAAATGGACAATTTTGTAGAGCTCAATTACCAAAACATTTAAGTATGCAAAACCTTTTCCTTATATTCGTTGGTTCACATTCTATAAGGCTAAAAATTATGAAAGGATATGGAGCAAAATGAGCACGAGACCATATCACAAATAAAAACTGCAACTGCAATTAATTTTAATGAGCTGTTTGGTCATTGCGGTGATATATTCCTCTTTAAAAGTACTTGGACCCAAGAGATAGGAAATCCACATTATAAACATGAGGCTCCCAACTGGCTATAACAACGTACTCAATGTATCAATATTTCCCATTGCCAACAGCCTGTAACCACTGTAAAGCTTAATTAACTGGAAATTTAAGCAATCAAAACCATAATTTTCATTATCTTTTATCCTTTCACTGTATAAGGCTTTAAGGGGACAATAACACTTATATAACGTGGTCATCTGACAATTTTAATTCTTGGACAATTTTGTAAAGCTCTATTAGCTGAACATGAAGGCAAACAAAACCTTTTCTCCATCTTTTACGGTTCCATTCTGTTCAGATAAGGATAACAACGGGGTACCAGCCTATCGCTATGAAAAATCACTTGAAATCCAAATGTGATACAAGTAGCACAAGCCTCGGATTTATCGTGTATGTCTGGGTTAATCTTCGAGAAACAAGAGGCTCCCAGGAGCCTAAATTGCTCACTGGTCCTTGAGCCATAAGGGTCTTTTCTTTAAGGAGTCATCTGACAACTGATACTCAATGGAGACTTTTGTGAAGCTCTAGTAAAGAGATGCATGTACAAGCAATCAACATCTTTTTTTATCTGCATTAGTTTTCAATCTATAGGACAAAATAATGAAGAAACGCTTTTTTTGACCTGTAAAGGACCATGACCCCTATAAGTGGTCATCTGACAACTTCGACCCAATGGAGATTTTTGTAGACCTTAATGAGCTGAACATTTAAGCAAGCAACAGCTTTTCTCTATCTGCAGTAGTTTTCATTCTATAGCCTGAGGGCAAAAACATGAAAAACGCTATTCTTGACCTTAAAAGGGCCATAACGCCTATAACGGGTCATCTGACAACTTCGACCCAATGGAGACTATCGTAGCGCTATTGATTCTGAAAGGCCTAAAATCCTCAAATTTTTTCTATCTGTTATTGTAGCTGAGTTATAAGCCATTTTAAGTGATTTTACCCTATGTTCTATTTTTAGTAACAGCGACCATGTTTTAATCGAATCATTTCAAAATTAAAATTTTTTTTTGTCATTTCATAAATCATTCCTGCAATGTTGAGTCAAATTGGTTCAGTGGTTTCAGAGGAGAAGATTTTTGAAATTGTTAATGAACGACGGACGACGACGGACAAAAGTTAGTACATTACCAACAGAACAGTTATACATATAAGTTAAGATTTTAAAATAATACGTGCCTTAATTGGAAGCCAATGCAATTCAAACAGAGCTTGTTTAGAACTGTCATACATAGAACGACACAATACAAGTTTAGCACACATTTTTGAATTATTTCAAGTTTTGACAATTCAGTTTGTGAAATACCATACAATATTATATTACAGTAATCTAAGTGAGATATAACCAAAAATAGTACTAGGGTTTCAGTGGCTCCTTTTGACAGGAGTTTTACATTTTCTTTTTATGCGCTCTTTAAAATGCAAAGATTCATCTATAATACTATAACAGAGGTTGGACGCGCCTCGTGTTATATGTAAAGTTCAGGGGAACAGTATAAACAAAAGTTAAATGAATACGAGATAAAGTCCGAAATATTTATTAGAATTTTGAGAGCAGTAAATAATAATACACAATAGCAACACAACTGTTCAATCGGATAGTCCAATAATCATGTGTACCTCGGGTTCCAATAAAATAAACTCTCGGAAAGTCCAATGCAGTATTCAATACGAAATCCGTAAAATATAGAAATCAGTACGACATCCGTACACTTAGCCCGTTGAAATCCAACTGCCTTCCCCTTAACAACAAATTTCTTACATCAAATTACGCAATAAATCTAGCAACAATAGGATCAATTAAAATCACAATAAAACATATTAACTATACAAGAAATGTTTGATACAAAAATGTCTATTTAATAACGGATAATCCTTACTTATTTAGTTGAATGAAAACGTACATTAAAAAGTTTTTACTATTTACAGTCCTTTTGATAAGATAACAACTTTTTAGATGTAATATTAAGCTTAAAAGAGTTGATAATTTTGCAAAACCAAATAACGTCCAAAACCGTTGTCACAGATTCCTCCCTTCTTCGAAAAAGACTCTCTCCCGAGAGTCGAAAAATTATCGACGATCGCGAAAGTTTCTATTTCCTCTAGATCTGTTGTCACGTTTCCCATTTCCTCTCCGCACACTATTTATATATGAATTGCCATCCCGGTTAGCCTGTTGATAATTCGGAATATTTAACGGATATACATGATTAAATCCCAGAAATTGATTCTGTGCAGAAAGATCTGTTTGCTGATTCGGAATACTACACGGATGTACATGATTGATTCCTTGAAATTGATTTGATGTGGAAAGATCTGAATTTAATTTTATGGCTTCCAATTCCTTACAGCGTGCGGTCAAACTTTTGATTTTATGTTGTAGTTCCTCTTCCTTTTTATCGAATTTGTTTGTTTGTTCTCTTTCATTTTTCCGCATTTTTCGAATTTCGTCCCTTAAATCCCGTGCAAGCGCATTTTGAGCAGCCAATCCTTCCATGCGAAGTTTCATATCGGAAATTTCATTTTTTAGTTCACGATTTTCCTTTTCTAGATCCTGTATTATTTCGTCTTGCACTGTCGCTCTAATCTGTGCCCCCCTTCTAAATCCTTCGAATAAGGTATTTAGCTTTCGATTTTCCTCCACTGATTCACGCAATGCCGTGCAAATAGTTTTCTGTTGAACATTAAAAACGTACGGAGATTTAGATATTTTATTAAATTCCAAATCGTCTAAAGAATAAAACGGAAGATTTTCGCATGTTTTTCGTTGCAGAAAAAGTTTGAGTCTTTCATTGTCCCTGTTTATTTTCTTCACAGACTTGATCCTAGGTTTTGTTGAAATACAAGCTTTAATAAGATGCGATTCGGATCCACAACGATAACATTTTAGAGTTTTAGGTTTTTGATAAGGCATATTCCGTCGATACTGTTTCAAATTTCCTTGAGTGACGTCCATCCTCAAGAATCTAAGACTTTGATCTTCTACCGGAGTCTTGTGTTGCAGCCGTCTTATGATGGTATGTGCGACTGCCCCGGGTCTCACACCAAATATAACAGGCAATGTATGGAAGGTGCGCTGCGTAAAAACGATTGAGAAGTACACCCGCTATAATTGATTAGTGCTTTTATGGTGGCTTGTGGGTAAATCAGACGAAAAAGACACCCGAAATTGGGAATTTACATCTGAAATGCCAGAAATATGCCTAATAGTAATGTTTTTTTAACTGGAAACTATAATTAAGGCATTTATGTTACTAATGACTTAAAATTGACTTTAATTTAGTTCTTAAAAATACAAATTAAATACTTTTATACATAAATATTCCGAAATCACATATATAAAACATCATAAGTATTTAAAACATTATTTTTTATCCTAAAGATAAGCAACCTAAATAACAATATATTGAAGGGTAGAGAGTCGTTTTATTGTGCCCTTTAATGATAAAACACGACATCGGTGCACAAGTTGTGAAGTACATATGCGAAAGTTTTTTAGTACATCCG
The DNA here is from genome assembly GCA_963971305.1 of Arcuatula senhousia. Taxonomy (NCBI): domain Eukaryota; kingdom Metazoa; phylum Mollusca; class Bivalvia; order Mytilida; family Mytilidae; genus Arcuatula; species Arcuatula senhousia. The sequence goes on from OZ020305.1 coordinate 11,918,032, forward strand.
CACAAGTTGAATTGTACATCTTTTAACGATTGGCGAAAGTTGAGATGTGCAAATGCGACAGTTGAGATGTACAACTGCTTTAGTTGAGAAGTACAACGAAGAGTTGAAGTTACCAATAGGTAGATATAAATTTTTGCTTTACCTCGTTACGATTTAAGTCACATTGGTGGATTATACAATTATCACCCTAGTTGGTGTGTGACCCGGTGGTTTCTTTCCCCGAGAAAGTAAGGTCAACCGAGGGCTTGCCCCGAGGGTGACCTTACTTTTCGAGGGGAAAGAAATGCCGGGTCACATATCATCTAGGGTGATAACTGTTATATTATATCGAATATTTAAATGAAACAATTCAATTTTGAATTTTAAACATATTTCGGGCATATCAACCTTCTTCCATATGATAAACTACAGCCGATACAATATTGAAGAAAAATCGTGGGGCACGTGCAAATTCTCACGAGAGGGTGACCTTACCATGCGACCCAACGATTACCGGTTGACCAAGCGGAATATCACATGTCACGTGAAAACCTCTAAACGAATCACAATAAAGATTTTTATATGAGTATATAATATTTTCAATTTCTCACGGTTCAGTTTTGTAAGTGTGTTTTGTTTTCTGTTATCCGATTATGTTTGCTAGATTCGTCTTAGTACGTTTGATCTTTCTGAGTTACCCATTTTACATCTGCAAATGCGACTTTTTGTTTTGATAATAATATTTCCAGACGAAATCGAAATGAAATAGTCAATTTTCAAAAAAAAAAAAAAAAAAAAACTGTCCATAAATCATAAGCTTTTTCATGTTTGGACAATATGGTTTAATCATTGATCAAATAAAAAGGAGTCGGCGGTAAAGTTGTTAACGTGTCGGGCTACTAACACTGAGTCTCGTGGTTCCATCCTTGTCTGAGGTGAAACTTTCATGAACCAATTTTCTGACTCTCTTCTCAACACCATTTGTGAGAGTGGTTTCGAGGAACGATGCCCAGTCCTTCGAAATGGGCAAAAATATTTCCTTTTTTAATACGGTGAGAGGAATATCTTATGCTCGCTGTAAAAGTTCTTTAACACTTTAAAGTCCTCTAATGTTTGTTCGTGCTTGTTTTGTTATGTAATGACCGATTTTGCCTTCGCTCTTCTTGACTTTTGGCAACGGACTGCCCGATTGGTGTCTCTTGTCTTCTTGTATAGTTCGATAAGAGGAGGCTCAATTGTGCCGCTACAACGTTCATGCTCGCAAACTGCAAGACAAAATTTTGTCGCGATATACCGGTATACGGTTTTCAAGTTACATGTATTTGTAAAATATAGAGATTTCTATGGTCCCAAAAATGCGAAAATTGTCATTTTATGCCACCCGCGACGCCAAGTCGGGGGCACTAGGTTTTACTTATGCTCGTAAGGTCATGTGACCGCGAAAAACAAAAAGTGCAACAATATGTGCAAATGTCTTTAATTATTGAATCATTAGAAAAATGGGCACACATAGGTAAGCAACAAATAAATGGAACAAACGGCCACAGTCGAAAAATTTGAGGAGCCCTGGCAAGATAAACAGATTACCAAATTGATAACGGGCAAATCTGTGCACCACTGGTAACAGAGGATGCAAATGTCCTTCTTGTTAAAAACCAAAACAACCAAGAAAGGACGAGGTCACGCATTCCAATACGACGGGTCACATCCCATCCCCTCTGGTAAATTATAATTCAGAGGAGGCAATTTAAAACTACATACAATGACATTTTTCAATGACATTATATATCATTTTACTGGTAAGCTCAAACAGGTGACAGTTCAGAGCTGGCAACTCATGGTGACATGGTAACTACATCTTCCAGCGGTATCACGGGAAAGAATATTGATATGATCCGTCGTACATTTCCGGAAGGATCGGGACCCCCTTATCTTGCCAGAACCCGCCAAACCAAACTGTGACAATAATTTTATTAAATTTCATATCAAACAGACGAAAATAAAATAAAACATAATAAACTTTAACGTCTATATACATATATCTTTCTAAACTGACTTAAATCCATCCATACAAGTAAAATGTTGACTCGAGTGGCAATTTTTTAACATCACTGTTGACTGCTTCCTTATGTTGAGTATAATAATTTTGTGTGTAACATGCCGGGATCTTCACAGTACTAGTCTTTGATCATGATGGACAGTTCACCGCAATCATCACTGTTCTATCCGTAAAAGTTCAAGTTTCGCTCCAGTCAGCTACAGTACTAAACCATATCGGCCTGCAAAATATTAGAAAAACAGCAGCAAAATATGTTTTATCAAAATTTAAAGGGGGTGAAAAAATGGGGGTAGGAGGTGGGTATTTTAAAATTTGCCCAAATGGCATGTACGTGTTGCAGACGAGATTAAAATATGGACTTATGGGTAATATTAGAAAAGACGGTACAAGTACGGACAAATAACGAACAAATTCCGGTTAAGATAAGTCAATTCCCAATAATTAAATTGGTTTATTGAAGAGGCAATAAACACTATTAACTATGAATCATTAGAAAAATGGGCACACATAGGTAAGCAACAAATAAATGGAATAAACGGCCACAGTCGAAAAATTTGAGGAGCCCTGGCAAGATAAACAGATTACCAAATTGATAACGGGCAAATCTGTGCACCACTGGTAACAGAGGATGCAAATGTCCTTCTTGTTAAAAACCAAAACAACCAAGAAAGGACGAGGTCACGCATTCCAATACGACGGGTCACATCCCATCCCCTCTGGTAAATTATAGTTCAGAGGAGGCAATTTAAAACTACATACAATGACATTTTTCAATGACATTATTTATATATCATTTTACTGGTAAGCTCAAACTGGTGACAGTTCAGAGCTGGCAACTCATGGTGACATGAGATAGTCTTAACTACATCTTCCAGCGGTATCACGGGAAAGAATATTGATATGATCCGTCGTACATTTCCGGAAGGATCGGGACCCCCTTATCTTGCCAGAACCCGCCAAACCAAACTGTGACAATAATTTTATTAAATTTCATATCAAACAGACGAAAATAAAATAAAACATAGTAAACTTTAACGTCTATATACATATATCTTTCTAAACTGACTTAAATCCATCCATACAAGTAAAATGTTGACTCGAGTGGCAATTTTTTAACATCACTGTTGACTGCTTCCTTATGTTGAGTATAATAATTTTGTGTGTAACATGCCGGGATCTTCACAGTACTAGTCTTTGATCATGATGGACAGTTCACCGCAATCATCACTGTTCTATCCGTAAAAGTTCAAGTTTCGCTCCAGTCAGCTACAGTACTAAACCATATCGGCCTGCAAAATATTAGAAAAACAGCAGCAAAATATGTTTTATCAAAATTTAAAGGGGGTGAAAAAATGGGGGTAGGAGGTGGGTATTTTAAAATTTGCCCAAATGGCATGTACGTGTTGCAGACGAGATTAAAATATGGATTTATGGGTAATATTAGAAAAGACGGTACAAGTACGGACAAATAACGAACAAATTCCGGTTAAGATAAGTCAATTCCCAATAATTAAATTGGTTTATTGAAGAGGCAATAAACCCTATTAATTATTGAATCATTAGAAAAATGGGCACACATAGGTAAGCAACAAATAAATGGAATAAACGGCCACAGTCGAAAAATTTGAGGAGCCCTGGCAAGATAAACAGATTACCAAATTGATAACGGGCAAATCTGTGCACCACTGGTAACAGAGGATGCAAATGTCCTTCTTGTTAAAAACAAAAACAACCAAGAAAGGACGAGGTCACGCATTCCAATACGACGGGTCACATCCCATCCCCTCTGGTAAATTATAGTTCAGAGGAGGCAATTTAAAACTACATACAATGACATTTTTCAATGACATTATTTATATATCATTTTACTGGTAAGCTCAAACTGGTGACAGTTCAGAGCTGGCAACTCATGGTGACATGAGATAGTCTTAACTACATCTCCCAGCGGTATCACGGGAAAGAATATTGATATGATCCGTCGTACATTTCCGGAAGGATCGGGACCCCCTTATCTTGCCAGAACCCGCACATGAGTGGGTCTATACCCATTCACCCATCTCAAATTTATCTTTTAAACCAGGGAAAAAAGTTAACATCTGGAGACAGGAAAAAATGTTTCTAATGCACCTTGAATGTTAATAAGATAAATATCGTTTCCAATATCATATTTATAAGTGAGTACGTCGTAGCAAACTAGCTCTTTCTGTTTGGCCCAAGTGTTTGGATGTTTAAAAACTCAGTGCCCTGTACTTTTTACGTAACTATATACAAATAACACTATAAATGCGAGTAGGAATCTTTTCAATAATATTGCATGCCGTTGTTATCAGCGACGTGCCAGTATCGTCTCATCAATGTTGCTCCCTATACTTCTAGTATTTTAAGAATACCCTAGTTTTATTATGTGGGATCCTTTAGTTCCCCCTCGTCCAAATAATGTAAGATATTATCGTTCGTGATTGATTTTGTCCAGTGTAATGCGGACAAATAAGACTCAAATAATGAACAACTTATTGATGCCTGCCAAATTAATATTCGTTCTCAAACTTAAAACCGGTTAAATCGAACTCGCTTGGTGACAAGCGAAGCAGTCTAAAAGCGGATTTGATACCGCATTTAGATAGAAGCGAGTTTTCCCCAAGATTTGTTTCATTTTGATAGCATCATCAATACTAGAGTAAGAAACGGAACATTGATCCCTGTGTCTATAACTATTAACTGAATCATTTAATGGAAATGATAAAAAAATGTGTATCATTCAATATTCTGAACTGGATTTGGGGCATTATATAAATAGGTGATACCCTAATGTAGGGAGAGGCGGGAAATTAAATGAACCCGCTACCCCTCCAAAACTGATTTCTTTATCAATTTTCTTTCTTCCGATGGAAGTTAACTCTCCAACCGGATCTCTTGTATTTAATTCAATTGCGAATCTAGGTCACAAGCATTGTACTAGTAATTTGAAACTTTTCTCTAACCCACTTAAAAGTTTGGCAGCTGCCTCTGGATTTGGGTAATTTAGTAGTGACTCTCAAACTCGATTTACATGAATAGGAGAACTTCCCAACGGATACAGCCGTTTAAGACCTGTAAAAATAAACCTGTGCTAAAAACTATCAATATATATATATATATATATATAGAACCTTATGTGTAACGGGCAATCAATCAAACGTTCTTTGTCAATTATTTTTTGCAATGAAAAACAGGGTGACTACAATTTCAATTTTAACTTTTGTGTTGATATTTGTAATTTTTCTTGAAATTACGAACTAACCCTTTGTTGAAAAACTTACAAGTCAGTCTGGTATATAGGGCTATAATTCGTAGATTGTGTTTTAGGTGTGCTTATGTATAACATCCAAAGTTCCATATCAATGACCCCCCAAGAAGACGATGGAAATCTGGCTTTTTTAAGACGAAACTGCTCATCATAGTAAACCCAACCTCCTGTACAGCCCCTATTTTCGGCAGTTATTATAGTATGCATATATTTAATAAGTTCAGTGGCTTTATCGGGCATTCTTTCAAGTATAACACTTGTGTAGATCATAAAGGCTGATGTCCACTGATGGATGCTTTTGATAGTGCTATGCCTTTTACGAACAACTGCTAAAGCACCCCTTTTTACTTCGAGACTACCTTCCATAGCATAGTCGTCTGAGGAGCTTAAATTAGTTTTATGCATAATACCCAATTCTATAAACTCCCCGTTCCAAATTTTTTCTTTGAGTTTAAGGGGGACAGTATAGGAAATTTGATCAAACACGCTTTTAACAACTTCATTAGGCTGGGTTTCTTGTAAATGAAAGCCGTTATTAGGTGTTGTGTTATCTTAAAATTGAATAAACCTACCCTGCGTGTTATTTAGGGTTGATACGGATGGCGAAGCATTGTGCCCGCTACTGGCTGTGTTCGTCGCTTGGGTAGGTGTCTCTAAGGGAACAGTTGGAGAAGGATGCGACTGCACCGATATCTGATCTGGCTCGGCCTCTGCCATAATGTTTATCACTGGGCCATGGGAAACGGAAAAGGTGCAAGATCTGGATGCAGCGCTTGTCGATGGAATATTTTCAAGTGTTACAGTTTTTGCATTTGACGACTTTTTGGATTTTCGAGTCCTGTTGTCCGGTTCTCTAGACGGGGTTGTGTTAGACTTCCCTCCATCCGATGAATTTCGAGATTTCTTTGATGCTCTTGGGTCCTGTTTGAACTTGTTTGGGGACTGCCGGTTTCTTTTCTGGGGCTTCATTGCCTTTTTGATCAAGGATGTTTTCGATTTTCACGGATTAAAATATTTTAAAATTTGCCCAAATGGCATGTACGTGTTGCAGACGAGATTAAAATATGGACTTATGTGTAATATTAGAAAAGACGGTACAAGTACGGACAAATAACGAACAAATTCCGGTTAAGATAAGTCAATTCCCAATAATTGAATTGGTTTATTGAAGAGGCAATAAACCCTATTAGATATGAATAAAATTTAGGCTAAATAGTTTTTTAAAAAGTTTAGGAATTTTTTTGAATTATTACCAAACTCTTCAATCAAACGTATATACTTGTAAAAACATTTTTTTTTATTTTTCAAGGGAAATAATTCATACAAAAACTGGCAAAAATTTCAAAGAATTATAATGTTGGCAAAATTTTAAGCAAGTGACCCACTTTTTATAGTTTTAATTCAGAAGATGTTGAAAAAAGGTCATATTGATAGAATTTTTCTTGAGAACATATTTTATGCAAATATTTTGACCGTTCTTGTATAAATTAGGCACACTTTGAACCCTGATACTGGGAAAACAAGGTAAGTGACCTTGCTACGCCTGACACGCGTTTCCTTTATTCATAACTTATCAGAGGCGCTCTCGCAAAATATCTGTTTTCAATCGCGTTGTATGCAAAGTTCTCGCAGCGCTTTCTATTGTCGGGTCGGGAAATATTGAGTATGGATATGACCCTTTTAAAGAATACATCCTTTAGTAAATTTCTTGTTTAAGGTGATTGCCGATTTTTATTTAAATTTAGTATTTTTCGTGTTCAAATGTGTATAAACAAAGTACACTGTTGCACTGATAAACTTTAGCTTATGTACTATTCAACATGTGCTTGTGTACTATTCAACTAGTGCACTCTCAAAAAAGTTGTACTTCACAACTATAACATGAAATATTTTACTTGCTTTGAAAGATAGATTTGTAGCATTGCTTAATACCTTTATTTCATCTATTTTATTATATGTGTATTGAGGATTATGTTTAAAGTATACAATATATACATGCTTTATTTTGTTTGTTAGCCCATTTTAATGCAGCATCTACTTTATTTCAAAAAATGAACAAAACGTTCGACTTTTTTATTCTTACTTGACGGCCATTGATTTTAGTTAAAAACGAATGTCATTTCATAGGACAATGTAAAGTATAGTAAAAAAAAATGCCAATTAAATTCAAAGGAATGACTGCTTACAAGTCTTTTTTATGGAAAAAGCCAAAAAATATGCAGACGGTTTTCTAGGTTGCACAAGTCAACTATGACGTATGTACTTCTCAATCGTTTTTACACAGTGCACCTTCCATACATTGACAGAGGTTGGACGCGCCTCGTGTTATATGTAAAGTTCAGGGGAACAGTATAAACAAAAGTTAAATGAATACGAGATAAAGTCCGAAATATTTATTAGAATTTTGAGAGCAGTAAATAATAATACACAATAGCAACACAACTGTTCAATCGGATAGTCCAATAATCATGTGTACCTCGGGTTCCAATAAAATAAACTCTCGGAAAGTCCAATGCAGTATTCAATACGAAATCCGTAAAATATAGAAATCAGTACGACATCCGTACACTTAGCCCGTTGAAATCCAACTGCCTTCCCCTTAACAACAAATTTCTTACATCAAATTACGCAATAAATCTAGCAACAATAGGATCAATTAAAATCACAATAAAACATATTAACTATACAAGAAATGTTTGATACAAAAATGTCTATTTAATAACGGATAATCCTTACTTATTTAGTTGAATGAAAACGTACATTAAAAAGTTTTTACTATTTACAGTCCTTTTGATAAGATAACAACTTTTTAGATGTAATATTAAGCTTAAAAGAGTTGATAATTTTGCAAAACCAAATAACGTCCAAAACCGTTGTCACAATACACTAAGATACCTACTACAGTTTTCAGATTTAATTTGGTTTTCACAGATGTTTATTTCAAGTTGTTTCTTACTTTCAAATAGACTGAACTGTGTTTTTGCATTGTTCAATTTTATTTTGTTATGGTTCATTCATTCATTGATGGTCACTGCACAGTCCTGACGTTCTGTAACGGCACGTGTTCCTCTGTTACCGATGGTTTAATAATTATCCTCTGTTTGCCGTGTGATCGTCTGCAAAACCATACACTGAATGGAGGGAGGGACTATGTCAAAAATTGTTTCTGCATAGGTTAGGTAAAGCCACGGTCCGAGGCTTGCAACTTCCCTGTGGAACACTGCAGTCAAGTGCTTGCACTGAGGACACATTGGAGTTAACATCAATTCGGCAATTACGGGGCCTCATATACTAGTACGACTCCATCCATTGGAATGCATAATGACTTTTTTTAACACACAGCAATATGTCATGTTCTACTGTGTATGTGTTACCGGTCTTCCAGTTTTTCGGCCCCTAGCTTGTCTGATGAAGGTTTATCCAGAAAAGCGCTAAACGCAGTGAAATTCATTTTGATCTTTTTTAAACAATATGATGTCTATATGTGAATCGTGTCTTTCTGGCGCACATTTCATATTCTTTCGTTTTAATATTTACAACCATGTTGTGTTTTTGTTACTACCGGATCATATGAATGTAATTGAACAGGGAGGTTTGGCGCCATAAACGTTTCAAATTTGAACGCCTCTGCCAAGTCAGGACTATTTTGATCATTCATATATCCGGCGAGTGCTCTTGATTTGTCTTTTGCAATGAATATTTGAGATTGATTCTTCACAAGTTCGTTTTTTTTACCCTTGCAAGAATTTTGATATATATATATAGTTCTATGGCCGTTTTGAGCTTTTTGCAATAAACCTGATATTTAACCCTCCTGCTCTATTTTAGCAACAGCAGCAGGTTTCATCGGATTAATTTAACTAGAGGCTCCCAGGAGACTGAATCGCTCACCTGGTCTAGTATGCTTATATGAACGTTTTGTGCAAATAAAATCTTAAATGGAGACTTTTGTAGATCTTTTCATTCTGAATGAGGATGGTGACTTCAAATTTCTTCCGTCTATTATTGTTTTTGGGTTGCTATGCCCTTAAGTTAGTTTTATCCCTGGAGGTAGGATGTTCTATTTATGTCGCCTGCAACGTGTTGCAGATGCAACATGATATAGGGATTACTTTGGCTCCATCCGTCGTCCTGCGGATTCACAAAAATTTCCGTTGCAGTTTTCCAGGCAACTTTATGCCATAGCCTCTTGATATTTAGCATGTAGCTTCATCCCAAAGTACTATAAGGTGTAAAGCGATTTTATGCCCGAAGAATAACTACTTCCTGTTTGACGAATAACTTAACGTTTTATATACAATGAACATATATGCAAAATTTTCGTCGCAGTTTTCCGGGCAACTATATGCCACAGCCTTTGATATTTGGCATGTAGCTTCATCCCATAGTACTATAAGATGTAAAGCGATTTTATGCCCGAAAAAAAAAACTATTTATGTTTGACGAACATTACCAATACTAAACGTTTTATTTTCAATGAACATATATGCAAAATTTTCGTCGCAGTTTTCCGGGCAACTACATGCCACAGCCTCTTGATATTTGGCATGTAGCTTCATCCCATAGTACATTAAGGTTAATATAAATTTTATGCCCGTAAAATAACTATTTTCTGTTTGACGAATACGTTTAAACGTTTTATATACAATGAACATATTCGCAAAATTTTCGTCACACTTTTCGGGTAACTGCATGCAACAGACCACTTAATGTTTTATATACAATGAACATATAAGCAAAATTTTCGTCACACTTTTCGGGTAACTGCATGCAACAGTCAGACCACTTGATACTTTGCATACAGCTTCAGCCTCTAGAGTTATGGTATAGAGAGTTTTTATGCCCGTAACTCATCTACTTCCTGTTTACAAGAAAACATAGATACGCAGGCGACATATGCCTTCCGGGGAAGGCTCCATTTAGTTTTAGCAACAGCCACCATATTTGTGGATGGATATAAAATCCCAAATTAAACTTTTTGCATAATACCCTAAGGTACATTTATGCCAAATTTTACTTCATTTTTGCCTTCTGGTTTTGAATAAAATGATTTAAAAGTTGCTAACAACGATGGCGGACGCCAAGCAAGGCCAAACTAAAAATTAGCAAAAACAGCATCAGTTATCAGATTTTTACGGAAATTTGTCCACAGGTAGTTTTCATCATTCTGAAATTGTTTACCCCTCAAAGAATGTGGCTTAACTTTACCATTTTTGCGTTATTTTAAAAAAAAAAGTGCTGTTTTACCCAATGTTCTATTTTTAGAATCGGCGGCCATGAATTTTTAAGAATAAAATATCCCCACATCAGTTCCGTGCAGGATACCCTAAGAAACAAATATATCAAGTTTCAAGTTTGGTTGCATTTGTCCAAGCAGTTGAAGAGAAGATTTTTGAAGTTATAAAAGTAAAAATCGGCAAAAGATGTCAAAAAGAGCAATAACTCCGTAATGGGTTAGCCGATTTTTACGGGGGAAAAATGGCGCAAAAATCTTTTGTTACCCGCTATTTTTTTAAAGGATAAGTCGCCGGGGCGAGACAGTTAACTCGCCAGGGCGAGATAGTAAGTCACCGAGGCGAAAAAGTAACTCGCCGGGGCGAGATAGTATTTAGCAGGGGCGAGATAATAAGTCGCCGGGGCCACATAGTAAGTCGCCGGGGCGAGATAATAAGTCGCCAAGGCGAGATAGTAACTCGCCGCAGCGAGATAATAAGTCGCCGGGGCAAGAAAATAAGTCGCCGAGGCGAGATAGTAACTCGCCGCGGCGAAATAATAAGTGGCCAGGGCGAAATAGTAACTCGCCGCGGCGAATTTTTTTTTATGCATGTCCCTAATAAGCTTCCGTACATAAAAAATTGGTGAACCTAAACATTTTGAACACTTTAAACTCTTATGACTCTAGCTGAAACACTAAGTAGAAATTAATTCAACAAATTACGATAACAAACAAAACAATGTATTTCCAAAAATTAACAATTTTTAGGTAATATATTCTGCAATTTACAGTAGAAGACTGTGAATAATTACAGTGGTTAAAAATTTCAAATCGAAGCTTGGTTGAAAGATGTGGGACTGTAACATTACAACTAGTAGGGTTAAAATTGGGGGGGGGGGGGTTCCTAACGTTTTGAAAAGTCAACAAATTTGAAAAATAACCTTGAGAGTTATATGGGCCATTTTCCTATTCAAAATCGCAAAGGAAAATGAAAAAACAAAAAGGAAAATGGGTCGTTTTCCTATTCAAAATAAAAATTAAAAATAATTTGAAAAAAATAATTTTGAAAAAAAAATAAAAGGAAAATGAATAACAAAAAGGAAAATGGGCCATTTTCCTATTCAAAATCGAACAGGAAAATGAAAAACGAAAAGGAAAATGGGTCATTTTCCTATTCAAAATTAAAAAAAAAAATCGAAAAAAAAAATTTTGAAAAAAAAATTGAAAAGAAAAATGAATAACGAAAAGGAAAATGGGCCATTTTCCTATTCAAAATCGAAAAGGAAAATGAAAAACGAAAAGGGAAATGAATAACGAAAAGGAAAATGAGTCATTTTCCTATTCAAAATCGAAAAGGAAAACGAAAAACGAAAAGGAAAATGGGTCATTTTCATATTCAAAATCGAAAAAAAAAAAAAAAATCGAAAAAAAAATTTTGAAAAAAAAAATTGAAAAGGAAAATGAATAACAAAAAGGCAAATGGGTCATTTTCCTATTCAAAATCTTAAAAAAAAAAAAAAAAATCGAAAAAAAAAAATTTGAAAAAAAAAATTGAAAAGGAAAATGAATAACGAAAAGGAAAATGGGCCATTTTCCTATTCAAAATCGAAAAGGAAAATGAAAAACGAAAAGGAAAATGAATAACGAAAAGGAAAATGAGTCATTTTCCTATTCAAAATCGAAAAGGAAAATGAAAAACGTAAAGGAAAATGGGTCATTTTCCTATTCAAAATCGAAAAGGAAAATGAAAAACGAAAAAGAAAATGGGTCATTTTCCTATTCAAAATCTTAAAAAAAAAAATCGAAAAAAAAAATTTTGAAAAAAAAAAATTGAAAAGGAAAATGAATAACGAAAAGGAAAATGGGCCATTTTCCTATTCAAAATCGAGAAGGAAAATGAAAAACGAAAAGGAAAATGGGCCATTTTCCTATTCAAAATCGAACAGGAAAATGAAAAACGAAAAGGAAAATGGGTCATTTTCCTATTCAAAATCTAAAAAAAAAAATCGAAAAAAAAATATTGAAAAAAATTTTTTTAAAAGGGAAATGAATAACGAAAAGGAAAATGGGCCATTTTCCTATTCAAAATCGAAAAGGAAAATGAAAAACGAAAAGGAAAATGAATAACGAAAAGGAAAATGAGTCTTTTTCCTATTCAAAATCGAAAAGGAAAATGAAAAACGAAAAGGAAAATGGGCCATTTTCCTATTCAAAATCGAAAAGGAAAATGAAAAACGAAAAGGAAAATGAATAACGAAAAGGAAAATGAGTCATTTTCCTATTCAAAATCGAAAAGGAAAATGAAAAACGAAAAGGAAAATGAATAACGAAAAGGAAAATGAGTCATTTTCCTATTCAAAATCGAAAAGGAAAATGAAAAACGAAAAGGAAAATGGGTCATTTTCCTATTCAAAATCTAAAAACAAAAAAAAAATCGAAAAAAAAAAATTTGAAAAAAAATATTTGAAAAACGAAAAACGAAAAACGAAAAGGAAAATCACTTGTGTTAGGTACTATAACATCCAATGGAATGAAGGCAGAAGATCGAGAAATATTCATTAACCTTCCGGAAACTGTTCATGGACACCTTAAGCGACACTTAAAAAGATCCATTCCAATACATTACAACTAAATCATCTGCATGCAGCCTCATCTTTCGATCCAAGTTCTATTGCAAGAGACCATATGCATGTAATTGATGCCTGCTCAAGGATATTGACCAGAACACAAACAATTCATAAAGTCATGAAATGGTTAAAATACGTATCCGCAACTATGGACATACCGATTCAACATATGCATGCTATGAATGAGGTAGAAAAGCAGATCAAACCCTACAGAGTATGTACCACAACAGTACCGTCTGTTACTGGCACGGTTGTCCCAGATGTTATTCAAGAGAGACCATTAATGCAGCCAATAACATGTGCAAGTACGATCTACACCAACGATCTCGTGAACAAAATGAGTACGATGTACTTTCAAAAAGGAGGATATAACCATATAGAGAAATGGAAATGAGCTTTTGACAAAGAACTGGAAAAGGATACAACACTTTGCGACTTTGTGAACTCTTTAAAGTTAAAAAAAGCGAGAAGAAATCGTGTATGGATAAGCCATACAAGGGGACGAATAACAGCACAGGAGTCTATAAAGGGCGAATAAAAAAAAGATGGTTCAGGGTCGGGATCCTGATAAGGGCTATGGTTAAAGATAGGATGAAGATTAGGATTAGGGTTGGAGATGGGAGTAAAGTTATACAACAACACAAGAATACAAGCATAATCACAATTCAAGATCCCATTAAGGTCCACACTTATACAAAAGAGCATAAAGGCCGACAAAGAAGAAGAATTCAGGTTTGGGTAAGCCATTCAAGCACAGGGAACATTAATGGCGAAACTAGCAAAATAAAAGAGAGAGAGAGTAAGGTTTAGGATTAAGGTTAGCGTAAGAAATAGTGTTAGATTTCAAAACAAAAAACTGAGAATAAACTATATAAAGGGACAAAAGAAAAGACGAAAAACGGTACGTAGTACATGATTGTACTCGTTTAAAGTAAAAGATACATAAGGTGACAGGTGTTGCCAATTGTTTAAACTTTGCTCCAGGCGTCACCAATAGGTTTGACCTTTAGTGCACTGAAAATTAAAAGTAAATTCTTACCTATGTATAAAGACGTCTTATATTACTAACGTTAATAATGTCTATAAACCCAATTTTGTTCGCGTAAGCTATATTGGCTGCATGTGTTTTTTCAGAACATCTTTAAGTTATAATTTTTTTTTATTATTTTAACTCTAATTTGCAAAATTATACCCATAAGGGTCAAGTAAAATTCAAAATATAGAACATATTTGCAATTCATACGAAACAAAACAACGTACTTTAACAAAGTCCAATTAGAACTTTGATCGATATTCACCCTATCGTAACAGTTCCTATAAACAATTTAAAGGGTCTTGGATTTCTTTAAAAGAATATATTTACTCCAATTTTTGTTAAAAAAAATAATTTAATGGACATGAAAAAAAATTATCAATTAAAAAAAAATCAGATTTGCGAATTTAAAAAAAGGAACAATTTAGATACATTGAGAAGGCAATTATACTTTGTAATATTTAGCTGCTATTGCATATATGAAGCTAGAACAATGTTCAAATTCCACAGTAGCCAACTAATAACTACTGATTAAAAAGTAGAGCGGGAAATGTATACAGGACAGCTATACATGTAGAAAACTGCATAAAAATCAGTAGACATTGAGACAGGTCAACTCTGCCCCTATCGCTTGACAAAGAGTAACCAATAAAATGGTGAAAACACTTACACAAGACAGATACTTTTGAAGATTAGAAGAAAATCAACGACAAAAGTAAGTGGAAAGACAAGAGCATAAACAGGAAAAAAAATGGAATGATATACATATGCACCCATTTAAAATATACAAGATAAGGTAGATTTTACTTTACTTCAGTTACCGATTTAAACTGACATTTTATTTTAAACTTCTGTACCTAACATGACATGTTTATTAAATCCAAAACTTTTAAAATTCACGTGCTATGATTTGTTTTACAACAAAGTAAAGACGTTTACTCTTTACTTGGTATATTTGGCTTCCACTTTTAATATCCCGATTATTTACTTTTTTTCCTTCTTTTACCAAAATACTGACCAAAAATATCTTGGATATCGAAATTACTCACTAGCAATGACCAGAACCCAGGATTCAAAGTTCCAGGGGGGCCTTGACATCCCCACCCTCCATGGCCAGAAAACCGCGTTCCACATTTTTGACGCTTGGCAGACCACTCATAGCTCATACTATTTAGATCCTAGTTATGGCCATCGGGTACTACATTATATGAAAAACAAGAATGACGATAGAGACTACTGTATGCCCTAGGCCTAAGACCATCCATCTGCCCAAGGAATCAGTTAGAACTGAATGTTCAGAGATGGGGAAAGTAGACCATGCAGAAACACATTCTAAGTCATAAGTCACAAACGAAATATTACAGCAAAGTCCTAACAGTACCACATGCAATGCAGGGAAAATGCCCTAGACCAATTAGTGGTGGGCACAGTTATTTAAGTTAAGGGGTGTAAAAAATGCTGATGTTGTTTTTTACGAAATGTTTTGAGGTGTTTTAAACGTCTTATCCTAAGATGACATGTTTTTTAAATTTAAAACTTTTAAAATTCACGTGCGATGATTTGTTTTACAACGAAGTAAATACCTTTACTCTTTACTTGTGATATTTGGCTACCATTTTTTTGTATCCCGATTATTCACTGTATTTCTGTTTTACTAAAATACTGACAAGCATGACAAGCATGATAATATGGACACAAAATTACTCACTGGGAATGACAAGAACCCAGGATTCAGAGTTTCTTGGGGCCTTGACCGCCTCTCCCATCTGGACTCGAAAACTGCGTTCATAATTATTTTTTCACATCGCTACTCTCGGCAAACCACTAATAGGTCATACTATTTAGATCTTACTGTCTGTAAAGGGTAGTCTGGAGAACAGAAATTCTTAATTTCTTTCTTCATGTTGGAGCTTGAACCTTTGAAATGTTTGCCAATTTTATCTTTGCATAAAAACGTAACTAAATCACAAAAAGAGTAAAAAAATGGCTTACCTCTTAGATAAATTAAGCAAAATCACTTTGCTAGTTTTTACCATAGTAAATGGCAGCCATATTTGGGGATGCCAAATTGTCAATAATCACTTTTTTTGTACAATTTTAGAATATCATTCAGATCACAGATATATTTTGTGTTCAACTTGTTTTTGTTTACATCTTGGAGTGGACTTTGACGTCATGTGACGTCACAATAGAAATTGACAATTTTCCTGCCATTTTTTTTTACAATGGGAAATCTCCATAGGCTTGCAAATATCTGAATTTTCAGGAAATGTATTGAACTTTCTGTAAAGTTGTTATATTTTCTAACTACGTCTCTTTGATACTAATAAGATTATGTAAACAAATTAAAGCTAAATTATTTTAGAAAAAAATATTTTTGATTTTTTTCATAGACGATCTTCCAAAAGTGCCATTCCGGTCACGACAGGTCAATGGGGGTAATATGGCGGCTTTTTTAAAGGAGAGCACAGGGACTGAATTATTCTATCAATCTATAAAATGGGTTTTCAAATGGAAAACAACCACACATGAAATGAATTAATTTGTTTCACTCGGAGGGTCCTTTCAAACCAATTCATTTACACTTAAATAATGAAATTTAAAAATTTCCTTTTACGCGCAACTGACGTCGGCAACCAGTTATCCAGTAATTTTAGGTAAGATTTCGACAATTACCAAAAAAATCGAAATTGGAAGATCGTCTATTCTCCAGACTACCCTTTACAGACAGTAGTTATGATCATAGAGTACTACAAGATCAATCAATGAAAAACAAGAATGACGATAGAGACTACTGTTTACCCTAAGACCACTTATCTGCCCAAGGAATCAGTGAGAATTTTACGTTCAGAGATGGAGAAAGAAGACCAGAAAACCTAAATAATTCTAAGTCATGAGTCACAAACGAAATATTACAGAAAAGTCCTAACAGTACCACATGCAATGCTGGGGAAATCCCTATACCAACCAGTGGCGGACACAGGATTTTTAGTTTAGGGGTGTAAAAAATATTCATGTTGTTTTTCGCGAAATATTTGGAGGTGCTTTTTGGGGATGGATTTTTAGCAAAAACCATGACTTTTGTCAGTTTTATTGGGGAGTATACCCTGTACGGCTTTCCTTTGATCTGCGCCTGACAATATTTAAACAGCTTAGCTGAATTGGATTACACCAAGAAGACAAATTATCTTTAGATGAATATATTTTTGATAGAATATTTTTATTTCAAAATAAAAGGGCACATTTAAGGCATGACATGAAATTACGTAACACAAAACATTACAGAGTAGTCTAGTGAAACAAATAGTCAATGAGGATATTGTCAGAGGTCAAAAGAAGATAAAACATAAATTTATGAATAGATGAAAATGTGCATGAAAAGCAGCTAGCAAAGAAAAAAGTTGATGCTGAGTGAGTGAGTTGGTGTTTTACGCCCTTTACGCCAGGTTTATTGTTATTGATGACAATGGCACGTCAAACGTTTCAATATTCAAAACATATATTGATTCAAATATTACACAGAATGAAATATTGAATATATATTTAATAATGTTTTGAATATATTTTTTACCAATTTTTGAATATATCAATGTATATATTTGTAAGTTTTTGAAGATATATTTGTAAGTTTTGAACATATATTTCAATTTTTGAATATAAAAAATTGAAGAATATTGCATTATATGTTTATTAGTTTTTAACATATTTTGAGGGTTTTCATATCTATATTTGTAAGTTAAAACATTTATTTCAATTTTAAATATAAATATAAAAGGTATTGCATATATATGCATAAATATTGAATATAAATTATTTTCTTTTGAATATTGAAATGTTTGACCTGCAATAGATGACATTACAAGATAAGTACTAACTTAAGACGATGAAGTTAACATGAAATGATGATGAGAAATGAAATATGGATATAGGATGGGAAAGAATTTAAAGGAACAGTAAATTTTAAGACCACAGGAAAAGGGGAAAGGTGGAAAGGGACAGAAAATACAGCTTTTGTGGTGCACTACTTGTCGGTCCACAAAGGGATATTTTACGTGCATGAAGCGTGGCACTCGTGGTTCGCGACAAGGTTTTCTTCGTTATAGCCCGCCAACCCCGACACCCCAGTCGCTTTACGGACTAAGCGACTTGACCCGTCCCGATATCAAATTTCTGAGGTGATGCTGAAAAAATATTTTAAAAAGCGAAATCTATGTATGTGTTGGGAAAAATGATATTGCTTTTGTTAGAAAAAAAATACCAGGTTGGAAAATTCGAGCCCCCACCATATAGAAATAATCTGTGCTTAAGTCGTTTATTGACCGACCATTTAAGCTTTAGATGGGGCGTCTTGGAATCCCCCCTCAGAATACTTTCTTCTTAACCTCTGGTGACAGACTATTTTTTCAATCACTAATAAGATTCACGAGATTCACATAATTTCTTAAAAACGCAATGCACGAAGCGTGGCACTCGTGGTTCGCGACCAGGTTTTCCGCATTTTAGCCCGACAACCCTGACATCACAGTCGTTTTATGTACTGATCGACTTGACTCGTCCCGATGTCAAATTTCTGAGGTGATGCTGAAAAATAATTTAAAAAAGCGAAATTTCTGTATGTGTTGGGAAAAATGATTTTGCTTTTGTTAGAAAAAAAAATACAAGGTTGGAAAATCCGAGCCCCCACCATGTAGAAATAATTTGTGCTTAAGTCGTTTATTGACCGACCATTTAAGTTTTAGATGGGGCGGCTTGGAATCCCTCCTCAGAATATTTTCTTCTTAACATCTGGTGACAGAATATTTTTTTCCATCACTAATAAGATTCACGAGATTCACATAATTTCTTTAAAAAACGCCAACCGCACATCTTCAAGTTAAATGGTCAGCCACTCATAAATGGAATAATAATTAATGGTTGAACAGTTTCAATAAAGGGCGTAACTCCATTAATGCAAATGAGGTAAATGCCTCATGACGATATTGGCATTTTCTTAATGATTATGTTTTTGTCATTGTAAGAATTTGGATAAGTTCTTTGAAAAGGAAAAAGACATTGAACCAAAAGTTTCTTTACAAAGATTTAGTATTGATTAAGACAAATTGAATAACTTCGCGAGGGTCAAATGAGAATATAGTCTTGCATAGCCAATTTGCTCGTCAGGTAACGTTTAACTACCATAAAGTTGTATGGTCAGGTCACATTGCCTTAAGCGACTCAGACCCGTGCAGAAAAAAGTTGGCCTCGCTTAAGTTGCTCTTTTACAACTTCTGTCTCATTTTATAAGATATTTTTTATTTTGGTTGTGGCCATGGAGTGAATGGGTGAATTTCCCTATATGGTTTAAAATCATAAATATTTCTTAAAAAGTGTAGATTTTATATCCCACTTTCATGACTTTAAGGTAAGAGTAGTCTATAGTTTCCCGCCATTTTTATGAGTGAAATTTAAATTATCTCTCTTTAACAAAATATTTATTGATTTGGTAACAGAAAAACTTCCTGGTTCAAGTTTGACTTTGAAGGTAATATATGAAAGATTTGAATTGATTTGCCATAAAAGCGATATAAATATACTGTAAATTGAAACAAGAGTTGGGTGACAACATTATTTATAAAAATATATTGTTGATAGCCGAGTTTGAAAGCTCGTTCGTCTAAAAAGTACAGACGGTCCTGTTGCTATGTTGAAACGAAACTAATAACTCCAATTGACTGTCCCCGCATCGGTAGGAATTTCATATGAAGGGCAAAATTTGTAATTTTACATAATCCTCCGAGAAAACAGATTCTTTCGGATACATCACAGGGACTTGCTTCCCTCTATGAATATTTTGTTAATAAGAGTCAATGTGCAGTTTTTTTCGTACCGCACATTGACTTTAACAAAATATTGATAGGATGGAGCAAGTCCCTGTGGATACATGTATATTCATTGGATATTCGGGTGCAAGAGTGCCAACAGCTCGGACCAACTGCACTTCAAAAATAAACCACTCATATAGTTAAAAATGAAAATATAAAGTGAACCCATTCATATATATTGAATGTCAAATAAACATTACATGCATCAATACCACCATGTATTTCTACATTTTATCCGACTTTTAAATGTCACACAAAACGATTTTTTTTTCATAATTTGTCTACGTTTTCAAAATCGCGACCGTTTACTAAAATAGAGAAAGACATGTAGTTATTCGATTCTCGCGAAATTGGCTTATCTGAATCAGGTAATTCGAGGTCTATGGTGCAGTCAAAACTTTGCCTCGACTTCCGGTTTAAAAATGATGACCAATTTTACTACACTCCCGCCCAGTTAAAATGTAAACTTTGCTCGATATCCTTTGCCTGTTTTGATTTACCGTTCTTGTCGACTCTAATATACATATCATGGTTATACAAACACGTAACCATTTGAAAAGTAACTATATATTAAAAATAAAAAGCTAGCTTTCAAAGTGTAGGACTCAACTTACAGTCGTTCGAGTAGGTCTGTGGTATTGCATGATAGTGAATGCTAACGATTTTTTGTGCGACCTAATTATAATTATTTTCCTTTATGTTTCAAATTTGCTTTTCACCATAATATGTAAAAAAAGAGCAGTTTTTATATTTAAACCCAACGCTTCAAATGGGTATAAAGTGATAGGGTCGTCCATTCGTCCATTCGTCTGTCCTTCCCTTACACCACTGGGTATACCCGGCTCTTATCCACCCTTTCTCCTAAATCCCCCAAATGATTTTCATGAAATTTTCACACAAATTTTTTGACAAATTAAAATGTTCACCTTACATTTTAAATATTAATCTGTTTGATTTTTTGGAGAGCAATGGTATTCGTTTGTGATCAACTGCTCACAGTTTTTGTCTCGCCTGCGACGAAAAGTCGCGGAAGGCGAGACATAGGTATTACTTTCCGGCGGCGGCGACGGCGGCGGCGGCGTCGTAAACTTTTTTGTAAGACTTTTGTGGACGATGAATTGCTGGAAAAGTATAATAGCTAGGCATCTGATATTTGGTATACAGACAGTTCAGGTTATGGTCTACGCAACTGTCACCATGCCGTGTGACCCTGACCCCATTTATACGCTCCAGTGACTCTGTGAACTTAGGTGTTTTTTCAGGCTGTAAACTTTTTTGTAAGACTTTTGTGGACGATGAATTGCTGGAAAAGTATAATAGCTAGGCATCTGATATTGGGTATACAGACAGTTCAGGTTATGGTCTATGCAGCTGTCACCATGCCGTGTGACCCTGACCCCATTTGCACGCTCCAGTGACTCTGTGAACTTAGGTGTTTTTTCAGGCTGTAAACTTTTTTGTAAGACTTTTGTGGACGATGAATTGCTGGAAAAGTATAATAGCTAGGCATCTGATATTTGGTATACAGACAGTTCAGGTTATGGTCTACGTAACTGTCACCATGCCGTGTGACCCTGACCCCATTTTCACGCTCCAGTGACTCTGTGAACTTAGGTGTTTTTTCAGGCTGTAAACTTTTTTGTAAGACTTTTGTGGACGATGAATTGCTGGAAAAGTATAATAGCTAGGCATCTGATATTTAGTATACAGACAGTTCTGGTTATTGTCTACGCAACTGTCACCATGCCGTGTGACCCTGATCCCATTTTCACGCTCCAGTGACTCTTTGAACTTAGGTGTTTTTTCAGGCTGTAAACTTTTTTGTAAGACTTTTGTGGATGATGAATTGCTGGAAAAGTATAATAGCTAGGCATCTGATATTTGGTATACAGACAGTTCAGGTTTTGGTCTACGCAGCTGTCATCATGCCGTGTGACCCTGACCTCATTTTCACGCTCCAGTGACTCTGTTAACTTAGGTCTTTTTCAGGTAGAAAACTTTTTTGTAAGACTTTTGTGGACGATGAATTGCTGGAAAAGTATAATAGCTAGGCATCTGATATTGGGTATACAGACAGTTGAGGTTATGGTTAACGTAACAGTCTCCATGCCATGTGACCATGACCCCATTTTTAGGGTCCAGTGACTCTGTGAACTTAGGGTTTTTTTTTCAGGCTGAAAACTTTTGTTTTGTGTGGACAATAAATTGCTTGAAAAGTTTAATAGCTAGGCATCTGATACTGGTTATACAGACACAATTTGTGTTTATATCAAGAAATGAAAGCTAAGGTGGTTGATTTTAGTGATGGTGCCGGCAGGCGAGACATACTTTTAGTGGCCACACTTGTTTCTAGTTAAAACTATATTCTTGTATATTACTTAGTGGGTTTTCTGATGATCCACGAATACTGTGGCAAAGTCTATAGTTTCCAATATTTACGAATGGAAACATGATTTCCGAAAGAACTTAAAAATAAAAATCTGATTGAAAAAGCAAATACGGACAATTAATATATAACATGCATGCACGAATCAAAACAAGTATAAATATGTACATGTATGCACAAGTTCATGTTAGCTTCCTATACTATTTTTCATGTGACCTAACGACTAAACAGACGTTACTTAACAACAACATTTTCATCTGGAAGACTTTTAAGGGTGTGAGTTTATCCTTCATTTTTTATCATCATTGTAGTTGTTTTTGACTAAAGATTTTTTTAAGACCTACAAGACCTGAATCTTAGAATAGATTGGCAAAACTGATGAAGTCTCAAAACATTATGCACGAATTTTGTCTACTAGTAAACCAAAGAATTACACGGTGTATATCCATATCGGATATATATGAAATATAGGTTCTTACATAAGTTCGATCTTGGAAAAGACCGGCTGATCTTTCACAAGTGATGGAATTTTTCAGTCTTTTTGCGAGTGAAGCGGAGCGAAACGAGTCAAAAGACCATAAAAATTATATTGCCGGCTTTCCGAGAACGCGTGTAAGAACGTAAAAATCAAATTTTATATTCTGAAACCTTAGGTGACTTCATTCTAATAAAAAGCTACGCCGAGCGAAGCATGATACGACCGCAACAAGTTGAATCCTGTTCGTTGGAGGCCCTATGTGGATAGTCTATTGCTTTTGTCACACGAAGCCCATGGTAGACTTACAAAACTTTTTGACACATGCATCCTGTAGTGGACTTTAAACATATGTACTTACGTCGAGGTCTAATACAGAAAATCAGACAGAGATTTTCACAAGGAATCTAATGAAAGAAGATTTTGAAAACCCCAAATTCAATACCAACATTTATTTAATGTATATGATCATCATATAAAAACTTCATAACAATTGGCTGGCCTACTTCAACTTAATTTTAGCTATAAGACTATTTGCCTCAACAAACTTATTATAATGTTTTATTTTTGCCCCTTCACCCCTAATTTTTCAAAAACGGTTAGAGATATTGCAAATCTGATTGAAAAACGTAGGCAGGGATTTTTACAAGGATTCCAAAGAAAAAAAGATTTTGATAATCGGACCAAAAATAAAAAAAGTAGATTTCTGAGTGTGGCCCCTTTTTGATCCCCCTATAGCAATGTTACACTGCAATATATATCGAGACCATTGACACATTTAGTTGACAGAATTTAATGAAGAATTTTCAAAATTGAATGCCTGAATAATAGCGAGCATCGCAGATGCGAGCCCTACGGCATTGTGCATGTTTTGAGATGTGCCAGAAATATACTGACGATAGAACCGGAACAGGTTTACTTTTAAGGAGTGAAAAAAATAATAGGCACGGAACAAGTAAAACAATCAACCCTCTGGGCTTATAATCTAGAGGCTCCCAGGAGCCTGAATCGCTCACCTGATCTCTTATGCCAAAGTTTGAATAAATTTCACAAACTTTCAAGTATACAAAGTTGCAAAGCAATCCCTTCAGTGGTTTCAGAGAAGATTGTTGGAAATCAGTTTAAATTGATAGAAAAAAAACAGTTAAAGGGCAATAACTTCTGTAAGGACCTTTTCATGCTAAACAAGAAAAGTTGCTTCGGATTTACTATATCTTTTTTACTTTTCGAGTTATAAGCCAAAACAATTTTCTGACCCCCTGTTATATTTTTTAGCAATGGCGGCCATGTTGGTTGGTCAACGTGTATATAATTCACAAACTTGGTAGAGGACATCCTAAAGATCAAGTATAACAAGTATCAATGCAATCCCTTCAATGGTTTCAGAGCAGAAGATTTTTGAAAATCAGTTAAAATTAATGGAAAAAAAACAGTTAGAGGGAAATAACTCTTAAACGGCTGATCTGACAATTTTGACCCTGAATCATTTTTGTAGATCTCAATAAGCTTAACAATGCTGCAATGCTAACTTTTCCTCTAGCTCTAACGGTTTTCAAGATATTGTCCAAAAACTGCAAAAATGGTCAATTTTGATGAATAAAGGGCAATAACTCCTAAAAGGAGTCGTTTCACAACTTCAAATAAATGCAAGGAATAGATTTGTAGAGCTTATGATGCTGAACAAATAAGTTGCTTCGGATTTTTTCGATACTTTATACTTTTCGAGTTATAAGCCAAAAACAATGGTCTGACCCTCCTGTTCTTTTTTTAGCAATGGCGGCCATGTTGGTTGGTCGACGTGTATATAATTCACAAACTTGCTAGAGGACATCCTAAAGATCAAGTATACCAAGTATCAATGCAATCCCTTTAATGGTTTCAGAGCAGAAGATCTTTCAAAAAAAGTTAACGACGGACG
Organism: Arcuatula senhousia; assembly: GCA_963971305.1. Lineage (NCBI taxonomy): Eukaryota > Metazoa > Mollusca > Bivalvia > Mytilida > Mytilidae > Arcuatula > Arcuatula senhousia. The sequence continues at coordinate 11,942,871 of OZ020305.1, forward strand.
ACGGACGGACGACAGACGGACGACGGACGCCTGACGATGACAATAGCTCACCTGGCCCGAATATCATAATCTGCTATGCAGAAAGATAAAAATTGAAATTCAAAAACAGTGATAAAACCCTCATTCATCCACTTGTTATTTTTACACACAGATTTTTATTTAAACACCATTCGGTCTTTTCCGCTGAAAACCAATTTTCCGGAAATTACCGAGCTAGCTTTTGGCAACATCGTCCCATTGACTAGTCATACCAAATGCATGATACTGACCAAGCTTTGTTAGATTCTAAGTAAGATAAAATAAGATAAAGAAATACATAAATTTACTTAAAAAAACCTACTCATAATAATAAATAAAAGGTTCTTACTTGAAAATGAAAGAAAAGTCCCATCCTGTGGAGTTTCACTCACTTTCCTCAGTCCCGAATGATATTTTTACTTTACCGTTTTTCCGCCAGGTTTCTTTATGTACCTTCTGTTACCAATGCTTCAAATAAAACACTGATACTCAGAAAATCTCACAAAACCTGACAGAATCTAAATGTTGTTATGGTCTGCTGAAGAAGCGCAAAATACTCTGACAAGGAAATGACGTCACATAATCCATAAAATAGATAATTACGTCCCCGCTCAATGTAGTCCCAGAATGTTACAGGATTTATATATTATTTGCACAAATAATTGAATTTTTAATAAGTAGTAAGTTATTGATCCCAGATATTTTAACAACAACTTTCTCAAGTGCATATAATTTGGGTTGGGTGGGGTCAGACTTTGCTAATGGATATTTAATTCCTTTTTTAAAAGTTCCCTCTTCACGTTAAACTTAGCCGGTCGAGCACATAGATTTATTTTGAAAAGGTATATCTATTTTCGATGCTCGCTAAAAAGGCAGGGCCTTAATCAAATTTAACATTCTACAACAGTTTTGTCAATGCACCCACTTTAGCCCCCTATGACCCTTTTTTCTAAAACAGCAGGGGCCACAAACACCAAATACAATAACAACCTTCCTTAAGTGGATATAATCATCATATTAAATCTTCATAACAATTGACTGGCCCACTACAAATTAATTTTAAGTATATAACTATTTGCCTACTAAACTTTTAAAAATGGCGTTTTTTGCACCTTTGACCCTTAATTTCTAAAAAAAAAAAACTGCTAGAGATATTGCAAATCTGATTGAAAAACGCAGGCAGAGATTTTTACTAGGGTTCAAATGAAAAAAAAAAAGATTTTGAAAATCGGAAAACAAATAAAAAAGTAGATTTTTTGGGTGTGGTCCCTTTTTGACTACCCTATAGCAATATAACAGTGCAATATATATCGAAACCATTGACACATTTATTTGACAGAATTTAATGATGAATTCAATAAAAAAATCAAAATTGAATGAACAATGAACATTCTACAACAGTTTTGTCAATACACCCGATTTAGCCCCTTTTGGCCTTTTTTTATAAAACAGTAGAGGCCACAAACCCCAAATACAATACCAAGTTTCTTTAAGTCGTTACAAACATCATTTCAAAATTTCATATCAATCGGTCTATTTTTACTCACGTTATCGCACGGAAACCAATTGTCCACAGACGACAACGACGACGACATCGCAATAACATTATATGATCGGAAAAATTTTGCGGTCGTATAAAAACCGAAAGTTTTGAATGACATCACATTTCATTGGTCGATAGCAAGCAGGAACTGCTTACTCTTCCGGAGCACCTGAGTTCACTCTTGTTTCGACTGGAGTTCGCGTTGTTGATTGATATTCAGTTGTTTTGTGTTTCCATGTTTTACATGTTGTCTGTGATTGTCCTGTTCTTGTTGGTGTTTACTGGTTTTGTCTCTGCTCTTTCGGACTTTTGACATTCGGATACCCCATTGGTACCTCTGCTTCTTTCGACATCATCAATCAATATCAGTACCGATGTTTAATTTTTATTGGTTAATTAACCCATGTGAGATCGCTGCACGTGCTGGCATCTCAACCTGGTCATCTCACACTGAAATAAAAAGCTTCGCCGAGCGCAGCATGATACGACCGCAACACGATGAACCCTGTAATTTTTAGGCCCAATACGGATAGTCAATTGCTCTGGACACATGCAGCCCATGGTGGACTGAAAAAGGTTTTTGACACATGCCTTCTTTAGTGGCATTTTCAGCCACATTTTACAGGGAATTCAAAAGTTTTAACTATTTTAAAAGCAAATGGAAAAAAAATTATTCTTACAATATCATATTTATATTATTTCAATATCCCCACTCAATTTAATATTAAGAAATCGACCCATTTTCTTGGTTAATCTATTATTATTGATGTTGTTGACCCCTTTGCCACCTAACTTCTTGAAATCAGTAAGAGATATTCAATTAAAAAAGTTTCAATTTTGGCCCCTAAATACGTTATAGGGGAAAAAAGGGAGGTTGCAGAAATAAATTCTCAATTGTATCCACTAATTGACAAGAACAAACATGCAACAAAAATTTTCAAAATCGGATCACAACTAACACATTTTTGAGTTGGTCTCTTTTGGCCCCTTATTACGTTAAAGGGTAAAAAAGGGAGTCTCAAATATTAATTCTCAATTTGTATCCGCTATTTGACATAAAAAAACATGCAAAAAAATCAAAATCGGATCACAAGTAAACAAGTTTCGATTTTGATCCATTTTGGCCCCTAATTACCTAATAGGGGGGGGGGGGAAGGAGGTTTGCAAAAATTTATTCTGAATTTTATATCCGCTACTTGACACGAACAAACATGTAAAATAATCAATATCGGACAAAAATAAATAAAAATCGATTTTGGCCCCTTTCGGCCCCTAATTACATAACGGGAAAAGGGGGCGCAAAAATTGATCATGTTCATTTTGTTACTACATGTATAAGAAACATTCTTGAAAAATTTCCCAGCAATAGGCCAACTAGGACCAAAGTTATGGTGGAAACAAATAACATATTTGAATTTTTTGCCCCTTTTGGACCCCTTATTTCGAAACAAAAAAGGGGGGACCCCCAAAATTAATACCATTCATTCTATTATGGTAAGGAACATAATTGCCAAATTACAAACCAATGGAATAACTAGAACTAAAGTTATTGTGGCAACAACCATAAAAGTAGCATTTTAGCCCCTTTTTGGCCCGTAATTTCGAAACGAAAAATTAAGGGACCCCAAAATCAATCCCATTCATCCTTGTATGGTAAGAAGCATTATTGTAAAATTCCAATCGGATAACTGGAACTAAAGTTGTTGTGGAAACACTAAAAAGTTAACAGACAACGACGACGACGACGACATCATCATACCATAATACGCCCACAATTTTTTGCGGTCGTATAAAAAGGTATTTACGGGAAAAAATGACTAAAATCTTTAAGTTTTCGAAGAATCTTGTCACGTCCATTAGTTCTTCAATAACTTTACTTATAATCTATGCATTGTTTTTTGTTTGACTCTTTAAGTGAGTATAGGACTTTAATTGCTGGAAAATCAAACAGTTCTTACCGTCTATGACTGTAAATATTCCAGTCCTCAACCTCGTATGTTGAAAGAAGCAGAAACTGTTTTCTGTTGTGTTGTTGTATTTGGTTTTGCGTAGCTTTCTAAATTACTGAGTTCTAAGTTTTACAGACACAATCCGAAATAGAAGGTCGTGGGTTGATTCTCGCATATCGCATTAAACAGTTCACCTATGGAGACACACGCGTGGAGACACAAATGATCACTTTTAAACTTTTCATTTTTTTTTGTTACGCCTGCGCTGAAACTTGGCATGCGTTTGTTGAAGCTTGGCAGTTTTGCCAACTCATTGATCTTGGTTTGCCAATTGAGTGTCTACTCGTATATAGGATAACCCTCTGGGTGCTCCATATGAACCCCTTTTTCAAAAGAGACTTTTTCGTCGATTTTTTTATTATATTTCTCATAGTATTGAAGTAACCCAAGTATGAATAGAAGATATTGTTTGATGATATATTTGCATTATAAATGATTATGAAAAATGTAACAAAAAAGTAATCGAATAAAATCTCAGTCGTGAAATCGAAATGCTATAAGGAGCCTGAATCGCCCACTTGATCTTTAATGCTGAAACCTTTTTACCTAGAGTGCAAAGGGAAACTAACTCTCTGTAAGGAGTTGTCCCACAATTTTGGCTTAATGGAGAGTTATGTGAAGCTTTTGTCATGTTTGATGCTGAGGAATGAAGGTGGCCTCGGATTTTCTCTATGGTCTGATCCCCTATTCTATTTTTCGCAACGGTGACCATGTTGGTTGTGTAACCGGAGAGCATGAATTACGTCACAAAATCGACATGTCTAGATATAACCGGGGTTTTTCCGGCTACATAACATACACACAGAAACGGTAGTCCAATTTCAATAACTTTGTTTTAGCGATCTGTGTCCTTCCAGATCTAAGACCGAAACTGAATAAACAATACAAAATACAACAATATAAAATAACATGAAAATATAAGTAACTATGTAAACAGATTAATGTCTCTGGATTAGCAAGTCCTGCCGACAGGTCGCTAGCGCATTTAATAAACATTTCTGACAATAGAAATAATTAAAGATTTAGATAGGAAAACCGGACATGAAACAACTTATAAAACATCTAATAGGAATAACATAATTTAGCACTTATAAAAGATTACAATTATGAATCAATGTTCAAATTATAAACCAAAAGACAGATAAAGCCGAAACAATTGAACTTTAAAAATTTCCACAAAATATCCCGGATATTGTCCTTACCGGGAATCGAACCCGAGACCTATAGGTTAACAGTCAGGCACTCTACCTCCAAACTAAAGAAGTACTTCCCTTGTTCAGGAATAAAGGCTTGCTATTTAAATCTACTAGGAAGAGGAGCAACCCTGTTACACTTCCCCCTCCTCAAGAGTCATCATAACTTCATGTATGACTCTTAACACAACCAACCCTGGCACGTTTTCCTGTTATAACCATCGTGGGTTTTTTAGTTGGGCGCCAATGTAACCGGAGAGCATGAATTACGTCACAAAATCGACATGTCCTGACCGGCAATCGAACCCGAGGTTAACAGTCATGCAGTCTACCTCTGAACCAAAGAAGTACTTCCCTTGTTCAGGGAGAAAGGCTGGCTATTTGAATCTACTAGGAAGGGGAGCAACCCCGTTACACTTGGTAGACATGCATTATTTCACAGACTTGGTATAGTACACCCTAAAGACCGAGTGTACAATTCCTTTAGTGGTATCGGAAAATAAATCTTTAAAGAAAAGATAAATAACGGACGAACGCCGGACGCCCAGATATGACAATAGTTCACATGACCCTTCGGGTCCGTTGTGCTAAACAAAAGGGGGGGTCATACGGGCGACCCAAGGGGTTAACTTGTATGCAAGTACCCGCGCTTTAACTGACGATTTTCAATACATATAAAGCAATCTAACTTTAAGTTTAGTGTCGAGACCTCTATATCTTAAGAACTGTAAATCCTAGGCTAAGAAACTTTAAAGGCATATGCCCCAGTAGTAGCTCAGCAGAGTTGTATTTCCATTTTTTTTTATCTTGACCTTGATCTGCCAGTTTAGTGATTTTGAAAATTTTTAATACATACAATACTTCTGAAATACAAATGACAACAAAGTTCCAGACAATAAATTTTGCTACGCCTGACGCGCGTTTCGTCTATTTAAGACTCATGAGAGGCGCTCTACCAAAATTATTGAAAATGCCAAACACTGTATGAATATGAAGAGCAAAGAACAGTTTAACCAAAAATACCAAACTGGGGAACCAAAGTATCTGAATCATTTCTAGACAGTTACAATTACATTCTCATCTTTTGACCTTGACCTTAGCTAACAGTATTTGTATATATAAGTTGGATTAATTCATTAAGAGTATTACTGAATACTCAGTGATCGAATGTATAAAAGAAATCAAATTGGAATGTTTAAGAATGGAATGCATAGAAAACGATGATTCACGTGATTTGATTTTAATTCGACTGGTACAGTATAAAATTATCATAATTAGACATAACTTCAGTCTTGAAGGATTTATATTTTTGAATAACTTTCTGTCTTTCGCAGGTCTGTATTGCAGCGTTTAGAGATGGCAACGATCATTGCATGTGGCCCATGTGAGTTCCGTACTAAATCAACCCCTGCAGAATATTGGTGCCCGGAGTGCGAGGACTTGCTGTGTGAAGAGTGTAACAGCCACCACAGTTCAGCTAAATCATCCAGAGATCATACTGCCATAAGCGTGGAAAATTATAGAAAACTACCATAGTCGGTACGCAAGGTCACTCAAATTTGTCCCAACCATGGCATGAAATATGTCCATTTCTGTACTTCGCATAATACTACATGCTGTCCAGCATGCGTTTCAGGATTACACAAGTCATGCCCCGATTTACAATTGCTTGATGATGTTATCAAAACAGCCAAAACATCCAGTTTTATCGACGAAGTTGAGAGGAGCATAAAAGAAATTACATCAAACTTACAGAAAATTATTTTGGAACGTGATCAAAATTTTTCAAAGATGCAAAAACAGAAACGAGAAATTACGGACAAGATCGGCACTGTACGTAAAAACGTCAACAAGCACATTGACAAGTTACAGGAAAAGATGCTCGGAGAATTAAACCGCATTGAAGACAGTGAGACAAAGAAGTTGCAACAATCTAAGACTAGATTAACAGCCAAACTATACCTGGTTAAAAACAAGCTAGAGGAAACGACCATGCTAAAGCAGTACGCCTCAGACCTACAAACCTTTCTTGGAACTCGGGAAATAGAAAAAGTCATAGAGAAAGAAAAAACATGCTTAGATCATTTATCAAAGAACGGTTCCCTTAATATATACGAACTACAATGCAGCATCAACGATAAAATACAAAGCATTACATCCGATATTCAAACATTTGGTTCAGTATCAGTCATCTCTAAACCATCCACCGTCAGTCTGACATCCGACAAAGACAAACAGGCACAGATATTTATATCAACACCCCAACCAAACAGAATCAAATTTGAAAATACTATCACCAATTTAAAATCCAAGTTCAATATCCAAGGGTCAACACTAAGAGGAAGTTCTGTATTTCCCAATGGCAAAGTCGTCGTTGCCGATTGTTACAGTCGTGCAATCATTTCAAGCGAATCTGGTACAGTAGAGAAAGAAATCCCCATCAGAGGAGGAGGTCCATTTGATGTAACAGTCATAGATGACAGATCAATCGCTGTATCTACATTAAATGGAGTAGTGATAGTAGACGTGAATACCGGCACTGTGGAGAGGACGTTTGATGTGGGTTATAGTATGGGATTGTCCTATCATGACGGAGTATTGTACTGCTGTGTAGATAAGAAAGGCATCATTTCTATTGAGATGTCTACAGGGAGAAATAAAACATTTATAGATGATAAACATCGATACATTTCATACTGTGCTTTGGCTGGTGATCAGTTATATTATACAAGGGCAGATAAGAAAGGTGTGCATTGTTATTCAGTCACAGGAGAGAAGATGTGGGAGTTTGAAGACACAACACTGATCGATGGTCCTAGAGGTATTACTGCTGATAGCAGTGGTAACGTCTACCTGGCATCTTATGAAAACCACCAGATTGTGATGATATCTCCTGACGGACAAACGTGTAAACCAATACTGTCTGGTAATGACGGGATCGATAGGCCGTGGGGACTTTGCTACAACAAGGAGAAGAATGAACTTTGTGTTGCCTGTGAACGTGCTCAGTTCTCCCGTTTTCAAGTTAAAAACCGGGAATGAGAACCTTAATCATCAAAGGAATTATTGCTACTTAGAAAATAAACTTTCAAACCCTTGGTGCTTAGAACTCCAAACTTCAAAATCTATAGATTGAATGACATTATACAGTTCAAAGAAACAAAAAAAATGCGTGTTATGATTGTGAAAAATATAAAGTCGTAGCCATCAAAAGTTTTCTGTTGATTTTAGGTAAATGTATATCAAAGAATGCCAGACAACTCGACCCGAGGACAAATCGGCCCGGGACAACTCGGCCCGGTCTGTAGGACAAATCGGCCCTCTATAAGACAAGTCGGCCCGACTTTAACCTGTTTATATCTTTAACAACAAAGTGAGAATTATTTATTCAAATGTTACACAACTTTGCTTTATTTCAACAAGTCTGCCATAGACATGATTTTTATCAACCAGAAAGCTAATTAACTTTACAAAAATGTACGATACAATCATTCTTATTTGAGAAAATATGAAAAAAATAAACAATTTATTTTTGTTTAAAAAATCTAAAGCCTTTTTCACACACAAATTATTTCCATGTGTAGGCATACTTCTTATTATATATTTTTTTAGAATCAAAGCTGAAGATTTAGATAAATAAAGCTTTAACATTATATTTGCAAAATGCCGAATATTATCATGAAGTCAAAATCAGAGAACTAGAGAAGTGAAAGGATATTTCGTGAAAAGTGCTATAAAAATTATGCAAATCTAGTGTTTAATGCACACAAAATTAACCGAAAATTATTAAGAAAGTATCTTTCCGTGATTATATACGTTGAATATCATAAAATATTTATTTTCTTGAACCGGGCCGAGTTGTCTTCTACCGGTCCGAGTTGTCTTAAAATCCGGCCCGAGTTGTCCCGGGCCGACTTGACCTAAAGCCGAGTTGTCTGGCTACCATATCGAACAGATGTGTAAGATTCGTTGTATACTAGAGAACAATTCATTTACTGAAAAGTATTTAAATATAATAAATGCTACAGATGATTTACTTTTTGCATCCAAATTTTGAAAACTTTTGTAAAATGTAGATTTTGTTATAATCATCATATCTTTTTTTTTATATATTTTTTTATTAGTTTCATTTAAGATTACAATGCTATTATACCATTTTATAAATCTAAGCAAAAAGCTTACAATTGATCAAAGAAGTATATAATTTTCGATTTTAGTAATGCCTTAATGTAAACCAGAATGAAACTTAGGGAAATGTGACTTGTCGTGTTTGTTGAAAATCAAATCAACTTTAATAATTAAAAAACACTAACAAATTCTTGTATTGAAATCAAATTCTTTTAAGTTCAAATAAACTCAAGTACTAATTGTCAAACTTTTATTTCCTTCGTTTATAAAATGTAGTTTTTATAAGTGCTGCTTTTTGAATACATGCTATGAAGCCGATATATCTTGCTGTATGATTTAAATTTGAGAATTTAAGTTCTCTGTCCCTTCAGACAGATTAATCGATGTCAAATGTCATCTAATACGATTACCACATGTTTCTACTAAGACTTGCATGTCATTTATTCTTAAGTAACCGTTATATTTATTAAATATATCTTTTACTATCTACAGCATACAAACGGGACCTGTAGGGGTTTGGGTGGCCGAGTGGTTTAGTTCTAAGGCGCTGTATTACATACCATGCTATTGATCACTAGTCTAGTTGATTACCACCACATTTACAAAAACTGGATTTTCCCATCTGTATGGAATTAGGTTTGTCAGTTTTTCTGCCCAAGGTCCGACTTTTAGAAAGGTTTTATTTGATATTCGGTGAAATAAAAAGATTTTGCATGCCTTGAGGGTATTTGGAAAACTACAAGTCAAGACATAGCTCTGCTTACTCTTCCGGAGCACCAGAGTTCACTCTTGTTTCGACAAGAGTTCACATTGCTGAATGCAGTTTGGTTGTATTGTCATTTTAGCTTTGTTTTTGTGGTTTGTTTTGTTGTGATGACTTTTTGTCTTTGATTTTTTTCGCATTAACGGTATTTGATTGCCCTTTTGTACACCGTTGCTTAATCTATGGAAAATATATCCGCCTTTGTGCAAATACCTCTTCAAAGCATCGATATATCTGTTCAAAAGCCAGTGTCTGTTACAGGAAATCCACATTGATGGCACCCACACAGTCTCTCCTCAAATAACATGGTCACTTTAAAAATTTTAATGTAGGCATTTTTTTTTAAATATCATGGACCCAGAAGATCGTAAGTCGCCACTTAAAAAGTGGAACCTCTGCAGGGAATTCAAGAATTCAGGAGCAGATTCAACAGAAATGGTTTCAACCAGAACCAGACATCCACTCAGGGCAATCAGAACAGACAGTTCTCAAAGAAACCAGCAAATCTTTAGATCTGGTGGGTCTATGGAAAACAGTACGGGAAAAACAATCAAAGTTTCAGCTCCCCTTTTCTCCTGTACAGGAACCAGTGCCTTTAGAGGGGAGGGTGAGTCTTTTTATGGAAAATTGGCAGGCAATAACAAAAGATCCTTTGGTACTGCAATGTGTACAGGAAATAAAGTTAGATTTTCTGTCAAAACCCATTCAATCAGATATTCAAAGTCAACCTGTTTTCAATCAAGAAAACCAAGATCTGGTAGACAAGGAAGTCATGAGCTTACTAGAAAAAAGGGCAATAGAACAATCAACCCCAGACATTTTTAAGCAGCATTTTTCTTGTTCCCAAAAGGGGTGGTCAAAGATCCGTCATAAATTTGAGAAATCTAAACAAATTTTTAAAGTACGAGCATTTCAAAAAGGAAGGCATTCACTTGCTAGAAAACGGTTGGATGGTAAAGATGGTAAAGTCCGATGCATATTAGACATTGAAAATAGCGGAACAAGATCGCAAATTTCTAAAGTTTCAGTGGAGGGGATAGATAATGGCTTTCAAGTCGCTCGTATTCGGAATTTCTATAGCTCCCAAAGTTTTCACGCGTATGATGAAAGTACCAATAGCCCTCTTAAGATGAAGGTAAATTTGTCTTATCGTGTACTTAGACGACATTCTTTTAATGAATCAGTCAAAGGTAGATCCTTTCAGATCTTTCTACAGTTTTGGAAGTTCTAGAGGGTTTGGGTTTCTAAATAAATACAAAAAAGTCAGTCATAGAACCCTCTCAAAGAATGGAATTCCTGGGTTACACTTTAAATTCAATGTTAATGAGACTGTTTTTACCAAAAATAAAGCAAAGTTGTCTCAAGATTCTAAACCAGAAATTTGTGACGGTCAGGGAGATGTCTCAATTGAAAGGTCAATTAACAGCAACAAACCAGGCTGTTTTACTAGGTCCTTTACACCACCGAGGCCTTCAGGTTCTAAAAACAGGGGGTCATTACGATCACCATGCAGATATGATAAATCAAGAAGTATAAGACGAGCTAAATTGGTGAATACAAACATTTGAATCTTTGAACGGAAAGGCACTAATTCGCCCAGAACCATATTTAACAATTCAGTCCGATGCCAGTTTTAAAGGCTGGGTTGCCTTGCCAAAGCGAGAAAATAGGGGGTCTTTGGCTCCACGAAGAACAGTCCCTCCATATCAATCCGTTAGAGCTAAAAGTAGCTATTTTAGTTGTCCAATCCTTTGTCCAATTAAGAGAACAAGCACATTCTGATTTACATGGACAACTGGTCTGCCATATGTTATCTGAACAAAATGGTTGGGACAATTTCGAAAATGCTGAATTTTTGGCCAATCAGTTCTGGGAGTGGTGCCTGAAAAAATAGTAGTTACGGCAGATTACATCCCCAGGCGAAACAATACGATAGCCGACCAAGAAAGAAGACATTTCAAGGACACAAGCAGATGGAAGTTAAGTCCAACAATTTTCAAGGGTCTAATTAAACTGTTGGGTCAGTGCAATGAAGACATGTTAAATGCCCAGCTCAACTAGTATTTTAGATGGAAATTGGACCCCCTGTCGAAAGCAGTGAATGGGCTTTTCTTCAGTCGTGGAAAGAAATGAAGGGTTACGCGTTTCCACCATTTTGTCTGATAGGTCCTTATCTGGCGAAAGTGCGGGAGGAGGGGAGTCCAATAATTTTGATCACACCGGTGTGGCAAGCGCAGACATGATACCCTCTTCTATTGAAAATGACGATAGATTTTCCAGTAATGATTCCAATATCCAACAACACCCTTCTTAGCCCGACGGAGGAGACGCATTCCTTCATTCTGAACAGTACCCTAAAATAAGCACGGTGGAAGGTCGCCGGAGATCCTTCACAGCAATTGGCATTTCTGAAGAGGCTAAAGAGTTACTCCTCGGATCATGGAAATCAGGCACTAGATCTGCTTACGACTGTGCCTGGCGTAAGTGGTCTGGCTGATGTGACTCAAGAGAAATTGATCCCTTTCCAGAATCTGTGGCCGCTGTAGTTGATTCTATTTTATAACTTGGGTGTTTCAAAATGATTTCCAGTATAGAACATTGAATGTCTACAGGTCCGCCATATCTTCAGTATTGCCTTATGCAGATCGGGTTCCCGTGGGTCAGTTACAAATAATCAAACAGTTCATGAGGGGATTTTGCCAAAGAAACCACCTCTACCAAAACATAAGTTTTCTTGGGATTTAGATTTAGTCCCTAAATATTTACCTAGTTTAAAACCTAACAAGTCACTTGACTTAAAGATTCTGGAGAAAAAATTAACCATTCTCCTAGAGGAAGCGGTTCCTAAAAGAATTTCAGAGGTGGCTAGATTTGACAGGTATTTTATGTCTAGAACAAAAAATGGTATATTTTTACATATCTGGTTTGTCTAAAACCCCACAAAGATTGTAAAAATAGGTCTGTTAAATACACAAAGTTTTCAAAGAAGAAACTATGTGTAGCATCATGTCTTCAGGAATATGAATCCAGAACCGAACATACGCGATCAGTAGATAAAAAGAACCAGATCCGTTATTAAGGGCATTATCAGGGGCTATCATCTTAAACGATTGGCAACTAGATTAATGGGTAATGAATTAGACGTTTCTCAGTGTCAAGCTCACTCGTGTCGTATGGTTTCTACTAGTAAGGCTGCTATAAATGGCATAAGCATGGACAATATTTTATCAATTGCCGATTGGTCTAATTCCTGAACATCTCAAAATTTTTATTTTAGAACGAAAGATGATTAATTACGAAAAAAGTCTTGACAGTGGTACATGTGAGTAGGCGTTAAACGTGCATTATTATATCTCACGGAAATCTTAGATTTATAATTTAAGATTTTTGAGGCACAAAGCGCCGAAATGAAATATTGATTATATGATAAGATTGAAGTGAGATATAATAATGCATTTCCCTCCCTACCCTCCCATCCATTATTATTTATATAGAGTTTTTTGTTAACTACAGCGCTATTGCTGATACATTTTTTTGACATTTTTATATGTATTTTTCAGTCTGGATGAACAGATATGATTCGGATGACAAAAGATGGATGAAAAGGGGAACATGAGATTTCAGAATTCGCTGTGGTGGAGACAGGAACGTTTGATGTCAAGTGCGGATATAATGTGACTTTAATTTATTGTCGCACTCGGCTATCTGATTTTTTATCCACATGCTTTTCTCTAAGTATGTTCTGGATTTTTATCCCATTTACAGTTCTGTTGACCTGGACAAGGATTATACAGATCAATTAATCACTATATGTTCAAATCCATTGGTAGTTTTTTTGTATTCCTCGATGACGTTATTTTTACGGTTCAAACCGTATCATCTTCTAAAAAGCAGAGCATATCCGAATGCCAAAAAGTCCGAAATGGCAAAGAAAAAAAATCAATCAATACAAACGAAAACAGCACGAAGAAACATACAATTCAAAACAAATAAACTGTTAACACAGAGACATGTCTCGCCTGTCGCACAGTATAAAATGAAGTAAAAATCCTCCTTAAACTGATCTTAACTGATGCTTAAGCAGCTGCATACATGTACCAAATATAAATGGTGAACCATAACTGATTTATATAAAACACTCATGACATAAGTAAAAAGTTAAAAAGTGTAAAATCTCAAAGTAAGTAGACTGCGACTGCAGGATCATACAGATAAAATACTTTTGAAATTGATCTGTACTGATGCTAATGCAAGTGCATACCCAATATCAATGATGTACCATAACTGCTTCATGTTAAACAGACGTAGGGAAAAAGATTAACCTCGGCCAAATCGGTGTAAAATTTCAAAGTCAGTAGACCGTGACTGCAGAAGCATACAGATGAAATGCTTTTGAAATTGATCTGTACTAATGCTAATGCAAGTGCATACTAAATATCAATGGTGAACCATAACTGCTTCATGTTAAACAGACTTAAGAAAAAAAGGTTAACCTCGGCCAAATCAGTGTAAAATTTGAAAGTCAGTAGACCGTGACTGCAGGAGCATACAGGTAAAATCCTTTTAAAACTGATTGGTACTGATGCTGATGCAACTGCATACCAAATATCAATGGTGTAACATACATAGTTCACACAAAACAGACTTAAGCAAAAACTTTAACCAATTGTGGACGCCGCCGCCGCCGCCACCGGAATCACCATACCTAAGTCTCGCCTTTTGTGACATTCGTCGCAGGCGACAGAAAAAACTGTAAAGTAATTTAAAACACGAAATCGTCATGAGAGTGAACCCAGGTGCTCCGGAATAAAGGTAATAACAAAATTAACGAATTTTAAGGATCAATCTCAATGTCCATGATGTCCAAGAAAAAAGACAGAACATGGAAGACAAAGTGGAAAAAAATCATAGAAGTGTAAGCAAGTCCCCGTTGCGTTGCTAACAGCCAATTCAGACTGTCAAATTCGACAAATGAGAACAACACAATGTTAATTAAAAAAAAAACACTTTGAATTTCGAGAGTCTGTGTATGTAGTATTATTTTTGCTGATAAAAAGCCAATATGAAGAGGGCGGATTTTTTGTACTATGCAAATTTTAGATACATAAAAAACAAGTAAATCTGTGAGCTAATGCTCACTAGTGATACCCCCGCTCCCCAAACTATGCCACACATACAAGTTTAAATACTCCGTAAACAAGAAGTAGTTGACATAGGAACATAAAATCGCTATACATTATATTAGACAAATGGATAAAGGTGTATACAAAATGTCAGACCTCTCTTTCATATAGTTGCCTGGGAAACTTTGACGGAAATTTTGCATTTATGTCCATTATGTGTAAAAACCTAAGTATTCTGTAAACAAGAAATAGACTACCCAAGCATAAAATCGGTGTACACCATATGGTACTATAGGAAAAAGCTGTATATACAAAATATCAGACCTCTATCTGATGTATTTGCTAGGGAAACTGTGACAGAAATTTTGCATTTATGTCCATTATGCGTAAAACCCTAAGTAGTAATGTGCAGCACTATAGGTAAGAATGTACTTGATGACCCCGAGTTCATTCCCATATGTTCCATGTTAAATAGTTGCTATTTTTGTACTGAGAGAGCCACACTAGATCTCTAGCATGTAAAGTCGTGTGCAGTCATGCAGAACGGCAACTCGTCCCATAATTTCATCACTTTCTTTCGCCCCATTTATGTTATTATTATTTACTTATTAGTTATTATAACCCTTACTCTTTAACCCTAATCCTTATCCTAACCCTAACTCTAATCTCTTACCCTAACCCTCACCCTAAAACTCTAACCCTTTCTTATCTCATCATTTCTTTTGAAAATGTCTCCCTTAATGGGCTCCTGATTTCTTTTTTGTTTTTTTCTCTTTTGTCTTCGTTTTTTAAGCCTCGCTTTTTGTGGGCTCTTGTGTTGTAGCTCTTATTCTTGTGTTTTTTTATAGCTTTACCTTCTTCCTCCTCCTCCTCCTCCTCATTTTCCCTGCTCGTGTCCTCATTTTCCCTCCTCTTTTCCTCCTCATTTTCCCTCCTCCTTTCCTCCTTTTCCCTCCTCCTCCTCTTCCTCATTTTCCCTCCTCCTTTCCCTCATTTTCTCTCCTCATTTTCCTCATTTTCCCTCCACTTCCTCATTTTCCCTCCTCCTTTCCTCATACCCCCCTCTTCCTCCTTCTTCCCTCATTTTCCTTCTCCTCCTCCTCCTCATTTTCTCTTGTTTTTTTACTTTTGATCTTGTATTGCTCAACTCTTATTGGTTGTTTTTTGGTTCGCCCTTTATGGGCTCTTTTTTGTCTTTGTTATTGTATTGATTGCTTTTATTTTCTTTAAACCTTTGTTGACTACCAATAAAAACTCAAAATCGGGTACAACTTGTATTAACATTCCATAATACAGGTATTGCAGAACGGGGATGGAATCGTATCCTTTAAAGTGGTTGCAGATAACGGTGGAGTTCTTGTTGTCTCCGGAAAATAGCCAATTGCAAAAGTCGTTGTTGGTGTTGTGCCCTCTAAAGATGAGTTGGTTCTGTCCACAGTGCTTACAGCTACTGTCTTCAGTTACTTCCTCTTCCATGCACACTTTATGGACCACGCATAAGTGGGGTCGGTGCTCCATGGCTCCACAGGTACTGGCATTACAGTGTGAACATCTTCCGTCGGTGTCAGGTTGGTATCCCATTTCGTACACTACGAGGTCGTCTTGTGTGCTTTCAATATCAAAGAAAATATAGGTTTGTTTTTCTGGAGGGTCTTTGATTACTATGGGTGTCATGTAACACTGATGGTCTGGATTGCAGTTCTGTTTACAGGATGGACAGTACATGTCGCCACACACGTGCTCGCTTTTCCGTTTCTCCATGTTGAATGCGTGACTACAGTCTTTACACTTGAGTTGGTTTTCTTTGTTTGTTCTAAAAGGAGTTGGAAACACTCTTTTCCTTTAAAGTTTCCAGTTGATCCAGTCCTCCTCGCAGGGTTCGTGAATTTTCTTGCAAAGGATGCATGGGTTGTTGCATAAATGTCTTTCAGGATGATCGTGTCCTTTTTCACTCTCGGTGCAGTTATAGTTTCTGATCAAGAATCCTGTCATGGTAGTAATGACATCGTAATGGTCGTCGTGGTGGTAAAAGTAGATCTCCTTTTCCGCTTCTGGTCCCTCATAGATAATCCCGTTGAAGTAGTCCTTAGAAAAAAAACGGTTATTTGATATTCCGGCAGTACAGCTTGGAATTTTTCAAGTTCTTCAATGCCGCGTGCTCCATTTGGTACATAGGCTTTCTCGTGCAGTTGAAGGGCCAAGTATTCTTGCATGTATTTTCCATATCGGATGCTCTCCCATTTCGAGTGTTTATCAATTCTTGCTTTAGCGGTGACAATGGCCCTTGCACAACATAGTTCGTCCTGGTTCCGGATTCTGATGATAGTTCGCTTGTCTTTTAACATTCTGTTGAGATCAACATAGTTGCATCTTTTGCGCCCTGATCATCCGGGAATAGATACGTGAAGAATATCTAATGCTAAGCTTCCATCCAGGACAAACTCTTCGTGAGATTGTAATACCCTCTTTATTTCTTTTAATAGTAGGTCCGTAGTCAGGTCCTTGATTTGTAGTAGGGGCAGGGCGGTCGGGAAATCTAAAGAGTTGGTTTGTATCGTCAGTTTTGAAAGGTCTTGTTCTTTCATCTCTTTTCCAATGGTTTGCAAGATGGAGTCTAATAGGTGATGTAGTGTTCTCATGATGGAAGGCAGGTTCATGACTTCGAATTCCTTAAAGCTTTCAAGTCAATCTTTTTTGAAGTTTTTCTTGTTTTTTTGTGTGTAAAATTTCATGGAAACGCTTTATTTAGCTCTTAAACGGCTTAAAATTGGCGTTAATTGGGGATGGGGAGGAGGCAAATGCGGGAGTGGATATTGGGGGCTGCTGCTGATAAGTAGCCATTATGCTGCTGAAAAGGGGGAAAATAGCTGCTCTTGCTGCTGAGAAAAACGGAAAATGACTGCTCTTCCAGTAGAAAGGGGTATGGGGATCTCGCTGTTTCATGGGAGGAATGAAAACGCTTATAAAAGTTTGGATACTTTATTGTGTAAATACAATCTTCTTTACACAGTCTTTTCCTCTTTCATGGGTTGGCTGGTGTCTTTTGGGCGTTCAGTGTATGCCTTTGCAAGTCTTCCTTTGGGGTTCTTTGTACATCTTGGCTTTCTTCTTCTGAGGTTCTTTGCTTCCTTTTCAAGTCTTCTTCTGCAAGTCTATATATGTTTGACAGGTTTTCTCCTCATTCTGTCTATGGGGTTGGTCTTTGACTTTGTAAGTCTTCCTTTGTTGGTCTCTACACGCTTGACTGATTTTCTGGTGTTCTCCTGGAAGGAAGCTTAACATTAGATATCATTCACGTATCTATTCCTGGAGGATCAGGGCGCAAAAGATGCAACTATGTAGATCTCAATAGAATGCTTAAAGAAAAGCAAAGTATCATCAGAATCCGGAAACAGGACGAACTATGCTGTATAAGGGCCATTGTCACCGCTAAAGCAAGAATTGATTAACACTCAAAATGGGAGAGCAAAATGGGAAAATACATGCAAAAATACTTCGCCCTTCAACTGCACGAGAAAGCCTTTGTACCAAAAGGACCACGCGGCATTGAAGAACTTGAAAAATTCCAAGCTGTACTGCCGGAATATCAAATAACCGTTTTTTTTCTAAGGACTACTTCAACGGGATTATCCATGAAGGACCAGAAGCGGAAAAGAAGATCTACCTTTATCACCACGACGACCATTACGATGTCATTACTACTATGACAGGATTCTTGATCAGAAACTATAACTGCACCGAGTGTAAAAAAGGATACGATCATCCTGAAAGACATGCATCATCCTTTGCAAGAAGATTCACGAACCCTGCAAGAAGGACTGGATCAACTGTAGCCATTGTGATAGAAACTTTAAAGGAAACGAGTTTCCAACTCCATTTAGAACAAACAAAGAAAACCAACTCAACGTGTAAATGGTACTACAAATGTAAAGACTGTGGTCAAACCTTCAACATGGAGAAACGGAAAAGCGAGCACATGTGTGGCGAGATGTACTGTCCATCCTGTAAACAGTACTGCAATCCAGACCATCAGTGTTACATGACACCCATAGTAATCAAAGACCCTCCAGAAAAACAAACCTATATTTTCTTTGATTTTGAAAACACACAAGACGACCTCGTAGAGTGCGAAATGGGATACCGAGGAGGAGGAAAAGGAGGAGGAGGAAGGAAAATGAGGAAAATAAGGAAAGGAGGAGGGAAAATGAGGAGAAAGATGAAGAGCAGGAGGAGGAGGAGGGAAAATGAGGAGGATGAAGAGGAGGAGGAGGAGGAAGGTTAAACTATACAAAAACATAAGAATAAGA
Organism: Arcuatula senhousia; assembly: GCA_963971305.1. Lineage (NCBI taxonomy): Eukaryota > Metazoa > Mollusca > Bivalvia > Mytilida > Mytilidae > Arcuatula > Arcuatula senhousia. The sequence continues at coordinate 11,961,955 of OZ020305.1, forward strand.
GCTACAACACAAGAGCCCACAAAAACGAGGCTTGAAAAACGAAGAAAAAACAAAAAAAAGGAATCAGGAGCCCATTAAAGGCGACACTTACAAAAGAAACAATGAGAGAAGAAAGGGTTAGAGTTTTAGGATGAGGGTAAGGGTAAGAGATTAGGGTTAGGATAAGTAACTAAAAATAACGTAAATGGGCGAAAGAAAGTGATGAAATTATGGGACAAGTCGTCGTTCCGCATGATTGCACACGACTTTACATGCTAGAGATTTAGGGTGGCTCTCTCGGTACAAAAATAGCAACTATTTAACATGGAACCTATGGGAATGAACTCGGGGTCATCAAGTACATTCTTACCTATAGTGCTGCACATTACTACTACTCTAAGGAAGTAGACTACCTAGGAGCATAACATCGGTATACACCATATGGTAGTATAGGATAAAGCTGTATAAAAAATATCAGACTTCTATCTCATGTAGATACTCAGAAAACTGCGACGGAAGTTTTGTTACAGACGGACGAACGGACAGGGGTAAAACAGTATACCCCCTCTTCTTCGAAGCGGGGGTATAATAAGATAAAAGGTTAAGACATATCATGTAAATTTATTGTTCCCCATTTCTATGAGTGACAAAACTTGTTCTATTATGGCAACTATGTGTATAATCCTAAGTATTCAGAAAACAGGAAGTAGTTGACCTAGGAGCATGGAATTGGTATACACTATATGGTACTTTAGGAGAAAGCTATGCCCAAAATATCAGACCTCTAGGTCATGAAGTTGCTAAGAAAATTGTGACGGAAATTTTGAATGTATGTACACTATGTGTAAAAACCTAAGTATTCAGTTAACAGGAAGTAGTTGACCTAGGAGCATTAAATCGGTATACACCATATGGTACTATAGGAGAAAGTTGTAACCAAAATATCAGACCCCTAGGTCATGTAGTTGCTAAGAAAACTGTGGCGGAAAATTTGAATGTCTGTACACTATGTGTAAAAACATAAGTATTCGGTAAACAGGAAGTAATGAGAAAAATGAGGAAAATGAGGAAAGGAGAAGGGATAAATTTCTAATCTTGGTGTTGGCCAAGAACCATAAGGCAGATGTCTCTACATTAACTACTTGACCTAGTTGACCTAGGAGTATGAAATCGGTATACACCATATGGTACTATAGGAGAAAGCTTTACCCAAAATTTAAGACCTTTGCGTCATGTAGTTGCTGAGAAAACTGTGACGGAAATTATGTTACGGGCGGACGAACGGACGGACAAACGAACTGACAAGGGTAAACCAGCATACCCCCTCTTCTTCGAAGGGGGTATAAAAAACGAATTTTTATGACAAAAAGTACAATTTCAAGGTTTTTTGTTATCTTTTTTTTTTATTTCTGATGATTTACACATGCAAAGATTTCGGACTAATCACAATAGTGCTTACAAGAAATTCAATTTTTTGTTGTTGCTAATATCGAAATTTCTAATCTTGGTGCTGGCCAAGAACCATAAGGCAGATGTCAAACAAAAGGAGATCATTTCTTTGAGCCACCGAAAGAGTAATGATAATTTTGGTTATAAATTTAATAAAAAAAAAAGACGCTTTAGACAGTTTAGACCAATGAAATGAAAATGTCTGGATCTACTGGAGGTGAACGTTAATAATCCAACCCCCTTACGCATATTTTCTATACCAATTCCCAAATTGTTGAAACTCTTACGTTTTTGCTTTCTTTCGTCATAGTTTGGGTATTTTTCGGAATTAATTATTTTGTATTGTTCTATGCTTTTCATATTTTTATAGTGTGTTACCGGAGAGCATGAATTACTTCACAAAATCGACATGTCCTGGACGGGAATCGAACCCGAGACCTCTAGGTTTACAGTCAGACGCTCTACCTCTGAACCAAAGAAGTACTTCCCTTGTTCAGGGATAAGGCTGGCTATTTAAATCTACTAGTTAATGTACGAAGGGGAGCAACCCCGTTACACTTCCCCCTCCTAAAGAGTCATCATACCTCAAAGTATGACTCTTATCACAACAACATAACCCTGGCTAGGAATCCTTCTAACCACCGTGGGTTTTTCAGTTGGGCGCCAATGTAACCGGAGAGCATGAATTACTTCACAAAATCGACATGTCCTGACCGGGAATCGAACCCGAGACCTCTAGGTTTACAGTCAGGCGCTCTACCTCTGAACCAAACCTCTAGGTTTACAGTCAGACGCTCTACCTCTGAACCAAAGAAGTACTTCCCTTGTTTAGGGATAAAGGTTGGCTATTTAAATCTACTAATTAATGTACGAAGGGGAGCAACCCCGCTACATGTGTTTGGCATTGTCATCGTTTTGGGGCTAGAAGGCCTCTGTTGAGTCTTGAATAGACAAACCGCGCGTCAGGCGTACACAAATTTATTGGCTTTAACTTTATTTGGTTATAGCGTTAATTTTTTTAATTAATATTTATTTTCTATAAGTTGAAAATTTTCTCTAAAAGGTTTGTTGCGATGCAAAACTTTGTATACTATGAGTAGTTAATCCTAATAATCGTTTCATCAAAACTGTTTATTCAGATACAAACTATATAAAGCTATAGAAGTCATTTGAGCAATTCAGGTCCTGACTCGTGTAATGTATTTATACATAAGTATATTATTAATTTAAAACAAATATAATTGTAAAGATAGGTAATGGGTACAGGTAAATGTGTATTTTAAAGTTTATCTTCTTGCATTCACAAAATAAACAAAATAGATAATAATTGTCCCCCTCACGTGATATCGCTGATTAAATGGGGCGTCATTTGTTTTGAAAAAGGTAAGGTAAAATACAAGTATCAGCTTAAATAAGTTCCATTTAGATGCGACTTTAATTAGTATGATAATAAGTCTCTAAAACTTGTTTAAAGTTAAAATTTAAATTAAAGTTAACACTTGAAAAGAACAAAAGAAAGTATGTGAGAGAAGCGTAATCATTTGAATCTGAGACAATAATTAAATATATGATTTTCTCAGTTTGAATGTATTAAAATTTACAAATTTAATGCCTCGCCGATGCAAATTCATTTCGGAATGACTGTGTAAAATTACTCACCACCGATTTATAATTAATGTAGTCGGCAGAGCTTATGTTTGTAATTATCATATCCGACTAAAAATAAAATTTCCGTCAGGAAACGGTTTCCGGTAACGGCACCTTTTCAGTACGGAATCTCACAAGTAACAATAAAAATACAATTAGTAATACTCGACTAATGGTTACTATCAAACTGAAAAAAATGTCGCAAAAAAAAAATAAAATAATTAAAAAGTCATTTGTTCAGAGAACAAATGTGAGGTCTTTCCCATGTTTTTGTTAGTTTTATGATAACTGTTACGTTCCGTTAGGCTATTTGAGTCTGTTTTTGACAATAGTATTAAATTATAAGTAGCGAAAAATGTCCCAGATTAAAGAGCAGTGAGCCTGAAGTCAGAAAAGGTATGGTTGCTAAGGACTTTTATGACGGTTGCTAAGGACTAAGGGTTACTTCCGGTTGAAAAATTTTAACTCTAAACTCAGAAAGTAGTCTTGGTTAAGAATATATATGGTTGATATGGACTTTTCATAAACGTTACCTTGTTGCTAGGGAATGACCTTGACCCATGACCTTTGACCTTGGACTCAAATTGTAGCTCTTTGCATTCTGATTCATTTAAGTATACATGTTTACTATACTATCTGTTATGGTTTTCAAGTTATGGGCAAAAAACGTGTTTCGCGAAACTTGTTTTGGCCGCCATTTTAAAACCGGTCAACCAAATCATACACTGTTTGGACTCAAATTGTAGGTTTTTAATTCTCTATCAAATAAACCCTACATTTCATTCACCATTTGTTACCGTTTAAAAGTTATTATTAAAAAACCATTTTCAAAATACCAATCAAGGGCCGTAACTCAAAAACGACAAGTTTTACGGTTTTGCACCTGAAACACTTTTTGTATATTTCGACATGGCGAACATTTTTTTCATGTATTGTCCGCTTCAATTTTGTACGGTTTAAGTGTTATTCCATAAAAACTGTTTACGGTGTCAGCCATTTTGAAAATGGCCGCCCGTAACCATTCCACTTTGGTCTTAAATTGAAGGACATATAATGACGGTCACAAAAAACCCATATGTTTTACCATATTATCTCTGACGGTTTAAAAGTTACAAGCCAAAAACAGATAAGCCGAAACGCGTTAAGGGCCAAAACTCGAAAACAGTTTGTCGTACAATGTTCAACCCTTTATATCAGATAAAGGTCTAAATGAGACGAGTATTTTTCCCATTACATGTCTGCTTCAATTTTGTATGGTTTTTGAGCTATACTGCAAACAAGGTGTGCCATGACCTCTGACCTTGAGATTTGACCTTTGACCTTGACATTTTTAAATGTAATATAGGTCACCTAGGATGATTGGTGAAGGTCCCAAGTCTCTAGGACTAACCGTTTTGAAGAATAAAATTTTGACGCATCGCGACAGGTTTCGACTCAAAAATGCGTAACCTGGAAGTTGATCGAAATTTTTTTTTTGCATGACGAATCATGACCATGAGTCTAGCAACATTTTCACCACTTCAGATTTTTGATAATGGTTACGGTTTTTGAGTTAATCTGCAAACAAGGTTTTGGGGTTTCGGGCAGATAACTCCGTTACTAAAAATAGATCGGTTTCGCAGGGTTACTCAAGTCATGCCCTCATAGTGTCAGTTAATGTTATGAAGTTTCGTAATGTTACGTTAAGTATTTCTTTCTTTTTTTTTGGCGAAAAAAAAAAAAATAATAATCATAAGAAATACAGTAAGGTCTTTCCTTCTGTGGAAGGGAAAGACCTTAATTATCGCTGGCTCGAGTTGGTATTCAGTGACCGTTTAAAAAGATGATAAACTGATCAAAATGTCTGAAGAAATGAATCATAAATTGATTTTAAATGTGAAGCAAAATTCAAGTCTTTCGTTGAAAAAACTAGAACATTTAAAAAGGACAAAACATGACAGTACAAATCTACAAAAGAACGTCTATCAAAATCGAAAATAGCAAAAACAGCTATAAGACATAAAGATCTTATATATTGCAACTAAAAATATAATGCATTCAAGGAATACAGTCATGTATTTCTTACAAGTCTTTAGGATCACATCTGAACTAAATGTAAGTTAACATGGCATGAATTGAATTAAAAAAATATAAATCAAAATACAACAAAGTTCCAGACCGTGAATAGATTTTGCTAGGCCTGATTCATTTAAGACCAAGCAGAGGCACTCTACCCAAAAAGTTGATAAATTAAACCAAACATTAAAAAAATATAAATAAAATTACAACAAAGTTCCAGAAAATAGATTTTGCTAGGCCTGAAGCATTTAAGACCAAGCAGAGGCACTCTACCCAAAAAGTTGATAAATTAAACCAAATATTATATTATATTATATTATATATAATATGTTTGACACAGTTAACATATTTCCAAAATTTAACAACGTTTGGCTGTTTCTTTAGAAATTGATAAATTTTTCTGTTTGGTCATTGTTGTAATATTTTTTGGCATTTTTGTTTAAAATCAAATCGAAAATTCTACCGGTTTTCCAAGTTTTCTATTCCTAGCGTGTCTGATGAAGGTTAATCCAGAAAAGCGCTTCACACGCAGTGAAATTTTGCTTTTGTACATTTATTAAAATCATTTCAATATGTGGATCGTGTCTTTTTGGCACATATTCCATATTCTTTCGTTTTTAATATTATATAAACAGCAGAGAAAATTTACTGTGCAACGAAATTATGACTAAAGATAATATTTTTTGTTTGCGATATTATCATTTCTTTCCGTTCCTTTATTTTTTGGGGTACTCGTGAGATTCTGGGCTGAAAAGGAACCCTTTCAGGAAACCGATACAGTTTTAGTCATCCCAGTAAAAATATGTTACTCCTCATAGTCGAGTATTTGTGGCCGAGGCCATCATGGAGGTGTTGCCATGAATTTAAAGCTTTAGTGCACGTGTAATCAGTGAATCATTTATGTAGATATTATCAGATTTAAAGCAACTAAACCCATTTGGCTAGGCTTGTACCCCGCTGTTATCTTAATAGAAAGGAGCCAGTTGCCAGCTTTCATTTGGGCATGTTCAGATGACGTCATCATACAATGTTACAGATGCTTTGATCACAGGGTGGGAACGGAAATTGTATGGTTTCCGGAAGCGCCGTTCGCGGAGCGAGGATTTTTCTGATACAGGTAGCGCCAGATTTAAAAATATCAAAACACGGGAATAAGAAGTCATTTGCAAGCGCAATATGAATAAAAAAACAATAAAATTGTAACAAAAATAATTGAAGGTACATTATTTAAGCAGCAATGGTTATTATAATATTACAAACGGCCATGTTTTAGACTATTTAATTTACCTCGAACACCGAGAAGTAGACGGAAAATGTGATATGGCTTGTCTTTTTCGGGGTTTGATGTGAAATCGATTTCAATCTAGACCCTGTTATATGTGCCAATCCACAGATCAAACGATTAAGATTCAAAACATTATAAAAATGTTGTATTTTTTTTGCGTTTTAATCATATTGCATTTCTAACATCCCCTCTAAATTTCAACTCATGAACGGATAGCGTCCGCTGTCTTGAACAGGTAGCTCCAAAATTCACATTTTGAGTGAACGGGTAGCTCACAATTTAAAACAATGTATATTTCATTTGAATAGCGCAATAAAACATAAAACGGGGAAATAATGAACAAATGAAAAATAAAAATGAACTCACTGCACCATATCGATCTAGAATTGCTCTTTTTTATTCATTGCTACGTTAAAAATGCTTTAAAAAATCTTTAAAAATAATCAGAATCAGCCTACCTTTATGAATCGCTGAACATACCATACCTTATGAACAACATATAGTTTATAAGAAACATATGCTTTGATATCTATACAGAACAATACAGATCTCTGTTATGAATTTCTAACATCCCCTAACATTGCATTTCTAACATCCCCTCTAAATTTCAACACATGAACGGGTAGCGTCCGCTGTCTTGAACAGGTAGCTCCAAAATTCACATTTTGAGTGAACGGGTAGCTCACAATTTAAAACAATGTATATTTCATTTGAATAGCGCAAAAGTGTTTATATTTCTCAACTTATTCGATATGCCAGAGCTTGCACACATTTCACAGATTTTTTGATCAGACACCGGTTTCTTCGTGACCGACTTTTGAAGCAGGGCTATAAGAAAATACGTCTCATACGATCACTAAAAAAATTCTTTCTTCGTTATCAGCCACTAGTAGAAAAGTTCAAAATTGAGTTAAAAGATATGATAGTTAATTGTTTTAATTAGTGTTTGACTGGTCTGCTGTACTGAGATGATCACCTCAATATCCCTATTGTGTCTCACAACTATGTTGTGTTCTATGGTCATTACCGGATCCTAAGATCGCAATGGAAGAGGGAGGTTTGGCGCCATAAAACCTGGTTTAACCCACCATTTCGTTTGAAATGCCTGTACCAAGTCAGGACCATTGCGATCCACCAGTTCTCCGGTATGACTGATTCGTTTTTGTCATTTTCTCTGGACTATGAGATTGATCATTCAAGTTCGGTAGTTTTGTTATTACCTTTATTTATTTATACTTAATCATCTGTTCACTAAAATTGTCATGTGGTCGCATTTCATTTTAAAAATTGATTTTTTAGCACTTTAAAACTTCAGCAATTTAATAAGAACGTAATTAGCACTGGGCAGGTTTCCGGATATTCCGGTATCCTCCAAAACTGATTGCCTTGTGTGATTTATGTGCATGCATTCACTAACTTTGTGTTTAGTGCGTCTCTCATGAGTCTTAAATGTACGAAACGTACTTTAGTTATAAAACCAAGTGCTTTATTTTCCGGTAACCCGCAACAGTAAGTTCTGCTGACAGAGTTATACTAATTCCCGAATAAAGGCCACTTATCTTACTTACTTTTTACTTTTTCTATAGAGGTCTGTGATCTAGGCAACTGTGCCTCTCTGACCCATCTTGAATATGTTGATGCCCACTTCCGGTTCATATATGTCGGGCTCAAATTTTATTTGCAGCGTTTTCCAGTCTTTGTTTAATTGGCTTTTGAAGCTGTTTACAGTTTTAGCTTCCACAGTACTAGCTGATAAACTATTCCAGGGGTTAACAGTTCTTTGGGAAAATATTTTCTTTCTCTTTTTGTCCTGGAATGCTTTTTAAATAATTTCAGGTTGTGTCCCCTTGTATTGTTATTAATTGTGCTCAGTGGTAACATATTTCCTAGATCTATTTTGTCAATGTTTTTTAAGATTTTGAATGTTTGTATCATGTCTGCTCTTAGACGCCGGTATTGCAGTGATGGTATGCCCAATCTTGCTAGCCTATCACTATAGCTTAAGTGTTCTATGCTTCGTACCAGGCGTGTTGCCCTTCTTTGGACAGATTCTAATAATACGGCCTCCTTTTTGTTGATGACTGACCAGACTGTACTCGCATACTCAAGATGCGGACGAATCAGGCTTTTATATAATGTTACAAACATTTCTGGGTCTAGGTATTTGAATGACCTTTTAATTATTCCCAATTTCTGGTTTGCCTTATTGACCTGGTTCTGTATGTGCTCTTCAAACGAGAGATTCTCATCTATAATCACACCAAGGTCTTTTTCCGATGTAGTTGTATCTAGTATTTGACCTTCCATGTGATATCTATAGTCTGTATTTGTACCTAGGTGCTTGCATTTACTTTTATTATACTTTAATAGCCATTTGTCCGGCCATTTGGTGAGCTCATTAATGTCATTTTGCAGACTTTGACTTTCTTCATCATTTGTTACAGTTGCATACACCTTTGTGTCATCTGCAAAAAGTTTAACCATATTATCTAATGCATCTGGTAAGTCATTTATATAGATGGTGAAAAGAGTGGGACCCAGTACACTTCCCTGCGGTATTCCACTAGTGACCTCTTGCCACAGAGAGCTTTTGCCATTTAAAGTGACCCGTTGTTTCCTCTCTTGTAAAAAATCTTCCACCCATTGTAATAGATTTCCTGTTATACCATAGCCATTCAATTTTTGTATCAATCTTTTATGTGGCACTGTGTCGAAGGCCTTCTGAAAGTCTAGGTAGATACAATCAATTGCTTTTTGTTATCCAAGTCCTTTGACCATTTCTCTAATACTTCTAAAAGCTGGGTTACACATGAGCGCCCCTTTCTGAAACCATGTTGATTTTTAAAGTATAGTTGGTTTGTCTCCATATATTCCATTATGGCATCTCTGATTATTCTTTCCATCATTTTACATAGTGTAGATGTTAGGCTTATGGGTCTATAATTGTCTACCTTGTTTTTAGGGCCTTTTTCTGTATTGGAGTTATGTTAGCCATTTTCCATGCTTCTGGTAATTTACCTTCATTGGGTGATTTCTGGAATATTTCAGTGACTGGTTTCGCTATGCTGTCTGCGGTTTCTTTGAGTACTTTTGGGTGAAGTTTGTCAGGACCCTGAGATATGTTTTCATATATTTTCTTTAAAAGTTTGTCCACTACTTCTTCATGAAATGTTACAGACTCAAGGGTTTGGTTTGTTCTCTTTTCAAATGGAGGAAGGGCGTCTGTACTAGATTACTGGGTAAATTCACTTTGAAAAAAGATGTTAAATAGTTCAGTGTTATCAGTTTTGATATCGCCTTCACCATCCAATTTGCTGTTGATATTCTCCTTAATCTTTGTTTTAGATTTTACGAATATCCAGAAGAGCTTAGGGTTTTCTTTACTTTTCTGACATATGTCTCTTTTATAGTCTACTCTAGCTGAGCTTTTCTAATTTTGTTATTAGCGTCATTTCTCGCTTGTACTTAATTCTTATGGTTTTGGGGGGACCTACAGTATAGATATTTTTTCCACTTTTTCCTTTTATTTTGTACTGCGGTAAGAGCCTCTTTGTTGATCCAGGGTGTATCATAGTGTTTAGGTCCAGATTTGTACACCGGTATGTTTTCTTGGCAAGCACTTGATAATTTATCGACAAATCTTTCCCATAGACTATTTGTACTTCCTGTAGACATGAGACTTTCCCAGTCTGTATTGTTCAGTTCATTATTTACTGCATCATAGTCTCCCTTATAGTACTTCATCTTCTCCCCTGTTTTAAAACTATATACATCATTTGTTTTGAGATAAAATTCTAAGATTTCATGGTCACTATTTCCAAGAGGTGACAAATGTTCTATAGTGTCTATCATTCCCTCTTCGTTTGTCAATACTAGATCCAGTATGCTAAGGTATCATTTCCTCGGAATCGTGTTGGCTTATCTACATGCTGATGTAAGCAAGTATCTTTGTATAATTCTAGGAATTTATATGTTATGCTATTAGCACTTAGTTGTGTGGATTGATTTATCCAGTTAATGGTTCTAAAATTTAGATTTCTCATATGTAAGATAGAATCAAATATGTGCTGTTGAAATGAGACATCCTTAGTACCTGGGTTAGTTCTTCAAAACATTGTGCTGAGTAGCTACTAGGACTTCTATATAAACAGGAGGTTAATATGTTGCTACCATCATCATTTCTGATTCCTACTAGTACAGATTAAATCGTAGTAGTTTCAATTGTTTCTAGTTGGAATGACTTAATGTGTTCTTTAATGTAAATGACACTACCCCTACATGTGAAGGTTTTACGGGGTGGATGGTACATTGTAAATCCATTTATTACTAACTTTGGATCTGAGTATTCAAGCTCTTGGTTCTTTGGAAATATTTCAGTGACAGCAATGATATCATATTTTTTTCTTTTATGAGGGTCATTAATTCACCCATTTTATTAAAAACTCCATCTGCATTTGTGTACATGACAGATAGTCTTGCATTATTTACAGTGCGGTTTAAAAATCTAAAACTTCTTCATTAGCTTCCATTTTTGTTTCCCACTATAGGACCCCCTGTGCCGGTGTTAAGTCCTCCTATAATGGTTTCATCAATAGAATCTGAGTGTACATGTAGTGGGGTACTACTGTTTCTACCTAGCAGTGGTTGAAACATGTAGTTGGCAAAAGAGTAGTCCATTTCATTGCCGATGTTTTCAATTGTTGCCATGGTTGTTAATTTCTTGTTGTCAGTGGGCAATTGTCGCTTTTCGGTGAAATGTAAAACAGTTTCATCATTATATACATGATCTCTTTTGGCCCTGTCATTGTTTGACTTTTTTTCCTCTCTTCATTTTTTATTTTGTTCCCTTTGTCTCACTGTAAGGTCCTTGGAGATTATGCATTTAGCTACCCTGCTGGTTGGGGGGACATTTTTTAGCTTGTGTGCATTGTTTAGAATGTCTTTTCTATGCTTCTTATTATTTAATATTATTTTAAGTATATTATCGTTACGAGGCTTTGTGTTAAATTGTAAATTTAACCATTTATTAGAAGTGGAGAAATCTGTTACGAAACATTTTCTATTTTTTTTTTACCCTTAAAAAGTCTAAGTCGGCTCAGAAAAGAGAAAGTAGATGTGCAACTGACCTGAAAGGGGGAGGCACATACAAATCTGAAGCGCCGTACCAAATTTGAAACCAAACCATTCAGTGGAAGTCGAGAACTCTGTTACGAAAGTTCGGACGACAAGGTATTTGCAATATAACCTCATCTCTTGCGAGAGGGGGTAAAAAAGTATTACTCAAAAAAAGCAGATTTTTACGTCTACATAATATGGAGGTATTAAACATAGATGTGCACCATACAAACTCCAGCCGAAAGTCAGCCGTTATTAAAAAAAAAAACAGACAGCAGTTTTAAAAGTAACAGTGGTCACGACAAGGAAACAGGCATTACGGTACTTAAGATAAATGCTGCCAATCAGGATAATATATCTGCAAGAACTTTTTATTAATATTATTGTAGGGCCCTCTTACTATCAAACATTTCCGTTACACAGTATTAAAATAAGATTTTAATCAGGGTCAGATCCATAAAAAGAACCGAAGGTTTTCATCTATTACCCAAGCTTAGTTGGGTCATGAAAAATCATGACGAAAGTAAGAAAATTTTAATTGATATGGGATTCGAACAGACGACTCAGCCCTATAGATTCGCCACTGAATATACAACAAAAACCAACAAGCATAAAACAAACAGAGAAGCCAACGTAAACATTATTTGCGCTTCTTTTGATGAAAAAAAACATTCAAACAAGTGGCTATCAGGAACCTCAGTCTTTTACCTGGTACCAAGGACCACGAGGATGTCATCTGACAACTTTTATCCAATAGAGACTTTTTATAGCCTTGAATAGGCTGAAGATTTGAGGAAAAAAGTAGCTCTTCTCTATCTGCTTTAGTTTTCATTCTATAGAACAAAACATGAAAAAGAGGCTCCCAGGAGCCCGAATCGCTCACCTTGACATTAGGGCCCTATATGGGGTCATCCATCCTCGGAAACCCAGGAGTTCTTCACTCGCTTACTCATTCATCACCCCTGGGACATTACACATGAAAAACCTCGGTTTGGATATTTTTATATCGAACCTTCTGATTGTTCGCATTACACTTTTCTAATGCAATTTAAACATGTTTCTATATGAAAATTTTATGAAGTTCAAAATAAAATACTGAACGCAAAACTAACAAAATCAAATCAAATGTCCCAGGGGTGAAGAATGAGTAAGCTGGGTTTCCGAGGACGGGGGCCATCTGACTATTTTAATCCATGCAATAGAGACGTTTTTAGATTTTAAAGTAAAGTTAAGATAGTCGCAGCTTTTCTTCATAAGCAATAGTTTTCATTCTACGGGACCAAAAAAAAAAAGAAAAAAAAGACCCCCCCCCCCAAAACCCCGCAATTTTTATAGGCCCAAAACCCCTATAAGCGTCTATCAGACAATATCGACCCAATGGAGACTTTCGTAGAGCTTATGATTTGTAAGAAGCCTAAGACTCTCTGTTATAGTTGCTTAGTTAAAGTAATTTATAGTGATTTTATCTTACGTTCTACTTTTGGTTACAGCGGCCACGTGCACGTTTTTATTGAGTCATTTCAAAATGAGGATCGTGTGTTGCCAACATGTCAAGTATCATTTCTGCCAGGGGCGGATCCAGAAATTTTCGAAAGGGGGGTTCCACATATTGGGTTCTGTGGGCCAAAGGGGGGTTCCAGACCAATTTTGCTGAAAATCTACACAAAAATTTAAAATTTCGGAGGAAAGGGGGGGGTTCCGACCCCCGGAACCCCCCTCTGGATCCGCTACTGATTTCTGCAGTTAAATTCGGTTTGTAGTTTCAGAGGAGAACATTTTTGAAATTGCTAACGGACGACTGATGACGACAGACGACGGACGCATAGTGATGGTAGTTATAAGCTCGCATGGCTTTTAGCCAGTTAGCTATTAAGTACCACTACAAGTACTTCACTCGTTGCTTGAATGAAAAAATATCGTTTAAAGTCTGTTTAAAAAATCATCAATCAGTTTAAGACATGCTGTGCGAGCTAAAAGAAAAGGGTTTGTTTGTATTTCGAATGTAAACACACCAAAGACAACTGAAAAACCCCCAACTTAAATCGAAGACACAATATCACTTAGAACAAGGGTACAAAATGATTAGACAGGGGCAAATTATGGACGAGGACTTAAATACTCGGATATTATTTGAACACCTTAATGCCACAGAGTCATGAAGGGAGAACTTGCTAAACGCTCAGTTATATCAGAGGATTTTTCCTAGAGCGACTTGTATAAGAAATTAGAATGGTTTTATGTATTTTTTACCCCGAAATGAAAACTGTTATTTTCGGCGCTACCTGTTCATGCATTTTTCTTGCCTTGACGCTACCCGTTCACTTTTGATTTCAAAATTTTGAGACAAAATCGGAGATTATCAATCAATGATTTTTGCTTTATAAATGCATTTGATTTTTAATTTTTAATATCAAGAGGCTACAAAAAGTACAATCAATCATACTTTCAATGTGTGTTTACTTTAAAAACGATCGATAAGAGAAGATAGTCTTGTCTTTTTGAGATGTTCGAGCTACCTTTTTTGTAAAAAATTCCATGCTTAACGCGAACATACGAATATAACGCATTAAATGCAGATACTCGTCACTACATTAAGCTTATATGTGCACTTTATTAATGGCAATGTTGGAACGTGATTGTGTATTTAACTTAATAAGAAGTGTTTTTATTAATGCTGGCGTCACATTATCCCGATTTTGCCCCCGATGGATACACGATTATGGATATTTTCTAAATCGGGGATGATCGTATCCAAATCGCGCTATTCGTAGTGCCATCTTTTACCATCGTAGCACCATCGGCGGAAATATTTCAAGTTCGGCAACAACTTTGTGATGCCTTCCTAATTTTTGAACATGTTTAAAAACTGCCGAAGGTTCGTGCGAAGGCCAATCTTCGTGTTGTATTCGTAATTCCATCTTTTGCATCGTAATGCCTTCGTGATTGCATCTTATCATTTCGTGTTGCGTTCTTATTGTCGTCGGTTACATTTATCTTACGATGGCGACCAGTAGGGGTAGATGAGACATTTGATCTAAAGCTAATATGTAGAGGCTATTAAGATATAGAACAGAAAAAGGTGTTGTTGCTTTATCTTGTTTTGTTCGTGCCTTGTGTGAGTTGCCTGAAGCACACCTAATCTAAAAACAGCAAGTATATGTTGTAACTATGTAGAAAAATTACATCAAATCATGCATTGGTATTGCAAATTGCGTAAAATAGGACAACCCGTTTTGCAATTAAGTGTAAATTGTTTTGCAATAAAATTATAGTTCAGTCTACAATTTGTCCGTTGCTCTTATTATTGGTATATATGGATAAAAGATAAAACTAGGGCTTTCTTAGTACACCCACGCTGCATGTCCATGATGTCGACAAGTGAGAGTGGATGCATTTAATCTAAATGTCATGAATGTAGAGACTGAAGATAGCAAAGAAAACTACTGATGTTTCTTGATTCAAAGTCTAAGAAAGTTAGCCCGTTATTTATATTTAATATGGAATAGAAGCGTGTTATTTCGGGAGAATTGATAAAAGCGCGTTATAATAATTTTTAGATTACCTATATGAGCCCAATGGCCTTTCGTGCTTTTGGCAAAAGTTCAACAATTTTAGCTTTTGCGAACAATTCTTGAACAAAGCGTGTTCACCTTACAATACATAGTTCCTTACCGGTCCCATATTTGCGTGTTCAACTTACAATACATAGTTCCTTACCGGTCCCATATTTTAAAGTCCGAAGGTCCCCCGAAACAGAGCGTAAACTTGATCTGTAACCCGTTATGAAGGACCTGCATACAGTACATACAAAAAAAAACATTCAATTACTATAAGGGTTAAGAAAAAAGTGTGGGAAACTGAAATTTCAGTTAATTTTCAAAGTTCAAAGTGTCCTAACTCCTTTAGTAGTTTTCGGACCGGAACGACACGTTAACTTGATCTTAAACTCGTCATGGTATACTCACATACCAATATCTATAGACACTGAACATGTATAGGTTTTTCAAAAAAGTGCGGAAAACTTATTGTGATCGTATGAGAGGGTCGGGCTGGACAGATTCACAAACGGGCAGACGTAGTGCAAATGAAGGTAATAAAAAAATTGCCGAACTTGGAAAATCAATCTCAAATGTCCATAAGACGAGACAAAACAAGGAAAACATACCGGAAAAATTGAAGATCGCAATGGTCCTGACTTGGTACAAGCATTTCAAAAGAAACCTTACCCCCTTCTGCTTTTTTCGGTAGGGGACTGATAAAAACTAAAGTTATTTCTGATATTGAAATTAAAGTATTGAATGGACGAGGACGCGGAAGAGGGTACCGCCTGGCAGGAAAGAACAGGACAAAAAGGAAAGCATCAAAATGTTCTAGCATGACTGCCTTCTCCTTGTTTTGTCTGGAAATCGCATTTAACCATCGCAAATATAAAAATAATAATCACCATTATAAAATTAAAGTTAATGTGTCTAATTCATAGTACACAGAAACGATGACCAAACGATTAAATAGATGTCCGTCTGTTAATCTTCATCCTTCGTACATATACATTTAATTTAGCTGAAATTACGAAAATAAGTTCTAGTATATAAGAAAATAAAGTAAAACTTTAAAGAGAATTAACCATACGACAAATGCATACTGTTGCAAAATTTTGTATTTAGAATTATCTTGCTTCTTAACAGTGCCGTGTTTCCATCTCCATGCCATTACCCTATGCCATTACTCTAATTACGACGGCTATACGAATACAAAGCGATGCCCTTGCGACGTCGTGTTCCAATCGGGGACCACCTCGTTTCATTCGTGTGGCCATCGTAAAATAAATGTAGCCGACGGCATCAAGAAATGATAAGATGCAATCACGAAGGCTTTACGATGCAAACGATGGACTTACGAATGCAACACGAAGATGGGCCTTCGCACGAACCTTCGGCCAACATGTTAAAAAAATTAGGAAGGCATCACGAAGTTGTTGCCGTACTTGGAATATTTTCGCCGATGGTGCTACGATGGTAAAAGATGGCAACACGAATAGCGCGATTTGGATACGATCACCCCCGATTTAGAAAATATCCTAATTGTGTATCCATCGGGGACAAAATCGGGATAGTGTGACGCCAGCATAAAGAATCCTGGGGATTTGAACGTGGCGCTACCTTTTGCTTGTCATAAGAACGGCGCTTCCGGAAACTATACAATTGTTCCCACCCTGTGTTGATATTACCATCATTTAATTTCCAGTGTTGAAACATGTCCGAATGCGTATAATTTGCTGATCTTTGAAATTTTTGTCATTAAGGCATTTAATTTTAACTGTCTTCAATCAAACATTTTCCATGAATTAAAACAAGTTCAACGGGTCAACCGTGAATATAAATACTCATTCGCCAAGACGAAAGAGAATAAGTTGTAAATCACAAGGTATACGTTAATACTTTGAAATAAGAAAAATAAAAAAAAACACTTTGTCATTGTCGTTCTACTTCATAAAATTATGTACCAGAAGACCACAGAATAAGATAGTTGACAAACACGCTACAAATACCCCCGAAGAATAGCCCTATGGAAGTTTTGGAGGAAAAGATACTTTCAACTGGATGTTTTTGGAGTAGGGGATAACCGCTGCACCTAAGGACCCCATCCTTATATTCTATACCAAAAAAATCTTGAAATGTAAGGGTTATACATAATAGCTTATTTTTGTAGAAAAGATAACCTTATCATATACAGTTAAGGACGAGGTTACCCCGATAAAATTCAGATATGTCGTTTTATGTATAAAACACCAGGTGAGACTAAGTGGGTTAATATTTGTAAGACGCAAAGAAGAAACAATGGGGTATTCGAAAGTCAAAAGTCTGCACGTAACATAATTTTAACTATACCACACTAGGTAAACGCTGTCCGCGAGAGCAAGGATATCTCGCGTTTTCACTGTACGGATATTTCGGATTGTTGTTGACATTGGACACCAGGACTGAAATCGGTGTTTATGCTTACAATAAGAAGCATGGAATTGTTTATGCTGACCCTATGTCTTTTTTAAAGATATATTTGCAACTCCTTTCAGTTTTAATGAAATTATTTGGTACTTTATCAGAACCTTTATCAACAATATTTGTATTTTTAGCAGATGTATGGTTTAAAAAAAAACCGATAATTTACCTATTTTCCCAATATTTTAAATGAAAGGCGATTCAAAACACTTCAAAATACTATTTACCCAAAATGCATTTAGACCCCTTCTTACTTATTATAAATTGTAGAAAATGCTCGTAACAGAGAACCTTCGATACTGTTATTTCCTGTTCCGATTTGGCTGTCAAAATCTTACTGTGCTGTTATTTTTGCCAAACTGTACTGATATTCTGTGTTCTTGAAAATTTCAATCGTATATAAAAAAACAGACTTCGAATTGCAAGATTGACTTACTGTCATGTACACATGCATGGCAATGTAACTTGTAATATATACTACCTCCTATATATTTTCCGAATGGTCGATTTGAAGTATCAATAGCACGATTTGGTGCAGCCCCTTGTTACACAATGCAATCATATTATAGCCAGATAGGCAAATAACTATTCTAACAGTTTACATTTTTTTTTATTAAAATACATATTAATACTTTTTTTATTAAACAATATTGCAGTCTAATTTATACCCCCCCTCACAAAAAAAATACTTGGCAAATCGACATAATATTTTGATATTCTATGTATTTTCTCTTAACTCAATTCCATGAATAATACTACGTACACGTATACATAAACAAACATAATGAAATTCATGTCCAACCCCATTCATTCATAAGTTACAAATTATTGCCCCCCCCCCCCAAGAAAAATTCTTGATTTACCTACATGAACTTCAACATTGTTCTACGAGGAATTTAATGTTGCACGTATGAATACTGCTTATGCAAATGCGCGAGTTCGACTCACGATGTAGCACATAGGTCCCTAGCACATATGCCTCTAATGAAAATACATATTTAAAAGATCATACATAATACCGCCTGGTCTCCAAAACACATTACCAAACGTGAATATTTACAGGATACTTTTTGTGCTCACCATGCACTAGTCTGAACTTTCAATTTCATCAGTTTTAAGACATATTGTATACTTTTTATACGACCGTCAAATTGCTATTGCGACGTTTTTGTCTGTAGACATTTGGTTTTCATGAAGGGTTCAACACGGTTGTATCATGCTGCGCGTCGTAACTGGTTAAATTTTTGAATTTAGTGTGTTTTGGCAGAAATATTGATAACTTGATACTTACTTAAAAATTTTCATAAGCGTTTTTACTATTGTCATTTTTAAGCATTATAGAGATCATGCATGTCAGTTTTGTGTGATGACACTTCACCAAATCATTATTGTTTGAAGTGTTGTGTCGGACTGAAGATCGATATGTTTGATTTTTTTACATCAGTCGATTGATGATTTTCAGCTAGCTGTCAGTAACAGCGAGTGTTCTATAGAGAGTTCCTTTACTGTCCTTTCGTTTGTTCTTGTTGTCTTTTGTCTGAGTTCTCCCTAGTGGAATTTGACTTTGATTGATTTGATTTTTATTGTGTGTTTAGTTTCTGTGCTTTGTCTATGAATATTGATAGGGGGAAGGTTGGGCACAAAAAACTAGTTTAACCCTACCATATATTATATGTACCTGTCCTAAGCCAGGAATCCTTGACATGCTTTCGTTTGTACTTGTCTTTTTGATGTTTTCTGTTCTTTGTTTTAGAAGAGGTTCTATCTGTGACTATTCCAGGACTGGTTTTGAATTATATGCATTTTATTTAGACCATGGGCCAATTGCAGAACCGCAAGCAGCGCCTACTGGCCTCGTTGAAGGCTGCTGGCGGTTGTCCATTGTGGTTTTAAGGAATTGCCGATTGATTGTGGACTGTATCGCGTACACTTTTTCCACATCTCATTATTTTCTATTTTTATTTATAGTATACAACTAACTAAAAATTCCGAATATGAGGAAATATTGAACGAGTTACCAAACAATCCAACAACTCACGAGACTGCCTAGCTAGTGCATGAGTGAATTGTAAAGGTTGTTCGGAAACAAGTTGAATGTTTCCCATATTCAGAGTCTTAAGTTAGTTATACCATGGAAGTATTAAATTGACGTCCATGGTTATACTATTTATTACAAAGATTAAACTATAATTATGGCTTTATTTGTGGCTGACTTCCTAACATTTTCAGGTGAACTATTTTCATGCAAGCGTTATAGTTTTCGATACTTTTCGATTGATTACCTATTACTTTGGATTTGGATTTAACATAACTCTTGATTTTCAAAGAGGGATCTATATTCTACTTTTTAAAATATTTTAATACCCGAAATAACAGTACAGTGTTGATAGATTAATACACGAAGTAACAGTACAGAATGATTTCATGAACACAGAATAACAGTACAGTCAATATTTCTAAGATTGCTGAATTTCAGTTAATAATCTATTAAATTACTAATTTTATGAATTATACTGACAAAATATTTTATCAAAAAGCATTCATACTAGCCTTTTCTTCAAACCCGTATATTTTTCATATGTTATAACTGTATTTCCATTGTTTTTCTAGTAATTATGCTTCATTGGTTATTTTTCTTTTGTTTTATGCGGATGTTTTTAAAGATTAACCAAATATGTCCAAGACAAATTTTCAATGATTTAAATTTTTACAACAAGCAGTATTAAAAGGGTATTAACTCACGAAAATAACATGTTTAATGAGCCACCTATGCCAGTAGACATGACAACATGAAATATCAGTACAGAAAAAACGCGAAATATCATTTCTCTCGCGGACAGCGTTTACCTAGTGTGTATACCCCCATTACAACTAACAACTGATGAAGATTCCTTTGTCATGCGACTGTGATAAATCTGATTTCAGATATGCTTTTTTGCAATCGTGTTTTTAACGAGGACCTTACAATCGTCAATGACCAAGCTTAAAAGAGGACCAAAATTACGACCACCCACAAACATTAATTGGAATTCCTGCCTAAAATGTATCAATAATTCCCTTTTCTCTTATTGCAAATCTTGGATTTGGATAGAGAAGGCCGACTCAAAATCTTTAGACCATTTTATTAATAAATTTATGATAATTGCTAAATACAGAATCCATGAATCGGTCAATTTCAAAATTCATTTGTAGATTTAAGACATGATACTTACCTAAATCGAATAAAGTCGAAAATCCGTGGTATGCGGTACGTGTTTGTTCCCGCTGATATATTATTATAAATCAAAAATGGTGGATATTTTTTCATCAAATTTCAAAATAGTTTCATGCCTTACCAAGTGGCCTTAACAAGAAACAAATCTATGCTTGCTTCATTGATCTTAAAAAAAAGGATTTTGATGCTGTATGGAGAACAGGCCTTCTTTATAAACTATGTAAAATGGATATAGGACAAAATGAATAGCATTTATGATAAAAGTAAACTAAATTTTTATTTAAAAAGTTAAATCCAGCCTTAAAAATAAAACCATATCTCTTAATTTCAAACTTTTAATTCAGGAAACTCATTACAAAATTAAGAATCAGTGACCACAAACTGTTCATTAAAAAGGAAGGAACTTTGAAATTTCTAGAGAAGGAAGATTA
Source organism: Arcuatula senhousia (assembly GCA_963971305.1). Lineage (NCBI taxonomy): Eukaryota > Metazoa > Mollusca > Bivalvia > Mytilida > Mytilidae > Arcuatula > Arcuatula senhousia. Next base: position 11,983,132 of record OZ020305.1, read on the forward strand.
AGGCCGCGTTCACACTGAGAAAAACTCATAGTAGTTTAAATGTCGTCCGCACTAACATTAAACATCAAAGCGTTCACACTGTAAAATTTCTATGTTTACATGTCACCGTTTGGACTCGTGAGCGGATGAAAAGGTGATTCACGTACATGGAAATGGTAAATAAAGGTAATAACAAAATTACCGAACTTGAATGATCAATCTCATAGTCCAGAGAAAAAGACAAAAACGAATCAGTCATACCGGAGAACTAGTGGATCGCAATGGTCCTGACTTGGTACAGGCATTTCAAACGAAATGGTGGGTTAAACCAGGTTTTATGGCGCCAAACCTCCCTCAATAACACACTTTGAAAAGGCAAAATTTTCAAAAATAGCAATATGTCATCAAAAAGGTCTATAATAAGCCCAGTAGCCATTCTTATATAAAAACAAATGCTATTGCACGGAACACCTCATATCTTTAGGTGTTTAATTTTGTTGGCATCATAATTCATTATTGAACGATTTGTTCCACAACCTCTTTACAAAATCAATACTTCATTTGAAATATGAATTTATTTACAAAATAAATATTTACACACATTTCTACTCAAACAGGTCAAAATTTTTAGAACAATCATTATCACATGGAATGTGTTAACATGATAAATGAGTTCATTTATCTTATATATCGCTTGTAAATGTCGATACACCGAAAACGCAGGGCGAAAAGGTTACAAAATACGTGAGAAAAACTAAAAAGGGTCAATGCGTGTTAAATTACAACACAATAATGTAAATAAAGCGAAATTTGTTACATATTTGTTTTTTATTCCCATAAAATATTTTTTAATCAATTGTTGCATATACATGAGGCGAAAAAAACATGTATAACCCAATCTTTAATTGCATAATTATACAAACATCTTTACATAAATATGTGTTACTGTTTGGAAAATAAATTTAATTATCAGGTAAACGAAAAAAGGCTGTGAAATTAAGATAGCACGCGTAGAAGTTTAATTTATTTGATTGTCTTAAATAAGCCTAACTTGATGTTAACGTTTGGCTATAAACTTAACTACCAACAATCATGGACAGGAGTTTCTTAAAATAGTTTACTGAATTCCAGCATAAAATTAATTTGAAAGTATTTTTAATGCATTTAAAATTATACTACATACCTTAATTTCTACAAACTATTAGTAAATAAAAAAAAAACTAAAAAAAACTAAAACTGCTTTTTGACGATTTTTAATTATTAAATTAATGCTTGTATTGATTGAGAAATATATCTCTTTTGTTGTCTTTTCGTGCCACATTTTTGTTTTGGTCGGTTGAGCCATAGTCTGCTTTTCTTTCTTATTGGCATATTACCTGAAAAAAATGTACTCCTTAATTCTTGAATGAAGGAAATAAATTGATATTGGTGTATAGTGCTTACAAAATTGTACGCGGACTGTTTTAAAGTGAGTAAGGGAGTTGAATGTCAGACAATCTGGTCGACTTTGAAAATAACTTTTGCCAAGGAATTTTCCTTCGAGAGAGAGAGTTTTAAAATGGACATGTTTTGTGTTTCGGGTTCATATGTGTAAAATGTATTTGATAAATACTTTCTATTCTAAAACGTATGTTTAAAATAAATTGTTTTATATGTCATGTTTCAATACGCTTAATATCGCATCGAAATAGTTGACGGAATAGCCGAAGACGCTGTACATGTTTTCAAAGAAGAAGTTTTCATAAATTCAAATGACAACAAATTTCCAGACATTAAATTTTCCTACGCCTGACGCGCTCTACCAAAATTAGGATTCCCGACTTTTTATTTCAGAGCAGTATTTTTTCTAATAATGATTCAATTTGAATTGTATCTTTTTTTTGCCCGGCAGTCTGTATGTGTAACATTGCTCTTGGCAGCCACAGTCATCAACATAGACACTGACTAGTAGATCTACAAATTGAGTAATACAGGTTGTTATTGATTCTTTCGGAATGAGAAAGATTTATCGTTATATAACCATCCCTTCCAGCATTATTCATTTGTTGTTTCTTGACCATTTTTATATGCGTTACCGATTGATAACCTTTTCAGACGGCGTTACTTTAATTTTTGGGCATAACTTTTATTATAAGATCCGTGCCTATAAAAAAACGGTGTTTATATATATTTTATATCCCTAAAAGCACGTGTATGCACATTATATTCTTAAAAAAGGTGATTTTATTAGAAAAAAAAATGTTTTATTGTTATTTTTTTTGTAACATCATTTTGTCATTAAGTTGGAAGAAAACTGAAACATTCTTTCGAAAAATATCATGCATCTTAAGAAAGGGAACGGTTTCAAGTGTTCCGTGAGCCATGGCATTTAATATATAGTTGAAATGGGTAACGAAAAATGATACTCAAACATACCTTGTTTTGTTTTTAATCCGTTTATCCCTTTTCAAAGTGTGTTATTAACCATTTCCATGTACGTGAATCACCTTTTCATCCGCTCACGAGTCCATACGGTGACATGTAGTTTAAATGTTGTGTTCATTACATGCATTCGATACTTAATGTAGTCCTGGTGTGGGTTTAATGTAAAATGAATTTTGCTTATTTCTTTTGAATGAAAGGCATGCACATGCATTACTATCATTGGAAAGCTTTATTTTTAGTATATATTTTCTTATATTTCAACATTTTCTCGGGTGAGTGAAAAAATAGGGGTACATGCAACTTCTAAATATTTAATGTATATGTATACGGCAAGGCGGAATAGAATTTCATAAATTAGGATCTAATTTTTGTGGGCAAAGCGACCTTTATCAGGAATATGAACATGAACAGGTGATAAAATGAACATGAAATGATGATGATGTGGAGGAAATGGGGGGCAAAGTCCAATAGGGGATAAGAATTTTGACTGTCAATTGGAAAATCAGGAACGGGCATAAGAATTTTGACTGTCAATTGGAAAATCAGGAACGGGCAGATTTTTACATAGGAATCCTATATGGGTTCTCTTAACAAGGCATTCAGCAAGGTTCTCTAACGCGTGAAGAACATGATTTTTTTCCTAACACGTTGCGCCACTATAGTTTGCGGTCAAGTTTTCCACATTTTACATTTGTAGCCTGACGACACGGCATTATGACGGACTGCCCATTCAACCACCGAGTACACATTCCAGTCGTTTTGTGGACAAAGCAGCAGACCCGATATCACGTTGCTGAGCGCTCTTTAGTGGATTTTTACCGACAACATGGCGCTGCCGCGGGCCCGGGCCAGTATTTATGTATAGCAAAAGCTTTTTATATCAATAAATTTAAAAATACAAACGGACGAACGGACTAAAGCGCCAGAAAATGTGTACACCTTTATTGTTATTCTATAAAAAAAAATCAATAAAAAAAGACTGAAGTAAATCAAAATCCATGCGTCATGTGCGTATTCTATGTTTAAATGTCTATTCGCCAAATTAACAATCATGGTTATTTATCCGTTCATGTTTTCTGTACTTTTAAATTACATGTACACTTGCATTTAATAATGTGAACATATCATATGTCCAGTCATTTAATTTAGGTTTATCAATAAGAACAAATTTAGTGTGAAACTAGTTTTAAGAACATTAAACTACTTCTACACATGTTTACTGAAAACAACTTCAGTGTGTGAACGCGGCCTTAGACCCTGCAATGTCATTATTATAACCTATTATACATACACACCATTGTTGCATTATACCCATACAAGAAGTTGAGGAGGGTGTTATGTTTAAGACTGGTCCGTCAGCTTGTTTACCCGAGGGGTCAATATTTCCAGTAAAGGATATGAGCCGTAAACAGTCCATTCGGAAAAATATTGGACAGGTCTGAGGCGCAGCCGAAGACCTCTCCTATATTTTGCCGAATGAACTGTTTAAGGCTTATATCTTACTTAACTCTAAGTGAACTCTAATTTGTCAAGTCTTCCAAAGCTGAATGGTTAGCGTTGTGGACAATATGAAAAGAAAAAAAAAGCGTTGTGGACTATGGTGGGAGAGAATCGGGTTCGAATCCAGCTATGGACAAAACAATTTTTGTTATCGATTTAGATTTATTATACACGTTTATACAATCAGAATGATTTAAATACCCCAATCAAACACTTTGAATCAAGCAATCGGTAGCCACAGGCTAAATGACATTGCCTGAAACGAGAAAGATTGCGGGTTCGAGGCCAGGCATGGCATAAGTTGTCAATAATGTATCGAATGTTATACTTGCTGCATTTTCCCATCAATCATTGACTTAGAAAATGTTAAAGTCACATAAATACTATTACTGACCGTCCAATATTAATTAAAATGAATCCAATATTAAGAAGAAAACAGTCCAATATTAAAACTAAACAGTTCTTTTCGGTAAAATAAAATACTGCATTAACAATGGCATGACGTCACAACTGTGTTTTAAGAAACTATTGACCTTAGGCTTTCAATACTTGGAATTTATCGTATGGTCGGATAAGTTTCTTGATATATATATCGTCTTCAGGTCTAAGGGTTTTTTTTTCCCATTAATTGCTTTCAGAATAGAGATTCTGTATAATTTTGTGTTGTCTGTGTGTTGTCTGTCAATTTCCATGGTCTTCAGCCGCCATCAGACTCCCTGGTACGAAGATCAAATATTTAAAGTCCCGCTTGGCAAATGAAGTAATGTATTTTAAAAAAAAATCCACATCCCACTGGTAGATCCAGAAAATGTTTATAAGACGGCATTGGTCATTCTTCACAGATTTCTTATTTTTCCATGTTTTGTTGTTCATATGATGATTTTTTGATGCATTATAAAATCTAAATATCATGATAAGCTTTCAGGAAATCACACGAATAAATGATTTTGCATCATTTACCCAAGAGCTTTGAGGCCTTCAGCAATCCCCATATCTGTTTAGTATGCTAGTTAATTCGCAGGATCCCTAACCAAATAAAAAGGCTTGTTTTTCTATGATCCCTTATTGGCTTCAACTGGTACTTTTCTTTTTCTTATTTTAACCCCCGACAATGAACTTTTGAAAACTTTTAGCCAAAAGGTGAACCTAAAAGGTTAGTTAGTTAGTTAGTTATTGCTTTACTCCCAAGCAGCACGATTTCGGCTATATCCGGGAGATGAACATGAAAGTGGTGAGACAATGAACATGAAATGATGATGAAGTGGAGGAAATGGGAACACAAGGCCAATCGGGTAGGAGAGTTTTGATTGCCACTGGAAAAAGGGATGATGGGTAGGAGCGGGAAATTTAGCCTCCTGCATGGGGATCCTACGGGTCCTACTCTTACCGAGACCTGCAGCAGGGTTCTTTAACGTGCGAGGAACGTGACATTTTTCCCAACACGGTGCACCACTATGGTTTGCGGTCAGGTTTTTCGCATTGTCGCCTGACGACCCCGCATCTCTCGATGTCAGGGCTGCCTCATTCAACCACCTTGGGCACACATCCCAGTCGCTTTGGGCAAAGCGGCTTGACCCAATGTCAGGTTTCTGAGCGCTCTTTAGTGGACTTTTACCGACAAGCTTAGCGCTGCTGCGGGCCTATTCGCCACCCGAAACCCGCACGGGTGGAACCTAAAAGGTACCGTGTAATAAGTTCCCAACGTGACAAGTGTACCAGGGCAATTACAAATGAAATATTGCTTCCACTTCTAGTCTTGATAAGTTTTAGGACAAGATTTCACATATTAAAAAAAAAGTTTATTTGTAAAAGAAACAAATTTTGGATTTTGGATATCCAGCTATTGTCCATTGAAATAAATATTGCCACATACTGAATGTTTATTTTTGGGGGGATTCTGGTTTTTAATTATTTTCATTTTTTACTTTGTGCTTGCAATAGAGGTTGGCTGACATATTTGCCATATCTCACCATATCCCATTTTTTTTCTATGAATATATATGTTACAGTAATTGTGTGTAATTAGTAATTACATGAAATTCCTAAAATTTCCAGTAATTACATGAAATTACTGAAAAATTCATGAAATTTACACACATTTACTGACTTCATTATAAGTATAAATTGGCTATTAAATAATGATGAAATCTGCAAAAAATAAAGAAAGAATGTGTCCATGGGACACGGATGCCCCCGCTGGCCCAAAACAGGAAGTAGATTTCTGACAGGTCTGAAAATTGCTAAGGACATACAGTTTGTCATACTGATCCATCCTACCAAGTTTCAAAAAATTCTGGTATACAGTTCCTGAGAAAATCTTGATGGAAATTTTCATATCAGGTTCACATATTTTCACATTGGCCTAAGTCCCAAACAGGAAGTAGATGTCTGACAGGTCTGAAAATCACTAAGGATGTATAGTTTGTCATATTCAACAATCCTAACAAGTTTCAAATCATTCTCATGTACGGTTCCTGAGAAAAGCTTGACGGAAATTTTCATAGTCATTCTCACATATTTTAACATTGGCCTAAGTCCCAAACAGGAAGTAGATGTCTGACAGGTCTTAAAATCGCTTAGGACGTATAGTTTGTCATACTTAACCATCCTACCAAGTTTCAAATCATTCTCATGTACGGTTCCTGAGAAAAGCTTGACGGAAATTTTCATAGTAATTCTCACATATTTTAACATTGGCCTAAGTCCCAAACAGGAAGTAGATATCCGACAGGTCTCAAAATCGCTCAGGACGTATAGTTTGTCATACTGAACCATCCTATCAAGTTTCAAATCATTTTCATGTAAGGTTCCTGAGAAAAGCTTGACGGAAATTTGCATAGTCATGTTCACATATTTTAACATTGGCCTAAGTCCCAAACAGGAAGTAGATGTCCGACAGGTCTCAAAATTGCTTAGGACGTATAGTTTGTCATACTTAACCATCCTACCAAGTTTCAAATCATTCCCATGTATGGTTCCTGAGAAAAGCTTGACGGAAATTCGTACGGACGTACGTACGGACATGAGTAAAACTTAATGCCCCCCGACATGTCGTTGCGGGGGCATAAAAATCATGAAAGAATAGTGCAGAATTATTAAGAGGAATCTGGATTGCTTAATTAGATTTATATAAAAAAAAATAAGTTTCCAACTCCTGAAGAACAAAATAATTCACTTTCCATTGTTGAATTTTACACATCTGTATGAGTATGACAAACATTTAAAAAATAAAAAAAAAAGAATATTGTTTTGGGACACGGATGTCTGCCTCTTCTGGGCCCTAAATAGGAATTAGAAATCACAGTACATAGGTTATGTTAATGAATACATGTGCCCCAGGGGTGATGCTACTGTATGGTTTGAATCATTAATTTTCTTCTTTTTTTATTTTGCTTTTAAAACACCTTTTTAAATTTACTATAGCTTTAACTTTTTTAAATACTTTAATAAATCAACTTTAGTTGAAGATTTTGTTTTCAGTAAATGTGTGTAAAATTCCCTAAAATTTTCAGTAATTTCATGTAATTACTGGCGAAAAGCAGTTATTTCACGTAATTTCTTAGCCCTTTAGGAATTACACGAAATTCCTGAATTTTCAGTAATTTCATGAAATTCCTAATTACACACATTTACTGTAACATATATATATATATATATGTTTTGAATATGCATGTATTCAAAATCAAAATACAATAGTCCAATGAAAAATTCATCTCCTAATGAGAGTTTGTCTGTTTGACATATTCCCCATATCACATTATTCTTTTTAAAAAATGTGAATGTTTTGAATATAAATGCATTCACGATGAGAATAAATTAGTTTACGAATACAAAACATATGTAAAAAAAATCTGAATTTGTATAAAAAAAAAGGATTTTGTTTTGGGTAAAAAAAATTGTTACTTTGATTTGGACAGAAAAAAATATAATATCAGGTTACAAAATCCCAGCCTCCCCCACCGTATGAAAATGGTTCGTACCTTAGTTCTAAGTTTAAGGGGAGACGTTACTTTAGTCGACCATCTTACTTTTCAATAAAATTTTACATAGTTATACCTTTTACCCTGATACACCAGAATATCAAGTCAAAACATAGTGTTGTGGATCGATTTTTTAAGATATTTAACTTTAAAAACGCCGATTTTGGCGGGAAATTTGTATAGACGTAATGGGAAAACACAAAAAAATGTACCAAAATTTTCGATTGACATCGAATAAATTCCAGCAAAAATTTTACCTTCCAACAAAAAACTAACATAGTAAAATTCAATAAATTTCAAAAATAATGATATAATTTTTGTACTAGGTCATGGACCATCTTTTTTCAAGAATTGAGCTCAAAGATTTAGAATTGTGTAAAAAAACAGAAAACGTCGACGTCGTGAGTTCAGTATTTGGACGTAAATAGCTTTTAACGTTACGCAAATAAATAACGTATTTGCTGGATTATCAAATTTTGCCGTCCCTACCCATCACTCCTTTTTCCAGTGGCAGTCAAAACTTTCCAACCCGATTGGCCTTGTGTCCCCATTTCCTCCACTTTATCATCATTTCATGTTCATTGTATCATCACTTTTATGTTCATCTCCCGGATATAGCCGAAATCGTGCTGCTTGGGAGTAAAGCAATGACTAACTAACTAACTAACTAACTGTCATTTTGAAAAAGGTATTTTTTTCTACAAACCGAACATGAAATATTCATCAAATAAAAACAAATACACATTTCTACGAATAGCCCGGCTACTGGTGTGCAGGTCAATCTTAAACCAGGTTTTATGGCGCGCCAAACCTCCCTCTTCCCTTGCAATCTTAGTTTCGATAAACTTGAGGTTGGCTTTACTGAAACTACCAAATAAATGTGTAAGCTTTAAAAGCACCTCCATATCTCAACAAGAGTTAACACTAAAGGATGTCTCGCTTGCTGGCTTCATCAGAATACCTATTTTTTTCTACTATCCATTCCGAAATTCTCGACCTTTTCCTGTGGACTAACCAAAATGGTTCTAGATATCATATTCATTGAGAAACAGACTTAACATAAAAGATTGAATACACAAAAAAAAAAGATATTAACAGTTTTTGAGTGTAGAAATGAGGTCAAGGTCAAGGTCAGATGACATGGTGACGTACCTAAAACCCCCAAAATAATTCATCGATATCATAAAGATATCAGATGCCTTGCTTTTATTCTTTTTTAAAGAAATTCATTTTCCACAAAAGTCTTACAAAGATGTTTACAGTCTGAAAAAAGTTCACAAAGTCACTGAAGGGTGAAAATGGGGTTAAGGTCACACATTATGGTGACAGTTGCGTAGACCAAAACCTTAACTGTCTTTATACCAAATATCAGATGTCTAGTTATTTTACTTTTCAAGTACTTCATCTTCCACAAAGTCTTGAAAAGACGTTTTCGGCCTTCAAAAAACATAGTGCACGAAATCACTGCAGCATAAAACTGGAGTCAAGGTCACATGGCATGGTGACAGTTGTACCGGAACTGTCCTTATACCAAATACCCGATGCCTACCTATTATACTTTTCGAGAAATTTATTTTCCACAAAAGTCTAGATCTTACAAAGAAGTTTTTGGTCTGAAAAAAAAAAAGACATAAGTTCACAGAGTCACTTGAGCGTGAAATTTGTGTCAGGGTCATGCGGCAGGGTTACAGTTGCAAAAAACATAACCTGAACTGCTTGTATACCAAATATCAGATCCCGAGCTATTATACTTTTCAATAAATTTATTTTCCACAAAAGTCTTACAAAGAACTTTTTGGTCTGAAAAAAAGAAAGACCTAACTTCACAGAGTCACTGGAGCGTGAAAATGGGTCAAGGTCACACGGCATTGTTACAGTTGTATAGACCATAACCTAATTTGTTTGTATACAAAATATCAGATGTCTAGCTTTTACACTTTTTAAGTTATTCATTTTCCACAAAAGTCTTACAAAGAAGTTTACGACACCGACGCCACCGGAAAGTAATACATATGTCTCGCCTACAGCGACTATTTGTCGAGGAGAGACAAAACTACATAGGTTAAAATTTCTCATGCATTTGTTATAGCTTGGAACAGTTGCATAGTAACCATCTTCTGATACCGATCTTGATTTGCCGATTGATTGTCTACTCGTATAAAGGATAGCCCTTTGGGTGCTCCATACGCATGCCATATGAATCCCCATTCCATAATAATAAGTAACCCCATACGAATAGAATGTACTGTTTGATGGTATATTTGCAAATATTTGACTACTCTATACGTGATTTTAAGAAATGTACCCCCCCCCCCCAAAAAAAAAAATAAATCGAATGAAATCTTGAGTCTTGACATCTAGAGGCTCTAAAGAGTCTCATTAGTTCAACTGATCTCTCTAACGTTGAACATTTTTTTCAAGCAAAGTGTGCAAAGAGGAAATAATTCTCTATAAGGAGTTGTCCCACAACTATGGCTCAATAGATGATTTCGTAGAGCTGTTGATGCGGCGGAATGAAGGTTGCTTCGGATTTTCTCTATTTCTTATACTTTTCGAGCTATGGGTTAAAAACTTTGGTCCGACCCCTATTCTATTTTTCGCAATGTCGACCATGTTGGTCAGTAGGCGTGCATTTATTTTCACAAACTTTGTAGGTAGAAAACACCCTAAATACCAAGTGTACAATCCCTTTAGTGGTTTCAGGGAAGAAAATCTTTGAAGAAACGTTAACTGACGGACGAACGCCGGACGCCCAGAGATGACAATAATTCACATGACCCTTCGAGTCAGTTGAACTAAAAAAAAGGGGTGTCATATGTGGCACCTTAATGGTTATTCTGTATACAAGTACCTACATGTACGCTTTGACCATTTTTAATAGATATATAGCTCTAGACCTCTATATCTCAAGAACTGTAAGTCCTAGGTTAAGAAACTTTATATGTCCCAGTTATTGAGTAGTAGCATTGCACAATTGCATCTTCATCTTTTGACATTGACCTTGATTTGCCCGTTAAGTGATATCTTTACTAGACTGTTGCAATTGTATACTCATCTATTGACCTTGGCCTCAGCTTGCAGTTAAGCGACTCCGATGGTGGCATTTGTTATTTTTAAAGCTTGATTTATGCATAAAAGTTTATTAATTAATGATCGAGGATATAGGGACATCAACCTGAAATTTACAAGTCGTATGGTGCCGACAGACGTGACGTACTGTAGTGTCCTGCTGATGAGACTGAATTATTAAATAATGTTATGAATGTATAAGTATTTTTCCGGATAGGCTTTCTTCTTTAAAACAAGCAATGCTTGGTTCTCAGGTCCGAGCCTAAGTGAATAATTAAGATGTAAAGATCCTTTTCTTTAATGAACTGTAGAAAAAACTCGACGTGTAAGTAATATGCATAGAAAACGATAATCTACACGTGATTGGCTAGTAAAGTATACAAATTAATCATAATAAGACATAACTAGAAGGGTTTATATTTTTGATAAAAAAAATTCTTTCTTTTCGCAGGTCTGTATTGTAGCTATTAGAGATGGCAACGATCATTGCATGTGGCCCATGTGAGGTCCGTACTAAATCAACCCCTGCAGAATATTGGTGCCCGGAATGCGAGGACTTGCTATGTGAAGAGTGTAACAGCCATCACAGTTCAGCTAAATCATCCAGAGATCATTCTGCCATAAGCGTGGAAAATTATAGAAAACTACCAGATTCGGTTCGCAAGGTCACTCAAATTTGTCCTGACCATGGCATGAAATATGTCCATTTCTGTACTACACATAATACTACATGCTGTCCAGCATGCGTTTCAGGATTACACAAGTCATGCCCCGATTTACAATTGCTTGATGATGTTATCAAAACGGCCAAAACATCCAGTTTAATCGATGAAGTTGAAAGGAGCATGAAAGAAATTACATCAAACTTACGGAAAATAATTTTGGAACGTGATCAAAATATTTCAGAGATACAAAAACAGAAACGAGAAATTAAGGAGAAGATCGGCACTTTGCGTAAAAACGTCAACCAGCACATTGACAAGTTAGAAGAAAAGATGCTCAGAGAATTAAATCGTATTGAAGACAGCGAGACAAAGAAGTTGCAACAATCTAAAACCAGTTTAACAGCCAAACTAGACCTGGTTGAAATCAAGTTAGAGGACATGACCATGTTAAAGCAGTACGCCTCAGATCTACAAACCTTTCTTGGAACTCGGGAAATAGAAAAGGTCATAGAGAAGGAGAAAACTTGCATTGGACATTTATCAAAAGACGGTTCCCTCAACATATACGAACTACAATACAGCATTAACGATAAAATACAAGCCATTACATCCGATATTCAAATGTTTGGTTCAGTATCTGTCATCTCTAAACCATCAACCATCCGGCTGACATCCGACAAAGACAAACAGGCACAGATATTTATATCCACACCCCAACCAAACAGAATCGAATTTGAAAATGCTATCACCAATTTTAAAGACAAGTTCAATATCCAATTGCAAGGGACAAGACTTAGAGGATGTTATGTAATGCCGAATGACAAATTCGTTGTTGCCGAAAGTCGTAACAGTCGTGTTATCATTTCACGTGAATATGGTACAGTAGAGAAAGAAATCCCCATCAGAGGAGGATATGGTCCACGGGACGTGACAGTCATAGACGACAGAACTATCGCTGTATCTTCATCTAATGGAGTACAGATAGTAGACGTGAATACCGGCACTGTGGATAGGACGTTTGATGTGGGATGGTGTTATGGATTGTCCTTCTATGATAGAATGTTGTACTGCTGTGTATCTAAGAAAGGCGTCATTTCTATTGAGATGTCTACAGGGAGAAATAAAACAATTATAGATGATAAACATGAATATCAGTCGTACTGTGCCGTGGCTAGTGGTCATTTATATTATACAAGAGCAGACATTAACAGTTTGCAGTGTTATTCCATTACGGGAGAGAAGAAATGGGAGTATGAAGACACAGCTTCGATCAATAGTCTAAGAGGCGTTACTGTTGACGGTAGCGGTAACGTCTACCTGGCATCTTATGGAAAGAATCAGATTCTAATGATATCTCCTGATGGACAAAGATGTAGAACGATACTGTCTGGTAAGGACAGGATCAAAGATCCATGGGGACTTTGCTACAAAAAGAACAAAAATCAACTTTGTGTTGTCTGTGAATATGGTCAGTGCTTCGTTTTCGAAATCAAATAGAATCGTGGCGATTAAGCAACTTAATAACCACAAGAATCACCAATACCACATTAATAAAATATAGGAACTCATTTTTAGCCGGGGTAATCGCTAGCGATTAGCCACGGCTATAGCTACGATAGCCTTTCTGTCAGCTTCATATGGTTTTTCCGGCGGTTCACCAAAAACCTTCCAATTTAAATATATCAATACACGCTTGCAATATAGTTCTTTTCCATATCTGTTTTTTTTCGTCGCTTTACTCGCAATTATGTAATAAAACTTTTTCTTTTAGTTTTCAAATTTTGTACAAGTATGTAAGACTGATGCGATAGTATTAATTGATGAATAACGAATACAAAAGCGGATTTATATTTTGTTTATAGGAGTGTTCGCCGATCTCATTAGTGATGTCATATTCACTAATTTGCATCTCATTAAGTGTCAAACTAGTACAAGAAATAAAACATCGATGGACAGGATAATTTACCCAAAGTTCAAATCCTCATAATTTTTTTATTTGATCAGATAAAATGGTTCTGTAAACGGTTCTTTGAAGAAGAATTTACAATTGATTATGAAAATAAGCAATTATAAGGCTTAAAAATAAATTTTCTGTAAAATTGTTTCTGGACCAAGTATTTTTTCAGAGAAAATTTTTAATCAACCAAATTTTTCGATTTTTAGAACCACTGAACATATTTATTTTCAAGATGCACTACAAAAACGATCTTTTTCTAAATTTGGTAGAACCAAAACTGGCAAAAGGATCTGAATAAAGTGTATTTTCTGGTGATATGACGAACGCATATATATACAGTATGCCAATCCCCTTTGGCCAAATTAAAAAAAACCAACGTGTGTTTCTATTACTTTTTTGTGTTGACTCATTGGTTTAACTGAATTGATAACTTCTGTACAGCATATTTGCTACAGCTTATCTGTATATTTGGTAGATTTTATTCTGCAGGCCAACAGACAACTTCCTTTATATAGTTTACTACAACTTTTTTTTCCGATGAGCAAGCAACATTTAATTCTGTAGGCTAACCAAACACATATTTCAAATTAAATGAGGAATAACCCATTAGAAGTTGTGAAAATTATGTTGAATTGTAAACTTTTGTTGATGTATAAAGCAATTAAAACAAATTAAAAAGAATAAAATTTCTCTCATTCTATAGTAAAGAATACAACTTAACAAGCTTAAGATTGCTAAAGGTTGTCAATGTCCTCATGTTAGACTTTGTTCAACTCGAAACTCAAAATAATATTGTTATACATACATCTGAGATGAATACAACTTAAGCAAAATCTGTTCTGTAACTCCTGTATAATTTATCACTTTAAAATGACATACAATCCAAAATTTCATCGAAATTTGTTAAGCAGTACCAGAGCAGTCACACTTACAAAGTATTGCTATAACCTCAAACTTACGTCACGGCGAACATTCCTATTTTGATGCTTCGTTTGCAGGCGCGCAATCACAATACATGTACATTGACAAAACTGTTGTACAATGTTTATTACTTATTTTAAAATTCTCTTTTATTTATTGAATTCCTAATTAAATTCTGTCAACTATCTTAAATGTGCCAATGGTTTCATTACATTGCAACAGGGGGTCAAAAAGGGGACTTCCGCCTTAAATAGACTTTTTTATTTGGGTTCCGATTTGCAATATCTTTTTTTTTCATTGGAATCCTTGTAAAATTCCCTGCCTACTTTTTACAATCAGATTTGAAATATTTCTTACCGTTTTGAGAAATAAGGGTTGAAGGGGCATAAGCCCATGTTTTAGAGTTTGTTGAGGCAAATAGTTTTACACAACAAATTAAGTTGTAGTGGGCCAGCCAAATGTTATGAAGCTTTAATATTATATCCACTGAAGGAAGAACGGTGTTGTATTTGGGGTTTGTGGCCAAAAAGGGCTAAAATGGGCGTATTTACAAAACGACTGCAGAATTTTTATTATTCATTCAATTTTGAAATTTTTGTTCATTGAATTCCTCGTTATATTCTGTCAATGGTGTTCATATATATTGCACTGTATTGCTACAGGGAACCAAAGACCGGCCACGCCCATAAAATCAAATCTTTAGTTTGGTTCAATTTTCAACATCTTATTTTCCTTGTGAAAATCATTTTTACACAAAAAGTAGCTTTTAATTTTATTTTTTGCTACACATAAACAATTTAAAATCTGTATATTACCCCGGCTGCCAGTACTTTCAGTACTTTGATTATAGATGTGTTGGTTGAAATTTAAAACTCTCGTTAAAAACTATTTATCTAAAGATTGAATGGTGTAGAACAATAAAAAGACGGAACAACTCAAAAAAATTGTGTGTTGTAGCCAAGGTTGTAGCTGTAAAAAATAATAAGGGAACGACCATTTGATTTTTGGGTGGGGCTATGGTGAAATTTGAATAAACAGAGAGTGCTTTGAACTGAAAAAAAAATGCAGGATGGTGTTTTGGCTGAAAAAAATATAGTAAGTCAAATCCAGGCTCATATTTTTCAATAAAAAGGCAGGGCGAAGAAAATATCCACAACGTTCACCCATAAAAAATCAAATGGTTGCTCCCCAAGTCGTAACGCCTATAATTTTTTTGTTAGTTAAGATAAATGTCGTAAATCAGCCTAAAAATAAACAGTTTATAAAAAGATTCATTGTTAACCATTCATTATAGATACTGCATATCACTCAATTCATAGGATAAAAAGTTTTCATTTATCAAATACAACTTTTTAGATAGACAAACAGGCATGATTAAATGTTCTTGAAAGTAAGTCAATTAAGAGGCTGTTCATGGGAAAACCATGCAAAAATGGAAATTTTGTCCAGTAGCAAGATTTTTATTATGTAAAAGGTATATGGCAACTGAAAGACCATCCTACAAGACTTATTCAAGCAAATTTATTTTTTTTTCGAAAAATTCAAGATGGCCGCCCTACAGGCCTCAATAGCTAAATATAGCTTTCATCTGATCTATCACTTATTTCAATCAAATTTTATTTGAAAATTTGACATTTTCATTGTGATTTTTTTTCAGTCTATGTAGATGGAATTAAAATTGTATCAATGTTCTTTTGAAAAAGTGATGTTTGGTCTTTCAAATACAGTGCAATTTTCGTAATTCATAATTTTGGTTTCTTTGGTACCTTTAGGTAGGACTTGGGCAGTATTCCAGACTGTTCAAAAATGCTGAAATTTGTTATTTTTAAGGGCACTTATTGTCCAAGGTAACGCTTTTTTATCCTTATCGTTTAGTAATTCAAAAACAATAACATATCAAGACAAGCATATCAAAAAGCCAAGCGGGGACATTTTGACTTAGCCACAGCCCCGGGAAAAATGACATGTTTTGATAATTCTACATAAAATCCACTTTTTAGGATTCAGTTTAAAACTCTGAATGTGTTTGCTTTGACGAATTAGTATTTCCATCGTCTGTAAAATGTACACAAAGCTATAAAAAACCTTACCATTGACTTTGAAAAAAAATTACAATTTTTCACATGTTGTACTATGCATATATGTGTTAGGGAAATCGACCACATATGGCTATTAATTTGATTAGTCTTCAGAGTCGCCCCAAACAATTCCATTAAATATACGAGTATACATCGATGACAAAATAAATATGAACAAGGAAAAAGAATAATGTAATCGGCAAAGCGAACATAGGAACACTTGAAAAGGGGGGGGGGGTGTTTTTTTTTGTCAGAAATCAAAGTGTCGCGACAGAATATTTTTTCATTATATTAGCATTATTTTATAATTTTATATAGCGGAAATCTTTCTTCGTGATATTTTTTCTCACCAAACCAAACTAGGAGGTCAAAACCTCTTTTACCGTTATTTTCCATCTTCGGTTCACACGACCAGTGATATTGATTCAAGATGACAAAGGAAAAGAGAATTCAAATGAATAGCAGAAATAGTATGATCCGTGAATGTAATGATTTACAAGTTCCGTTCATATTAGGTTGACTTGAAAACTTTAACAACACCAAACGGAATTCTACAAAAGATTTTTTTTGCCAAACAATCATTGTGACAATGTTGAAAATTTTCAATATTCTATTCTACTCTGCTTCTGTCTCATTGATATGACACTATTTCAAGCTAAGAAAATACGTGTTTGTAGAGCTCTTTTAGCTCTCAGGTTTTTTTTTCCTTTTGAGTTGTCATTTGACCCCTAGTATTGGAAAGGCTCTTAAAAGTAAAAGAAATTGTTTTTTTTCTATGTATTTTCCCTATAGAAAAAAAACTATTGCAGATCGAGAAAAGTCGTAGCTTGCAAAAATCTTCAGCCCATCAAACCCTACAAAAGTCTCCTCTGGGCCGAAGTTGCTAAATGTCCCTTACAGAGGGGTTGTGGTCTATTAACGATAGAATTAAAACTTGTGCTAAAAGTAAAGCTGTTTATTTCTTAAACCTTCAGCAAAAGTCTTTTTTGGATGGAGGTGTTACATGTAGGTGTTTCCTTATAGGAGTTACAGAAGAGTCCCATATGGCTTACACAGGGTTCTCACACGATCAGGGAAATCGGGAAAAGACCGGGAAGTTATTTTTTTTCTTATCCCGGTCCGGGACAACATAGGGAAAATTTCACCAACAACCTACATCTGCCAAAAAGTTCTACTTTACCCAAATTTACTACGGTAATATGTCCAAGACCAATAGTGATTGTCCTTATTTGAGTACGATTTTATAATAGATGTTTAATAAATCCTAGTTTTTAATCACTATTGTTAACATATTTAATTGGTTTGGTTTTTTGACATGTTGGATGAAAGTATAAGTTTGATTTTGTAAAATGGGACATTGATAATGGGTAAAAAGACCTTGAAAATTGCTTGAAATCGCTTGAGGTAAGGTTTGTCTGAACCCTGCAAAAGATCCGGCGAGCGATTCGGGCTCTTGGGAGTCTCTTGTCTAAACTAAATATGCCCAATACCATAAAACAACAGTAAAGAGATAGCAAAACATGCATGACGCTTTTTATCTTTTTTATCCAATCCAAAAATCGAAAAAAAAATGATTCTGTTTTTAGCTCACCTGACTCAAACGGCCATGTGAGCTATTGTCATCGTTAAGTGTCCGTCGACCGTCCGATAAATTTTCTTCAAAAATCTTCTGAAACCACTGAAGTGATTGCTTTTAAACTTTGTTCACTTGATCTTTAGGATGTCCTCTATCAAGTTTGTGAAATTTGTGCAGGCTGACCAACAAACATGGCCGCCGTTGCTAAAAATAGAACATGTGGGTCGCATATAACTCAAAAAGTATAAGTGATAGAGTAAATCATACGCGACATTCCTTCTTTAGCATCAAAAGCTCTACAAAACTCTCCTTTGAGTCAAAGTAGTGGGACGATTCCTTAAGCTTATAGGTGTTATTTGACAATTTTCACATGTACAGTTTTTTAACTTTATCTTGAAAACTGTAAGTGCTAAAGGAACAGTTCGCATTCGATAATTCTTAAGCTCATTGAGATCTACAAAATGATTTCATGGTAAAAATTGTCAGATGACCCCATATAGGGGAAATTGTCCTTTAAATGTGAAAATAGTGGTTTTTTTGTGTACTTGACCTTTAGAATGAAAGCTGTTACAAATAGAGACAAATGTTGCTTTATTAAATCTTCAGTTCCATTAGCTCTTCAAAAATATCCGTTAGGCTGAAGCTGTCAGATGACCCCTTATAAATATTATGGTCCCTGATTGTCAAGTTTTGGGTTATTGCCTTGCAGATTAAACCTATAAAAGATTAAGAAAAGCTTTTGCTTGCTTGAATGTGCTCTACAAAATCCTATACATGTAATGTGGAAATCGTATGGTGATCCTTTATTGGTAATTTTCAATGTTTTTCAGATACCCCAAATTATTTTCATTCCACCAGTCATTGAAGTTAGGTGAGCGATTCAGGCTCGCTCCTAGGAGCCTCTTATTAGTAAAACCCGACAATAAAGAGAAACGGAGGCTCCAAGGAGACTAAATCACTCACTATGTTTCAATGACTTAATGTAACAATATTTCACTCTGCCAATATCCCATCATGACAATGAAACCATTGGAAAGCTCTAATAAGCTAAGCATTTAAGCAAGCAAATGGGTGGCACAATATTGTGATGAAGAACAGAAATAATCTAAATATCACGTACAATATAATTTTTGGCATTTAACGGGCCATAACTCCTATAAGTGTCATCTGATAATTTAGACCTAATGACAATTTTGTAGATCTCAATCAGCTGAACATTTAAACAAGCAACAGCTTTTCTCTATCTGCAATAGTTTCATTCTATAGGCAAATAAAGGTAATAACAAAACTACCGAACTGGAATGACCAATCTCATAGTCCAGAGAAAATGACAAAACCGAATCAGTCACACCGGAGAATTGGTGGATCACAATGGTCCTGACTTGGTACAGGCATTTCAAACGAAATGGTGGGTTAAACCAGGTTTTATGGCGCCAAACCTCCCTCTTCCATCCATTGCGATCTTAGGATCCGGTAATGACCATAGAACACAACATAGTTGTAAACCACAATAGGGATATTGAGGTGATCATCTCAGTACAGCAGACCAGTCAAACACTAATTAAAACAATTAACTATCATATATTTAAACTCAATTTTGAACTTTTCTACTAGTGGCTGATAACGAAGAAAGAATTTTTTAGTGATCGTATGAGACGTATTTTTTTATAGCCCGGCTCCAAAAGTCGGTCACGAAGAAATCGATGTCTGATAAAAAAATCTGTGAACTGTGTGCAAGCTCTGGCATATCGAATAAGTTGTGAAATATAAACACCTTATGCAGGAGAAGAAGGTATATTGCTCTGAAGATTAGGAAAATTAATAATTTGAAAATTAAAATTGTCTTGTTTATCGTAAATTTTTGTACTGAGATGACCACCTGGGTCAAATTCGAGGTGAAAATCCAAGAAAGACGTGAAGCAATTTGATTCGGTGGTCTCTTTAATCTCCTATTCCGGAGGATATATTGAAGGAATCCAACTACCAAATGAAGTGTTATTGACAGAAAGGACATCATCAATATATCTGAATGTAAGATTAAATGACCTTGCCTCTTTCATCTTCTTGTTTTTACGAGTCCCTGCAGAAATTCAGTCTCGCAAGAGTATAAAAACAAATCGGCGAGGAGAGGAGCACAGTTTGTGCCCATTGGAATGCCGATTTGTTGTTGAAAAATCTCTCCTCCGAAGGTGACAAATATGTTGTCAATGAGGAAATCAAGCATACTGCAAACTTGTTCCAGTGTGTAACAAATTTTATCTTTGAAAGATGTTTTGGAAAAGAATGTAGAATTATAACCCAAAACAACAAAATTCCTAGAGTTTGAAAAGGCTTTTTCGAGAAGTTTTTTCAGGCGACATTTTAGTTTTTCGTGTGGTAAGGTAGTGTATAAAGTTGAAAAATCGATTGTTTTCAAAGAGTGAACCTCAGAAAATGATCTAGATTTAAAATGATCTAACAAATCCTTTGAGTTCTTCAAAATCCACATATGGTTAATTCCACTACGATTATAAATAGTGTCGCAGTGTTCTTGTTGACCTTCTTTGACAGCAGACAAGATTTTAGTTAAATGAACGAAAAGCTCTGTAGTTGAACATGATGAAGATCCAGCTATATACCTTTCTTTGTACGGATTTTTGTGAAGTTTAGGTATCCAGTACAAATATGGTAACTCTTTATGCTCCTCTTTCATTGGAATAACTGAAAGAGGACATAAAAGAGCTATGGTTGGCTATGATTTCATCTTTGTTAAATGTAGTCCGTTTGTATGTAGCACTAGCGGAAAACATGATAAAATGCCGTTACCCCTAAAAGGGGTCATCTGACAACTTCGACCTTTAGAGACTTTTAAAGAGCTCAATTAGCTAAACATTTAAGCAAACAAATTTTAAACCTTTTTCTCTATCTTCTTACCTTCACAATCTATAAGGCTAAAACCACTATTTTTGGAGTTTAAGGGGCCATAACCCCTATAAGAGATCATCTGACAATTTCGACCTAATAACAATTTTGTAGATCTCAATTCGCTGAACATTTAAGCAAGCAAAACCTTTTCTCTATATACTATAGTTCTTAATCTATAAAGCTAAAACCACTGTTTTTGGTTATTTAAGGGGCTAAACCTCTATATTGAGTCATTTGAAATTTTCAACTTAATGGACAATTTTTAGATCTTAATGAGATCTTATATAGTTCTTGAGATATAAGACAAAATTAGTGCAAAAAGCAGAAAAAATTAAGAATAGGGACTTTAACTCCCACACGTTTTGTAGGAATTTCTTCAAAATTTGGAGTCGGTAGATCTTGACGTGCTGATCACTTTAACTGTGCCAAAAATTCGATATATCTGTCACCGTTTTTGAGTTATTTGCAAAAACTGGTGTTTTCCTCCTGCTCTTTTTTTTGCAACGGCGGCCATATTTTATATCTGATCAATTTAGAATGAGTTTCGTTTGTAGCCAACATATCATATATCATTCCCACCAAGTTTCAGTAAAATTGATTTAGTAGTTCCGGAGAAGAAAAATTTTGAAATTAAATACGACGGAAGACGACGGATGCATAGTGATGGCATGAGCTCACCTGGCCGTCGGCCAGGTGATCTAATAATGATACAGAGGTACACAGATTTTTGTAACATCAACGGGAACTAGTTCACATTTTAATGCTTTATTAGTCATTTCGTTGCAACAAGGCATCCAATTTACCAGTCTCCAAGTTTACACCATAAACAAAGCTTGTACAGTATAGGTATAACAGGTTCTGATCAGAAGTCTTTTATTAAAAGGTATCGAGACGATTTCGTTTTTAGTAATAGCATTTTTATGTGGCAAAAATACTCTTTCAGGATATTTTTTTCAAGTTATATGGTCGATTCCTTACAATTCTGATTTTCATGTTTTGTGACTTTGTGATGAAGAACAGAAATAAAAGCGCCGTTTATTTGCTTTGGTAATGTCAATGCCAATATAAAATTTTGTGTGTCATGAATATTTTGAAGATAACGAGATGCTGAATAGGTGACGCCACACAACCAGCGTATTTCAACAGAAAAAAAAGATCCGCAGTAGAAATCAGACAACAGACACCAATGTGACACCGTGAATATGACCAGTAGTCGCAGTTTGCGATTTCGTGATTTGCTCCAGATTTAAAATATAATGCCAATCCTTAAAATGAAATGTCAACGAAGCATCCCATTCTGGACTAAGAAAATAACATAAGATGACGTCTATTAGCTTTGACAGAGATTCCTGGCTTTGGACGATGGCGGGGTTTAATATTTTTTTTCTTCACCCTCCATTTCAACACATCTCAAAATCACACAATAGAAATCAAATTGACGATAGTTCAATTTATCAAAAGAGTACCTGAGACACAAACATTACAAGAAAAAGTGAGACGTAGATGAACTCTCTTGAGAAAACTTATTGTTTGAACACCTTTCTTAAAATAAACTCTGATGAGTCTTAAATAGACGAAAAACGCGTCATAATTATTTCTCTGGAACTTTTTTTTGTATTTTTAATTTCATTTCTCATTTTCTGTACAGAACGTTGAGGTATAGGTTAAATGAAACAGATGTAAAATTAAGACCCTTTAAAACAAAACTTTCACAAAGCAACGTCATTTTGATTCAGCAATAGGACTTAATTGACTTTATTCATTTTAGATCAAATGATGGCCATACGTTTTCCATGTTTACCTTGAACATATTTCATTCTTTTGTGTATATGTATGATTGTGTTTTGTGCTTAAATGCAACATTCAGTTTTATAAATCAGCAATGCCTAACTGCTACAAACAAGATTGTATTGTTTCGTTGTATCGTGTAATTTTCCTGAAAATTTGCAAAAATATTCGCTTTAATTATATAAATTCAATCACAAAATCATAAGATTTTCGCATCATAGGTTTCTTGGGAAAATTTTCGTTGAACATAATGGAGTTTCAACATATCCGAATTTGATCAATCAGCAGCAATTAAAGTCCAAAAAGAAAGAGCTTGCAGCCATCACCGCGACCAATTTTTCAATCAGTTCTAGGTGAAAAAGACCCGATTCCGAACATATAACAACTGACTCAAAAACGACGGGTAGAATATCAGATTTGTTAAAATTAATACTAAAACGTATATGCTGGTAATGCTGTATATGCATATTTCAAGGAGTAACCTCTCATCAACAGCACTTGAAACAAGCATTGGAAGGTCAAAAACCAAAAGTATTGAACGAAAAGACTTAAAACCAAAAAAGTGCGAACAGGAAAGCCAAATCCAGCACCGAGGATATCGACCATTTGAAGTACAAGGAAAGAAACCTAGTGTTTTATACAATGTTGAATTTTGCAATAGGAAATTTCAATGACAGAAAACATTAAAATTTATTGGTAAATATAGGTGCTTTTTTCAACAATCATCAACATTTACCTAACACAAGTGATTTTCCTTTTCGTTTTTCGTTTTTCGTTTTTCAATTTTTTTTTTTCAAAAAAAATTTTTTTCGAATTTTTTTTTTTTCGATTTTGAATAGGAAAATGATTCATTTTCCTTTTCGTTATTCATTTTCCTTTTCGTTTTTCATTTTCCTTTTCGATTTTGAATAGGAAAATGACTCATTTTCCTTTTCGTTATTCATTTTCCTTTTCGTTTTTCATTTTCCTTTTCGATTTTGAATAGGAAAATGACCCATTTACCTTTTCGTTTTTCATTTTCCTTTTCGATTTTGAATAGGAAAATGACTCATTTTCCTTTTCGTTATTCATTTTCCTTTTCGTTTTTCATTTTCCTTTTCGTTATTCATTTTCCTTTTCAAATTTTTTTTTCAAATTTTTTTTTTTTGATTTTAAATAGGAAAATGACCCATTTTCCTTTTCGTTTTTCATTTTCCTTTTCGATTTTGAATAGGAAAATGACTCATTTTCCTTTTCGTTATTCATTTTCCTTTTCGTTTTTCATTTTCCTTTTCGATTTTGAATAGGAAAATGACCAATTTTCCTTTTTGTTATTCATTTTCCTTTTCAAATTTTTTTTTTCAAAAATTTTTTTTTTCGAATTTTTTTTTTTTTGATTTTGAATAGGAAAATGACCCATTTTCCTTTTCGTTTTTCATTTTCCTTTTCGATTTTGAATAGGAAAATGACTCATTTTCCTTTTCGTTATTCATTTTCCTTTTCGTTTTTCATTTTCCTTTTCGATTTTGAATAGGAAAATGTCCCATTTTCCTTTTCGTTATTCATTTTCCTTTTCAAATTTTTTTTTTCAAATTTTTTTTTTTCGATTTTTTTTTTATTTTGAATAGGAAAATGACCCATTTTCCTTTTCGTTTTTCATTTTCCTTTTTGATTTTGAATAGGAAAATGACTCATTTTCCTTTTCGTTATTCATTTTCCTTTTCGTTTTTCATTTTCCTTTTCGATTTTTAATAGGAAAATGACCCATTTTCCTTTTCGTTATTCATTTTCCTTTTCAATTTTTTTTTTTCAAAAATTTTTTTTTTCGATTTTTTTTTTTTGATTTTGAATAGGAAAATGACCCATTTTCCTTTTCGTTTTTCATTTTCCTTTTCGATTTTGAATAGGAAAATGACTCATTTTCCTTTTCGTTATTCATTTTCCTTTTCGTTTTTCATTTTCCTTTTCGATTTTGAATAGGAAAATGACCCATTTTCCTTTTCGTTATTCATTTTCCTTTTCAAATTTTTTTTTTCAAAAATTTTTTTTTCGATTTTTTTTTTTTTTTTTTATTTTGAATAGGAAAATGACCCATTTTCCTTTTCGTTTTTCATTTTCCTTTTCGATTTTAAATAGGAAAATGACTCATTTTCCTTTTCGTTATTCATTTTCCTTTTCGATTTTGAATAGGAAAATGACTCATTTTCTTTTTCGTTATTCCTTTTCCTTTTCGTTTTTCATTTTCCTTTTCGATTTTGAATAGGAAAATGTCCCATTTTCCTTTTCGTTATTCATTTTCCTTTTCAAATTTTTTTTTTCAAAATTTTTTTTTTTCGAATTTTTTTTTTTTTATTTTGAATAGGAAAATGACCCATTTTCCTTTTCGTTTTTCATTTTCCTTTTCGATTTTGAATAGGAAAATGACTCATTTTCCTTTTCGTTATTCATTTTCCTTTTCGTTATTCATTTTCCTTTTCAATTTTTTTTTTCAAAAATTTTTTTTTCGAATTTTTTTTTTTTTGATTTTGAATAGGAAAATGACCCATTTTCCTTTTCGTTTTTCATTTTCCTTTTCGATTTTGAATAGGAAAATGACTCATTTTTCTTTTCGTTATTCATTTTCCTTTTCGTTTTTCATTTTCCTTTTCGATTTTGAATAGGAAAATGACCCATTTTCCTTTTCGTTATTCATTTTCCTTTTCAAATTTTTTTTTCAAAATTTTTTTTTTTCGATTTTTTTTTTTTCGATTTTGAATAGGAAAATGACCCATTTATTCATTTTCCTTTTCGTTATTCATTTTCCTTTTCAATTTTTTTTTTCAAAAAATTTTTTTTCGAATTTTTTTTTTTTGATTTTGAATAGGAAAATGACCCATTTTCCTTTTCGTTTTTCATTTTCCTTTTCGATTTTGAATAGGAAAATGACTCATTTTCCTTTTCGTTATTCATTTTCCTTTTCGTTTTTCATTTTCCTTTTCGATTTTGAATAGGAAAATGACCCATTTTCCTTTTCGTTATTCATTTTCCTTTTCAAATTTTTTTTTCAAAAATTTTTTTTTTTCGATTTTTTTTTTTTTTTCGATTTTGAATAGGAAAATGACCCATTTTCCTTTTCGTTTTTCATTTTCCTTTTCGATTTTGAATAGGAAAATGACTCATTTTCCTTTTCGTTATTCATTTTCCTTTTCGTTTTTCATTTTCCTTTTCGATTTTGAATAGGAAAATGACCCGTTTTCCTTTTCGTTATTCATTTTCCTTTTCAATTTTTTTTTTTCGAATTTTTTTTTTTTTTTTTGATTTTGAATAGGAAAATGACCCATTTTCCTATTCGTTTTTCATTTTCCTTTTCGATTTTGAATAGGAAAATGACTCATTTTCCTTTTCGTTATTCATTTTCCTTTTCGTTTTTCATTTTCCTTTTCGATTTTGAATAGGAAAATGACCCATTTTCCTTTTCGTTATTCATTTTCCTTTTCAAATTTTTTTTTTCAAAAATTTTTTTTTCGATTTTTTTTTTTTTTTTTGATTTTGAATAGGAAAATGACCCATTTTCCTTTTCGTTTTTCATTTTCCTTTTCGATTTTGAATAGGAAAATGACTCATTTTCCTTTTCGTTATTCATTTTCCTTTTCGATTTTGAATAGGAAAATGACTCATTTTCTTTTTCGTTATTCCTTTTCCTTTTCGTTTTTCATTTTCCTTTTCGATTTTGAATAGGAAAATGTCCCATTTTCCTTTTCGTTATTCATTTTCCTTTTCAAATTTTTTTTTCAAAATTTTTTTTTTTTTTTCGAATTTTTTTTTTTTATTTTGAATAGGAAAATGACCCATTTTCCTTTTCGTTTTTCATTTTCCTTTTTGATTTTGAATAGGAAAATGACTCATTTTCCTTTTCGTTATTCATTTTCCTTTTCGTTTTTCATTTTCCTTTTCGATTTTTAATAGGAAAATGACCCATTTTCCTTTTCGTTATTCATTTTCCTTTTCAATTTTTTTTTTCAAAAATTTTTTTTTTCGATTTTTTTTTTTTTTTGATTTTGAATAGGAAAATGACTCATTTTCCTTTTCGTTATTCATTTTCCTTTTCGTTTTTCATTTTCCTTTTCGATTTTGAATAGGAAAATGACCCATTTTCCTTTTCGTTATTCATTTTCCTTTTCAATTTTTTTTTTCAAAAATTTTTTTTTTCGATTTTTTTTTTTTTGATTTTGAATATGAAAATGACCCATTTTCCTTTTCGTTTTTCATTTTCCTTTTCGATTTTGAATAGGAAAATGACTCATTTTCCTTTTCGTTATTCATTTTCCTTTTCGTTTTTCATTTTCCTTTTCGATTTTGAATAGGAAAATGGCCCATTTTCCTTTTCGTTATTCATTTTCCTTTTCAAATTTTTTTTTCAAAAATTTCTTTTTTCTATTTTTTTTTCTTTTAGATTTTGAATAGGAAAATGACCCATTTTCCTTTTCGTTTTTCATTTTCCTTTTCGTTATTCATTTTCCTTTTCAAATTTTTTTTTTCAAATTTTTTTTTTCGATTTTTTTTTTCGATTTTGAATAGGAAAATGACCCATTTTCCTTTTCGTTTTTCATTTTCCTTTTCGATTTTGAATAGGAAAATGACTCATTTTCCTTTTCTTTATTGATTTTCCTTTTCAATTTTTTTTTAAATTATACCGACGTTCATTGGACATAGGAAAATCTCATTTAATGCCTAATATGATAAATGGTTTTAATCTAAATATTCGGCTTAAGAAATAATTGTTCTGTAAAATATTATATTTTTCAAAATATTACAATAAAATTTTATTCTATGGAAACGGTGCCAAACTGGTAGGTCTCAGAAGAAAAAAACGGCATTTTTACGTTATAATTGTACATTTTAAAAGGGAAAATGAGTGATGTGTGTGATAAGAATCTTGCATGCAACGTTCTTTTGAAACAGAGGATAGCAGTTTGAGTGCTGTCTTGCAAACAAACTGATTGACACAATTCTTAATGGCATGCGCCCTCGAATTGCTAATAGTTTAACAAAATTTTAGCAATTAAAGAAAAAGTGGCCCCTTTAAATTTGCAACAACTTAGTCAAAATTCTTATTGATATTGCAACAACTGATGATAGAAAGCACGACTTTTTTATGTGATGTAATTTCATTTTTTTTGTATGCTGTGTTTCTTTTTTAAAAGGGTATATAACGTTAACACGACAAAGAAACACCTGTTGAAATGTAGCAAAACTTTGTGAAGAGTTTGTGGGGTAGCCGATAATATTAAAGCACAAGCAAGACTAATATTTTTTTTAATACTGAAAACTTATTTTCAGATTATAAGCGAGATACCGGAATAAAAGAACAAAGTTGCTATTAAAGAATACTTTACGAAAGGCACACAGGTCAATGCGCACAAACTGGTCAATATGGAAAAGCGCAGTATAAAAAAATCATAGACTTATTCTAATACTTTTACATTTCACGCATAACTATGAATAGTAAAAGACAACAAAACTTTGGGTGAGAGACAACAATAGAATATAATATATCAAAAGGAATATAAAACCGAATTAAACTTTGTCACCACCAATGAATTAGGCTATCGACAAAATACATGCATATACATGTATAAATAGATTAAAGAGGCGAAATTATCTATCCATTGTTCACCGCACATCCATAAAAGATAATGAGATGTGGGATAAGTGTACGCGACACAGCTTCAACATTGACAACGATTTAAAACATCAACAACGAACAACAACCAGTAGCCTTCAATGTGACCAGCGGTCGCTGCTCACTGTTTTGCAATTGGCCTTAGATTGAAAATAAACTACATATGATTCAAGCCAAATCCTAAAGTGTCGATAAAAGAGCCCCTTCTTGACATAAAAACAAATAGCATAAAAATACGACGACTTTGGTTAGGACATACTTAGGACATGAAAGTATTATATGAATCTCATGTGTCATCGATGGAGATATATGTTAAAAATATGCTTTTTAAAGTGATTTATAATCTTTGAACTTTTAAAGTTTAAGTAGTATTCTAATTAAAAGTCAGGTAGAGAGTAGAACATCATTTTTGTTATTCAGTCTCTTTTGCTTAGATTAATTTATTTGGTTACAAAACCAAATTTCAACAAGATTTCATATTTGATTTTATTCTAACATATGAACACAGTATATGAAAATATAACTTCCCAGAAAGAATAATCTTTGACTGGTTAGGGAGCGATCATTTGATTGTTAAAAGGGAGGGGGCTATGGTGAACTTTGAAATAAAAAGGCAGGATGGCAAACATCCAGAAATAAAATGGCAGGACAGTGCTTTGAATTAAAAAAGGCAGGATGGTATTTTTTGCTAAAAAAGTTTATAAAAGATTGAAAATAAAACAAAAAATGCGCGTGCTACCGCACATAAAAAATAGGCTAGTTTTTTTTCCGAAAATAAAAGGCAGGAAGAAAATATCCATAGCCCACCCTCCCCCTTTAAAATCAAATAGTTGCTACCTTATAAAGATAATTTTTGACAAATGACAAACTTTGGCCGACATATTGAGGTGGACTGATACACAAATTTAAATTTGTTTATGCGTTAATGCTGATGTTTTTATAATATTCGCATAATTAATCCTCCTATGAATTTTAACTTGTTTACAAACATTATTAATAATTCTTTTCTATGTTTGTTGTAAAGTAATTTATTTAAGATTTACTGTTGATTTTTTTTTTAAATCTACGTTTCATAGGGTAGCTGGGTATACTTAAAGTTCAGCGTCAAACATGAAGTAGAAGTCAGAAACAACCAAAAGGTCTCTAAAAATACCTTTTAATACCTATAGTTTGTTATACTGAACTTTAAAACCAAATTTTAAATCATTCTCATGTGCGGTTTCTGGGAAAATTTTAACGGGAATTTGTATACCAATTTTCATATCGGCTCAGCACGCGAGTACCAAACGGGAAATTGAAGTCGGACAGTTCCAGAAATCGCTTAGTACATACAATTCAGTATACTGAAGAGCCTGTCAAATTTTAAAACATTTTCTTGCACAGTTTGTGAAAACAAACCCAGAGGCAATTTATTTTATTTAATTCACATATCGGCCAGCCGATAAATAAGGCGTAGAAATCCGACAGATCTTAAAATTTCTAAGAAAATACTGTTTGTCATTCTTAACCACCCAAATTTCAAATATGAGTAGTTCTCATGCATGGTTTCCGAAAAATGCTTGACAGAAATTTTCGTACGGACAAACGTGCATAAGTAAAACGGTATGCCCCCGACACGGTTATTGTCACAGTGGCAAACATAAAGTAAACAGATTTACATGCATATGCATTTGAAAAAGACAAACATGTTTAAAATCAAAATGTCACAAAATTGTCACCAAAGTTTGCTAGTTGCGCCTCTTTATACGTCTATTAATTAAGTAACCATTACAACATCTGCATATGGTGAACATATGTCATTTTATGTCTTTTTACCCAACACCGTTGTCTCCTTGACCGCCTTTAACTAGATATACGTCTGATACAGTCTTTACAAAGTTTTTCCTCGATATCAGCCATTGCGGACAAAAAATTGTCAGATGAAATGGATCGTGATTGTTTATTAGTTTTGGTTGTTTGTTTTTCTGAGATGATCACCTTACTATCTCTATATCTTGTGTGTCTCACAACGTTTAACCGTGTTGTGTTTTCTGTTACTACTGTACGCTCGGGTCGCAATGAAATAGAAAGGCTTGGTATCATAAAACCTGGTTAAACCAACCATTTCTCTGGAAATGCCTGTGTACTAAGTCAGGACCATCGTGATCTTTAAGTTCTCTGATGTGTCTCTGTATTGTTTCGTCTTTTCTTCTTGGGCATTTGATATTGAACACCACAGCTCGATAGTTATACTATAACCTTTATTATTGGACCGATCATAGGCTAGGACCTTTAGCCAAAAGGTTAATGTTGCCAAATACCATTTTAATATGAAGAGCATAGACATACACGTACCAGTTAAACAAAACAAAAAAAAACGATTAAGAGGTCAAATTATGACTATGTTTAACCTATGCGGATGATAATTCCTCTTCCAAAGGGTTCAATTGTCCGGCAAAAATGAACAATAATTTCAGATCACATCTGATCTAAACCTTAAACCAAACTTGATAGAAACATTTTATGAGATGCTGATGATCATATTTCTTAACTCAAATCATTCAAGAATAGGAAAATCAAGATTTAAAAAAAGAACATGTTATGCTATTTTTCGTTGTAAAAGGAGTGACACACCGGTATCATACACTTTTCCTCACGTCAAAACCTTTTTGTTTCAATAAAATCATCAATAACTTGATCATCAATTGGAAGAAACTGTAGAATGGTCAAACTGTATACAATGTACAACAAATTGCAGGCTAGAAAGAAATAAAGAGTAGTCCAGTTAAATACAACGACAAACCGAACATGATAGCAGAATAATAGCGGCAGCGAAGTATCAATGGGACATGTTAATAGTCCCAAAAGGCGAATACACAATCAGTTAAAACTAAACAAACAAAAAAGAGGAAGCAATCAGCAACGGCTTTTCGCGAACTCAAATCGTAACGAGAATGAACTCAGATGCCCCGGAAGGATAAGTACGTATTTCGTTCTTGTTGCAACACACTCGCCGCGTTCATAACGGTCAATTACAAATGAAAGCAAAACTAAAAAACTGAATTACATATATAACATGCATTTCAAAAATTTTACTCTTTGCGCTTATAGATCAATCATTTTCAGTTTGCAGAATAAAATGCAGTGTCAGAACACGAGCTCGTTGATTTCCAAAAGCTGAAAAGTTCATCGTAGGAAAACATAATAATTTTAAAGCAAAGCACACTTATAAAAAAATACCCAGGATTGTAGTATGGCCTGATAAGTCACAGAACACTGATGGATAGTTTCACGATTGACTGGAAGTTTTCAACCTATTAGGACAAAATGAAGCAGAGGTATCAATGGGGTATCCGAATGTCAAAAGTCCGAAAGGGCAGAGACAAAACCAGTAAACACCAACAAGAACGGGACAAAACCAGACAACATGTAAAATATGGAAACACAAAATACTGAATATCAATCAACAATGCGAACTCCAGTCGAAACAAGAGTGAACTCAGGTGCTCCGGAAGAGTAAGCAGTTCCTTTTTACGTTAGAAATAAAAAGAAAAGAGTCCCTTCATGCACAGCTCCGGAAACTTATTAGGGACACGCATACAAAAAAATTTCTCGCCACGGCGAGTTACTATCTCGCCTTGGTGACTTATTATCTCGCGTCGGCAAGTTACTATATCGCCGTGCGACTTACTATCTCGACCCGGCGACTTTTTATCTCGACCCGGCAAGTTACTAACTCGCATCGGCGACTTACTATCCCGCCTCAGCGACTTATTATCTCGCCCCGGGGACTTATTATCTCGCCTCGGCGACTTATTTTCTCGCCCCGGCAAGTTACTATCTCGCCCCGGCGACTTACTATCTAGCATCTGCGACTTATCATCTCGCCTAGGCGAGTAAATATCTCGCCGCGGCGACTTGTTACCCCGCCTCGGCGACTTATTATCTCGCCACGGCGGGTTACTATTTCACCCCGGCGAGTTAATTCTCTCGCCCTGGCGACTTATGATCTCCCGGTGGCGAGTTAAATATTACATTATATCAAACAGAAAGTAGGACTTTTGGGGGCAAAAAATCGCTTTACACCTAATGGTACAATAATACAGCGATACATGCTAAATAACTGTAGTTCCTTTTGATCTGTTTTTACAATATCTTGTATAAAATGTATATGGGATCGTGTCTCTCTGGCATATATTCCATATTTTTTTCTTCTTAATAAAGACTTCGATGAAAATTCTTTATAATGTCACTACATGTGAAAAAAATCAAGTTCTCGACAAACAGGAAGTAGGCCTTTTTGGGGCATAAAATCGCTTTATACCTAATAGTACAATAGGACAAAAATGCATGACAAATATCAAGAGGTTTTTTAATGTAGTTGCTGAGAAAACTGTGACGGAAGTTTTTGTGTTGAGGCATAATGAAGGACGCAAAGCTACGGATTGTGACACATTGTCTCCTATATTTCGCTTTGAAACACGTTGTAAGCGACATAAAACAGATTTCCAGGAGCCTGGATCGCTCACCTGGCTTCTAGGACTGAATGTATCAATATTTTTCATTGCCAACATCCATCTTGAACCTTTGTAGTGCTCATTAAATGAATGGGCTTTTAAACAAGCAACTGCTTGTCACTATTTTCTATCGTAGCACACCGCCTATAAAGTACAATCCACTTTTTGTTTTGGAAATTTCACCCAAATGGACAATTTTGTAGAGCTCAATTACCAAAACTTTTAAGTATGCAAAACCTTTTCCTTATATTCGTTGGTTCACATTCTATAAGGCTAAAAATTATGAAAGGATATGGAGCAAAATGAGCACGAGACCATATCACAAATAAAAACTGCAACTGCAATTAATCTTAATGAGCTGTTTGGCCATTGTGGTAATATATTCCTCTTTAAAAGTACTTGGACCCCAGAGATAAGAAATCCACATTATAAACATGAAGCTCCCAACTGGCTATAACAACGTACTCAATGTATCAATATTTCCCATTGCCAACAGCCTGGAACCACTGTAAAGCTTAATTAACTGGAAATTTAAGCAATCAAAACCATAATTATGTCTCCCAAACGAAAGTTTGGAGACATATTGTTTTTACTCTGTTTCTTCTTATTATTTTTCTTCTTCTTTCTCCCCGCCATGAACTTGTCCGGGTGAGATCTCAGAAATGGCTTGACCGATTTGCACGAAACTTTGCATGATGGTAGACGGGTCTTTGAAAGGGAGCCTAACCTTTTCGAAATTTTTAAGATGGCCGCCATTTTCAAAATGGCCGCCATCACTCTAGGGAACCCTAAAATTATCTCGAAAACTACTGGATGGATTTTGACCAAATTTGGACGTTCATTGACAAAAAAAACAAAAAAACTTGTCTGGTGAAAAAAAAATATTTTCAAAATGGCCGCCACTGAAAATTGACAAAATTTGAAAATGTAAACCGATTTGTACGAAACTTGGTACATTTATAAAACAACGTAAGGCGACCTCACATCTATAAATAAAATTTTCAAGATGGCCGCCGTTTAAAAATGGCCGCCATCCAAAGTTGTAAAAATTGACCGATTTCAACCAAACTTGGTTTGGTAACCTAGGTGGGTAGAAGGCTGAAATTTTGTAGATGAATAGAGCAAACGGAGCTCTTCAATATTATGAAAAAAAATTCTAAAGCGATATTTATGGTTTTCGAGTTATACACAAAATTGTGATTTTTCCGGCCCAAAATTCCAAAATTCGTCAACATGCTTTGATTTCGACAAAATTTTGTATCTAGGAGTTTTAAAGGATGGCGAATTAAAATATGATGTCAAAAATGTGTTCGTTTGGGAGACATATTGTGTTGGGCATCCCCAACACAGTCAGCACTTGTTTTCATTATCTTTTATCCTTTCAATGTATAAGGCTTCAAGGGGACAATAACACTTATAGCGTTGTCATCTGACAATTTTAATTCTTGGACAATTTTGAAAAGCTCTATTAGCTGAACATGAAGGCAAACAAAACCTTTTCTCAATCTTTCCACGGTTCCATTCTGTTCAGATAAGGATAACAACGGGGTACCAGCCTATCGTTATGAAAAATCACTTGAAATCCAAATGTGATACAAGTAGCACAAGCCTCGGATTTATCGTGTATGTCTGGGTTAATCTTCGAGAAACAAGAGGCTCCAAGGAGCCTGAATTGCTCACTGGTCCTTGAGCCATAAGGGTCTTTTCTTTAAGGAGTCATCTGACAACTGATACTCAATGGAGACTTTTGTGAAGCTCTAGTAAAGAGATGAATGTATTAGCAAGCAACATCTTTTTTTATCTGCATTAGTTTTCAATCTATAGGACAAAAAATTAAGAAACGCTATTTTTGACCTGTAAAGGACCATGACCCCTATAAGTGGTCATCTGACAACTTCGACCCAATGGAGATTTTTGTAGAGCTTAATGAGCTTAACATTTAAGCAAGCAACAGCTTTTCTCTATCTGCAGTAGTTTTCATTCTATAGGACAAAAACATGAAAAACGCTATTCTTGACCTTAAAAGGGCCATAACGCCTATAAGGGGTCATCTGACAACTTCGACCCACTGGAGACTATCGTAGAGCTTTTGATTCTGAAGAGCCTTAAATCCTCAATTTTTTTCTATCTGTTATTGTTGCTGAGTTATAAGCCATTTTAAGTGATTTTACCCTATGTTCTATTTCTAGTAACAGCGGCCATGTTTTAATCGAATCATTTCAAAATTAATTTTTTTTGTGTCAACATTTCATAAATCATTCCTGCAATGTTGAGTCAAATTGGTTCAGTGGTTTCAGAGGAGAAGATTTTTGAAATTGTTAATGAACGACGGACGACGACGGACAAAAGTTCAATTAAATACAATAGTACATTACCAACAGAACAGTTATACATATAAGTTAAGATATTAAAATAATACGTGCCTTAATTGGAAGCCAATGCAATTCAAACAGAGCTTGTTTAGAACTGTCATACATAGAACGACACAATACAAGTTTAGCACACATTTTCTGAATTATATCAAGTTTTGACAATTCAGTTTGTGAAATACCATACAATATTATATTACAGTAATCTAAGTGAGATATAACCAAAGATAGTACTAGGGTTTCAGTGGCTTCTTTTGACAGGAATTTTACATTTTCTTTTTATGCGCTCTTTAAAATTCAAAGATTCATCTATAATACACTAAGATACCTACTACAGTTTTCAGATTTAATTTGGTTTTCACAGATGTTTATTTCAAGTTGTTTCTTACTTTCAAATAGAATGAACTGTGTTTTTGCATTGTTCAATTTTATTTTGTTATGGTTCATTCATTCATTGATGGTCACTGCATAGTCCTGACGTTCTGTAACGGCACGTGTTCCTCTGTTACCGATGGTTTAATTCTCGTCTGTTTGCCGTGTGATCGTCTGCAAAACCATACACTGAATGGAGGGAGGGACTATGTCAAAAATTGTTTCTGCATAGGTTAGGTAAAGCCACGGCCCGAGGCTTGCAACTTCCCTGTGGAACACTGCAGTCAAGTGCTAGCACTGAGGACACATTGGAGTTAACATCAACTCGGCAATTACGGGGCCTCATATACTAGTACGACTCCATCCATTGCAATGCATAATGACTTTTTTTAACATTCAGCAATATGTCATGTTCTACTGTGTATGTGTTACCGGTCTTCCAGTTTTTCGGTCCCTAGCTTGTCTGATGAAGGTTTATCTAGAAAAGCGCTAAACGCAGTGAAATTCATTTTGATCTTTTTTTAAATAATATGATGTCTATATGTGAATCGCGTCTTTCTGGCACACATTTCATATTCTTTCGTTTTAATGTTTACAACCATGTTGTGTTTTTGTTACTACCGGATCATATGAATGTAATTGAACAGGGAGGTTTGGCGCCATAAACGTTTCAAATTTGAACGCCTCTACCAAGTCAGGAATATTTTGATCATTCATATATCCGGCGAGTGCTCTTGATTTGTCTTTTGCAATGAATATTTGAGATTGATTCTTCACAAGTTCGTTATTTTTTTACTCTTGCAAGAATTTTGATATAGTTCTATGGCCGTTTTGAGCTTTTTGCAATAAACCTGTTATTTAACCCTCCTGCTCTATTTTAGCAACAGCAGCAGGTTTCATCGGATCAATTTAACTAGGGGCTCCCAGGAGACTGAATCGCTCACCTGGTCTAGTATGCTTATATGAACGTTTTGTGCAAATAAAATCTTAAATGGAGACTTTTGTAGATCTTTTCATTCTGAATGAGGATGGTGACTTCAAATTTCTTCCGTCTATTATTGTTTTTGGGTTTCTATGCCCTTAAGTTAGTTCCCCCGTGCGGGGCCCGGGTGGCGAATAGGCCCGCAGCAGAGCCTAGCTTGTCGTAAGAGGCGACTAAGGGTCTTGGGATTCTGACGTCGGGTCAGTGCTCAGCCCACATAGCGACCAAGTGTGTACCCTAGGTGGCTGAATAGGGTTGCCCTCGTCCGCGGGGGTTGTCAGGTCTATAATACGGAAACCCTGACCGCCGACCATAGTGGGCCAACGTGTGTGAAGAGTGCCACGCTCCATGCACGTAAAAGACCCCTTTGTGGACCGCCAAGTAGTGCACCACATAGGCTAAATTTTCCGCCCCTACCCACCTCTCCCCTTTTCCTGTGGTTCTTCAAAATTTACTGGTCCTTTGTTTCCCACCCTACCCCATATTTCATTTATCATCATCGTTTCATGTTCATTTTATCATCCTTTTCTTGTTCATCGCCTGTAAATAACCTATATAGCGTTGCACGGGCGTAAAACGCCAACTCACTCACTCACTCACTCACCTTAAGTTAGTTTTATCCCTGGAGGTAGGATGTTCTATTTATGTCGCCTGCAACGTGTTGCAGATGCGACATGGTATAGGGATTACTTAGGCTCCATCCGTCGTCCTGCAGTTTCACAAAAATTTCCGTCGCAGTTTTCCAGGCAACTTTATTCCACAGCCTCTTGATATTTAGCATGTAGCTTCACCCCAAAGTACTATAAGGTGTAAAGCGATTTCATGCCCGAAGAATACCTACTTACTGTTTGACGAATAATTTAACGTTTTATATACAATGAACATATATGCAAAATTTTCGTCGCAGTTTTCCGGGCAACTATATGCCACAGCCTTTGATATTTGGCATGTAGCTTCATCCCATTGTACTATAAGGTGTAAAGCGATTTTATGCCCGAAAAAAAAACTATTTATGTCAATACTAAACGTTTTATTTTCAATGAACATATATGCAAAATTTTCGTCGCAGTTTTCCGGGCAACTTTATTCCACAGCCTCTTGATATTTGGCATGTAGCTTCATCCCATAGTACTTTAAGGTTAATATAAATTTTATGCCCGTAAAATAACTATTTTCTGTTTGACGACTACGTTTAAACGTTTTATATACAATGAACATATTCGCAAAATTTTCGTCACACTTTTCGGGTAACTGCATGGAACAGACCACTTAACGTTTTATATACAATGAACATATACGCAAAATTTTCGTCACACTTTTCGGGTAACTGCATGCAACAGACAGACCACTTGATACTTTGCATGCAGCTTCAGCCTCTAGCGTTTTATATGGTATAGAGAGTTTTAATGCCCGTAACTCAGCTACTTCCTGTTTACAAGAAAACATAGATACGCAAGCGACATATGCCTTCCGGGGAAGGCTGCATTTAGTTTTAGCAACAGCCACCATATTTGTGGATGGATTAAAAATCCCAAATCAAACTTTTTGCATAATACCCTAAGGTACATTTATGCCAAATTTTACTTCATTTTTTGCCTTCTCGTTTTGTATAAAATGATTTAAAAGTTGCTAACAACGATGGCGGACGCCAAGCAATGACAAACTAAAAATTAGCAAAAACCGACAAAAAGGGCAATTACTCCAGCATCAGTTATCAGATTTTTACGGAAATTTGTCCACAGGTAGTTTTCATCATTCTGAAATTGTTTACCCCTCAAAGAATGTGGCTTAACCTAACCATTTTTGCGTTATTTTAAAAAAAAAAGTGCTGTTTTACCCAATGTTCTATTTTTAGAATCAGCGGCCATGATTTTCTAAGAATAAGAAATCCCCACATCAGTTCCGTGCAGGACACCCTAAGAAACAAATATATCAAGTTTCAAGTTTGGTTGCATTTGTCCAAGCAGTTGTAGAGAAGATTTTTGAAGTTATAAAAGTAAAAATCGGCAAAAGATGTCAAAAAGAGCAATAACTCCGTAATGGGTTAGCCGATTTTTACGGGGAAAAAATGGCGCAAAAATCTTTCGTTACCCGCAATTTTTTTAAAGGATAAGTCGCCGGGGCGAGACAGTTAACTCGCCAGGGCGAGATAGTAAGTCACCGAGGCGAGATAGTATTTAGCAGGGGCGAGATAATAAGTCGCAGGGGCGAGATAGTAAGACGCCGGGGCGAGATATTAAGTCGCCGAGGCGAGATAGTAACTCGCCGCAGCGAGATAATAAGTCGCCGGGGCGAGATAATAAGTCGCCGAAGCGAGATAGTAACTCGCCGCGGCGAAATAATAAGTGGCCAGGGCGAAATAGTAACTCGCCGCGGCGAAATTTATTTCATGCATGTCCCTAATAAGCTTCCATACATAACATATTCGTGAACCTTAACATTTTGAACTCTTATGACTCTAGCTGAAACACTAAGTAAAAATTAATTCAACAAATTACGATAACAAACAAAACAATGTATTTCCAAAATTAACAATTTTTAGGTTATATATTCTGCAATTTACAGTAGAAGACTCTGAATAATTACAGTGGATAAAAAAAAATTTCAAATCGAAGCTTGGTTGAAAGAAATATCTACACATTTGTGGGACTGTAACATTACAACTAGTAGGGTTAAAATGGGGGGGGGGGGGGGTTCTAACGTTTAGAAAAGACAACAAATTTGAAAATTAACCTTGAGAGTTATACGGGCCATTTTCCTATTCAAAATCGAAAAGGAAAATGAAAAACGAAAAGGAAAATGAATAATGAAAAGGAAAATGAGTCATTTTCCTATTCAAAATCGAAAAGGAAAATGAATAACGAAAAGGAAAATGGGCCATTTTCCTATTCCAAATCGAAAAGGAAAATGAAAAACGAAAAGGAAAATGAATAACGAAAAGGAAAATGAGTCATTTTCCTATTCAAAATCGAAAAGGAAAATGAAAAACGAAAAAGGAAATGGGTCATTTTCCTATTCAAAATCTAAAAAAAAAAAAAAAAAAAATCGAAAAAATTTTTTTTGAAAAAAAAAATTTGAAAAGGAAAATGAATAACGAAAAGGAAAATGGGCCATTTTCCTATTCAAAATCGAAAAGGAAAATGAAAAACGAAAAGGAAAATAAATAACGAAAAGGAAAATGAGTCATTTTCCTATTCAAAATCGAAAAGGAGAATGAAAAACGAAAAGGAAAATGGGTCATTTTCCTATTCAAAATCTACCAAAAAAAAAATAAAAATCGAAAAAAAAAAATTTGAAAAAAAAAATTTGAAAAGGAAAATGAAAAACGAAAAGGAAAATGGGTCATTTTCCTATTCAAAATCGAAAAAAAAAATCGAAAAAAAAACTGAAAAGGAAAATGAATAACGAAAAGGAAAATGGGCCATTTTCCTATTCAAAATCGAAAAGGAAAATGAAAAACGAAAAGGAAAATGAATAACGAAAAGGAAAATGAGTCATTTTCCTATTCAAAATCGAAAAGGAAAATGAAAAACGAAAAGGAAAATGGGTCATTTCCTATTCAAAATCTAACAAAAACAAAAAAATCGAAAAAAAAAATTTTGAAAAAATTTAATTTGAAAAGGAAAATGAATAACGAAAAAGAAAATGGGTCATTTTCCTATTCAAAATCGAAAAGGAAAATGAAAAACGAAAAGGAAAATGAAAAACGAAAAGGAAAATGAATAACGAAAAGGAAAATGAGTCATTTTCCTATTCAAAATCGAAAAGGAAAATGAAAAACGAAAAGGAAAATGAGTCATTTTCCTATTCAAAATCTAAAAAAAAAAAAAAAAAAAATCTAAAAAAAAATTTTTGAAAAAAACAATTTGAAAAGGAAAATGAATAACGAAAAGGAAAATGGGCCATTTTCCTATTCAAAATCGAAAAGGAAAATGAAAAACGAAAAGGAAAATGAATAACGAAAAGGAAAACGAGTCATTTTCCTATTCAAAATCGAAAAGGAAAATGAAAAACGAAAAGGAAAATGAATAACGAAAAGGAAAATGAGTCATTTTCCTATTCAAAATCGAAAAGGAAAATGAAAAACGAAAAGGAAAATGGGTCATTTTCCTATTCAAAATCGAAAAAAAAAATCGAAAAAAAAAAATTTTGAAAAAAAAAATTTGAAAAGGAAAATGAATAACGAAAAGGAAAATGGGTCATTTTCCTATTCAAAATCGAAAAGGAAAATGAAAAATGAAAAGGATAATGAATAACGAAAAGGAAAATGAGTCATTTTCCTATTCAAAATCGAGAAGGAAAATGAAAAACGAAAAGGAAAATGGGTCATTTTCCTATTCAAAATCGAAAAAAAAAAATTCGAAAAAAAAAATTTTGAAAAAAAAAATTTGAAAAGGAAAATGAATAACGAAAAGGAAAATGGGTCATTTTCCTATTCAAAATCGAAAAGGAAAATGAAAAATGAAAAGGAAAATGAATAACGAAAAGGAAAATGAGTCATTTTCCTATTCAAAATCGAAAAGGAAAATCAAAAATGAAAAGGAAAATGGGTCATTTTCCTATTCAAAATCGAAAAAAAAAAATTCGAAAAAAAAAATTTTGAAAAAAAAAATTTGAAAAGGAAAATGAATAACGAAAAGGAAAATGGGTCATTTTCCTATTCAAAATCGAAAAGGAAAATGAAAAATGAAAAGGAAAATGAATAACGAAAAGGAAAATGAGTCATTTTCCTATTCAAAATCGAAAAGGAAAATGAAAAACGAAAAGGAAAATGGGTCATTTTCCTATTCAAAATCGAAAAAAAAAAAAAAAAATCGAAAAAAAAAAATTTTGAAAAAAAAATTTGAAAAGGAAAATGAATAACGAAAAGGAAAATGGGTCATTTTCCTATTCAAAATCGAAAAGGAAAAGGAAAATGAATAACGAAAAGGAAAATGAGTCATTTTCCTATTCAAAATCGAAAAGGAAAATGAAAAACGAAAAGGAAAATGGGTCATTTTCCTATTCAAAATCGAAAAAAAAAAAAAAAATCGAAAAAAAAATTTTTGAAAAAAAAAATTTGAAAAGGAAAATGAATAACGAAAAGGAAAATGGGTTATTTTCCTATTCAAAATCGAAAAGGAAAATGAAAAACGAAAAGGAAAATGAATAACGAAAAGGAAAATGAGTCATTTTCCTATTCAAAATCGAAAAGGAAAATGAAAAACGAAAAGGAAAATGGGTCATTTTCCTATTCAAAATCGAAAAAAAAAATTCGAAAAAAAAAATTTTTGAAAAAAAAAATTTGAAAAGGAAAATGAATAACGAAAAGGAAAATGGGTCATTTTCCTATTCAAAATCGAAAAGGAAAATGAAAAACGAAAAGGAAAATGAATAACGAAAAGGAAAATGAGTCATTTTCCTATTCAAAATCGAAAAGGAAAATGAAAAACGAAAAGGAAAATGGGTCTTTTTCCTATTCAAAATCCCCCAAAAAAAATTCGAAAAAAAATTTTTTGAAAAAAAAAATTTGAAAAGGAAAATGAATAACGAAAAGGAAAATGAATAACGAAAAGGAAAATGAGTCATTTTCCTATTCAAAATCGAAAAGGAAAATGAAAAACGAAAAGGAAAATGGGTCTTTTTCCTATTCAAAATCCCCCAAAAAAAAATTCGAAAAAATTTTTTTTGAAAAAAAAAATTTGAAAAGGAAAATGAACAACGAAAAGGAAAATGTGTCATTTTCCTATTCAAATCGAAAAGGAAAATGAAAAATGAAAAGGAAAATGAATAACGAAAAGGAAAATGAGTCATTTTCCTATTCAAAATCGAGAAGGAAAATGAAAAATGAAAAGGAAAATGAATAACGAAAAGGAAAATGAGTCATTTTCCTATTCAAAATCGAAAAGGAAAATGAAAAACGAAAAGGAAAATGAATAACGAAAAGGAAAATGAGTCATTTTCCTTTTCAAAATCGAAAAGGAAAATGAAAAACGAAAAGGAAAATGGGTCTTTTTCCTATTCAAAATCCCCCAAAAAAAAATTCGAAAAAATTTTTTTTGAAAAAAAAAATTTGAAAAGGAAAATGAATAACGAAAAGGAAAATGTGTCATTTTCCTATTCAAATCGAAAAGGAAAATGAAAAATGAAAAGGAAAAGGAATAACGAAAAGGAAAATGAGTCATTT
Source organism: Arcuatula senhousia (assembly GCA_963971305.1). NCBI lineage: Eukaryota > Metazoa > Mollusca > Bivalvia > Mytilida > Mytilidae > Arcuatula > Arcuatula senhousia. The sequence goes on from OZ020305.1 coordinate 12,025,999, forward strand.
TCCTATTCACAATCGAAAAGGAAAATGAAAAATGAAAAGGAAAATGAATAACGAAAAGGAAAATGAGTCATTTTCCTATTCAAAATCGAAAAAAAAAATCGAAAAAAAAAATTTTTGAAAAAAAAAATTTGAAAAAGAAAATGAATAACGAAAAGGAAAATGGGTCATTTTCCTATTCAAAATCGAAAAGGAAAATGAAAAACTAAAAGGAAAATGAATAACGAAAAGGAAAATGAGTCATTTTCCTATTCAAAATCGAAAAGGAAAATGAAAAACGAAAAGGAAAATGGGTCTTTTTCCTATTCAAAATCCCCCCAAAAAAATTCGAAAAAAAATTTTTTGAAAAAAAAAATTTGAAAAGGAAAATGAATAACGAAAAGGAAAATGGGTCATTTTCCTATTCAAAATCGAAAAGGAAAATGAAAAATGAAAAGGAAAATGAATAACGAAAAGGAAAATGAGTCATTTTCCTATTCAAAATCGAAAAGGAAAATGAAAAACGAAAAGGAAAATGGGTCATTTTCCTATTTAAAATCGAAAAAAAAAAAATCGAAAAAAAAAATTTTGAAAAAAAAAATTGAAAAGGAAAATGAATAACGAAAAGGAAAATGGGTCATTTTCCTATTCAAAATCGAAAAGGAAAATGAAAAATGAAAAGGAAAATGAATAACGAAAAGGAAAATGAGTCATTTTCCTATTCAAAATCGAAAAGGAAAATGAAAAACGAAAAGGAAAATGGGTCATTTTCCTATTCAAAATCGAAAAAAAAAAAAAAAATCGAAAAAAAAAAATTTTGAAAAAAAAATTTGAAAAACGAAAAACGAAAAACGAAAAGGAAAATCACTTGTGTTAGGTTCAACATTTTGTTTCTAAGACTAAAATATGTTTAATAGGCTGTTTTTGTGTAGATTTTAAGCATCAACAACATTTTTTGCAACGATAAGACGCCAAAGAGTTCAGACGTGGTTTAACGAAGAACAAAGGTAAGATGCGTTTGTAATAAAAGGTCAAACTTAGCTTTTGAAGGGATACCATTAAAATGGGTCAAAGTTAAAAAGGATTGACAACAGATATACTTAGTTTTGTACAGACCATTTGATTTTCGGGGGGGGGGGGTGGGATTTAAAAAAAAATGTTCTGGTTCTGATTTTCGGCAAAAAAATAGTCTGGCCAGCTTAAAGGGCGAAAAGAAATAACTGGTCCCCATTTTGCGTATTAGAAAAAAGAGATTTTCTGAACAAAATTTTCTAGCATTGAATATATGGGAACAAAATAAGTTGGCCCGCGTCAGCGGTCGAAAAAAAAAATTCCCGGCTCGGGTGCAAGTCCCAGCCTCCCCCCCCAGAAAATCAAATGGTCGGTGCCTTATCTGTGCTAAAACATTTACCTGCAAACAATATGGAGCCAATCAGCTACACCGTCATAGACGATGGACCAACGACCGAGAAACTTACTCGTGTACTAGATGCACCAAGACTTACGAGGCAGGAGAATTTACAAGGTCACATGATTTGTTACTTAATGGTTTACGAGTGTACTCAATGCAACCAGACTATTGCCGCCCAACGCCATTTAGAGTTACATCAGCAAAGAAATGGACAAATAAGGGCAGGTCAACCGTTCCACATGGATGATCCGAAGTCCTATTACACCATCATACGGAAGGAGAAGAAACCATAATACCGTTACTTTTAAAGATTTGAAGTAACAAACCTGCCTTCTATCATAAGAACAATACTTGAGTTATTTGACACCATCCTGCAAACTATCGGCGAAAATATGGAAGAACAGGTCCTCGCTAAATTGACAAATGATATCAACTCTCTTGATACCACGATTGCCTTTCATATACTTCAACTCAAGGATAACTACTAAAGGAAGTAGAGAGGTTATTACAATCCATCTAAGGGTTTGTACTGAAAGGAAGCCTAGAATTAGATATCATTCACGTAGCCATTCCTGAAAGAAACGGGCGGAAACGATGCAACTATGTAAATTTTAACAAAGTCCTTAAAGACAAGCGAAGTATCATTATTGTCCAGACAAGCGCAAGAGCAATCGTAACCGATAAAGCCAGGGTCGATAAACACTCAAAGTGGGAGAGTATAGGACATGGAAAATACATGCAAGAATACTAAGCTGTACAGCTCTACGATAAAGCAAGTGTACAAAGAGGACCATGTGGTATTAAAGAACTCAGACGAGTTCAGGTGATACGTGTATCTCAGGAATATCAATCATCGTTTATTTTTTCCTAAAAACTGTTTAAATGGAATCATTAATAAAGGACCGGAAACTGATAAGAAGATTAACCTATACCATCAGGACGATCATTATGAAGTCATCACTAGCTGTAGCCATTTTTGAAAGGTTTCTATTGCCAGACGTGTAAACAAGGATATGATCATTTAGAAAAACATGCAAATAACAAAGCCTTCATCATTTGAAAAAAATATACACGAGCCCTGTGATCATCTGTAGCCAATATGACAGAAACTTTAGATAAAAAGAGTGCTTCCAACTTCAATTAGAACAGACAAGGAAATGTAAACATGTAATACAAGTGTAAAGACTGTTGCCATACCGTCAACAAGGAGCGATTGAAAAGCGATCATGTATGTGGTGACATGTACTGTCAATCGTGTAAATGATACAGCGATCCAGACCATCAGTGTTAAATCATATCCATAGTTGTCAAGGAACCTTCTACATGTTCTAAGGAGCAAACTTACATCTTCTTTATTTCGAATGCACCCACGACGTCTTGAAGATTGTGAAGGATGGCGACTAGACACCAACGGAAGGTAATCACACTGTAAAGGCAGTAAATGGGGAGCCAAGGAACATCAGCCAAACTGTGTTATTCATAAAGTCTGTACCGTCCATATGGAAAAACAAGTAACTTAAGAGAGTATCTGCAAAAACTGAATCTAATGACCTTTAAAGGATCTAGCACCACCAATGACTTTTGCAGCTGGTTGTTTTCTGGACACAACAACAACGTCACCACTATTTGCCATTATTTAAAAGAGTACGATCCCATCCCCGTTCTGCAATACCTATTTGACCATGAAGTTCAACAAAATACGTACGTACATACATACATATCCTCTCTTGGTCTTCAAGGACCCGAAAGGCCGTTGAGTATTCTACGTCACCCAAGTCTGTCACTTACTGTTTTTTCTGCTCTCTGTCATGTATTCCATCCTATTTCATTCCTCTCTTTTTCAACAGTTCGTTTCCATGTGTTCCTTGGTCTTCCAGCTTTTCTTTTACCTTCAGGTGTTCAGATTAGTGCTATCTTGATGTAACTGTTATGTTCTCTACGTAGAATGTAACCTATATATCTCCATCTTAGCACTTTGATCATATGGGACAGTAGTGTGGTCTTGGTGCAGGTGTACAGATCGATGTTTGAGATCTTCTCAGGCCAATGTATCTTCAATATCTTACGTAGGCATTAACGGTAGAATGTGTCAAACCTCTCTTCGTCTTTTTTCGTTGTTGTCAATAGCTCTGCGCAGTAGAGCAGTACAGAAATTACGTTTGCATTAAAAATAGCAATTGAGTTTTGGTATTTCCATACGTGAGTTAAGGCACAGTACGCAGATCTTGCTAGCCCCAGTCTCCTTGTTATGTCTCTTTCGGTACCACCATTTTGTCCATGGTTGTTCCTAAGTATAGGAAGGAGTTTGTATCTTCCACCTCAGTGTTGTTTATTCTGACTTTAAGCTGGTTCTTACAGTTCATTCTCATTGTCAGTGCTTTCTTGGCATTTATGTTGAGCCAAGTGTATTTTCAACATTATGTTACCTGATCGTTTTCTCTTGCAAGTCAGTGAATCTACTTGCTAATAGGTCAAGGTCATCAGCATAGTCTAGGTTTTCAAGTCTGGTGGTAAACTTCCATCTGATGCCTCTGCTCTTGTTGTTGGTGTTCCACATAATCCAGACAATGATGATGATGAAGAGAAAGCCTGACATAATACGACCTTGCTGCACACAAGTTTTAACTTCGAACCACTCTGATGTTTTACCGCTTTCAAGGACACAGCCTTTGCCACCCATGTATATGTTCTTAAAGATGTTAACATATATATCAGGAACACCATAGGATCTTAAAATTTCCCACATTCTGTCATGTATGATGCTATCGAATGCTGCCTTAAAATTTAATTTAAGTATAATGGTGCATTCAATTCTTGGAATTGTTTCATGATGTTACGTAGGATAAAGACTTGCTCAGTTGTTCTATGGCCACTTCGAAAAGCTGCTTGTTCGTCTCTGAGTTGTTGTTTTACTCTGTCTCTCATACGCATACGATCAATAATGATTCTAAGATGGAACAGATAAGAGAGATATGCTCCTCTCGCACAATGTCAAGTCACGTTTCTTGTGAATTTTAAAAATCAATGATCGCTTCCAATCAGTTGGGACTTTCTGTTAGTCAATTATTCTAATAAAGAGGGAGAGCCGGCATTTAGTTGTAATATTTCTAGTGTTTATTGTTTCGATGGTGTGGTTGTTTTCTATATTGCAGTTGTCTGGAATTACGGTGTCCCCGGCTTTGACATTCAGGACTTCCTCAAAATGTTCTTTCAGTCTATCTAAAACTTCTTCTTCCTGCATGAGTAGTTTGCCCTCTTTTGACTTCATACCCCAGGTGTTCTTTCTTCTGTTATTCTTTATTTCTCTTGTAAACTTTTGTCGCTAAGTCTGTTTTGAGATGCCGCCTCTTCTGCTTTGCTGGCCAATTCTTCATGCCATTTTCTTTTATCTGCCCTTGCTTATTTTTCTTCTTTATCTTTTTCCCTATAACGGCCTCTCTTCATCTCTTTGATTTTTTCTTTTATTTTCCTTCGTTGTTTGATGGCAGTGTAAGTTATGTTTTGGATTCATTCTTTTTCTAATAATTCCTTGTACCCAGTATCGTATCTGCGCTTCCGATGTACACTTGCGATACCTTTTCCCGATGCTCATTTTCTTCAGGAAGCTTTTGTAATCTTTTCTTAAGATCGATTTGGAAGGTTGAACAAATTGTTGGATTCTTCAGTTTTTCAAAGTTATAGGCTGTTCTAGTTTTCTTTCTTTGTTTAACATTTCTATTTAGTCTAAGTCTTACTTTGCAGACTACAAGATGATGGTCACTATTTGCGTCTGACCCACGCATTGTTCTTACGTCTAGCAAAGAACCTTTGTACCTTCCATTTATCATACCATGGTCTATTTGGTTCTTGTCTCTGCAATTTGGCAGTTCCCAAGTATATTTATGTATATCTCTATGCTTGATGTGGATTCAACCAAATACAAGATAGTTTAAAGCATATAACTGCTAGTCTTAAACTATTCTCGTTCATGATGCCAATGTTCCCAACCTTCGTTTGATGACCCAATTGCAATCTTTGCATTTGCGTCACCCATGTTGATGATCATGTCATGCTTTGGAATGGTGTCTATTTCCAAATAAAGTTTTTCATAAAAGGCATCATTTTCATCTTCATAATAATCATTTGTTGGGCTATAAACTTGCATGATTGTGAGTTTAACATGCCTGGAAAAGGACCGTGCGTTGAGGCTCCTATCACTATCCGTTTTTAGGCTTGTATTGCTTTCCATGTCAAGTATGAGACCTACTCTATTGTTCCCTATATATAATAATGTTTCACCAGTTGATATTTTCACTTTTTGAACCTCTGTCCATCGTATCTTATTAATTCACATGATGTTGAGCTTATATTTCTCAAATTCCTTGCATGACATTAGCTGTTTTGCCTGTTTGTTACATAGTTCTCACATTCCAACATCCTAATCTTAGATGGTTCTTAGGAGTGGTTAAGGATGGTTTCTGTAACTTCTGACCTATGGCTTCCTCGTGGCTTTCACTAGGTGTCTTTATATGCTCAGATTCCCAGTGTAAGTGTGCCTAATTAACAAACGATAATCCAAAACGACACCAAGAATATGTCCGTGACGATTCGAAACTGTAACATACGAATGATTGACGCAATTAACTGCCTAACTACCGCCTTGGCAAACCTTCAAAAAATGTTTGGATTCAATGAAATCCACAAAGGATACTTTCCACATCTGTTTAACAGAAAGGAAAACCAGAACGTCCGACTTGAGACCCTTCCAGACATCCACTACTATAACAATGTATAACATCCAATGGCATGAAGGCAGAAGATCGAGAAATATTCATTTACCTTCCGGAAACTGTTCATGGACACCTTAAGCGACACTTAAATAGATCCATTTCAATACATTACAACTAAATCATCTGCATGCAGCCTCATCTTTCGATCCAAGTTTCCATTGCAAGAGACCATATGCATGTAACTGATGCCTACCCAAGGATATGGACCAGAACACAAACAATTCATAAAGTCATGAAATGGTTAAAATACGTATCCGCAACTATGGACATACCGATTCAACATGCTATGAATGAGGTAGAAAAGCAGATCAAACCCTACAGAGTATGTTACTGGCACGGTTGTCCCAGATGTTATTCAAGAGAGACCATCAATGCAGCCAATAACATGTTCAATTACGATCTACATCAACGATCTCATGAGCAAAATGAGTACGATGTACTTTCAAAAAGGAGGATATACCCATATAGAGAAATGGAAATAAGATTTTGACAAAGAACTGGAAAAGGATACAACACTTTGCGACTTTGTGAACTCTTTAAAGGTAAAAAAGCGAGAAGAAATCGTGTATGGATAAGCCATACAAGGGGACGAATAACAGCACAGGAGTCCATAAAGGGCGAATAAAAAAAGAAAGTTAAGGGTCGGGATCCTGATTAGGGCTATGGTTAAAGATAGGATGAAGAATAGGAATAGGGTTGGAGATGGAAGTAAAGCTATACAACAACACAAGAATACAAGCCTAACCACAATTCAAGATCCCATTAAAGTCCACACTTCTTATTCAAAAGAGCATAAAGGCCGACAAAGAAGAAGAAATCAAGTTTGGGTGAGCCATTCAAGCACATGGAACATTAATGGCGAAACTAGCAAAATTTAAGAGAGAGAGAGTAAGGTTTAGGATTAAGGTTAGCGTTAGAAATAGTGTTAGATTTTAAAACAAAAAACTGAGAATAAACTATATAAAGGGACAAAAGAAAAGACGAAAAACGGTACGTAGTACATGATTGTACTCGTTTATACTACACGATACATAAGGTGACATGTGTTGCCAATTGTTTAAACTTTGCTCCAGGCGTCACCAATTGGTTTGACCTTTAGTGCACTGAAAATTAAAAGTAATTTCTTATCTATGTATAAAGACGTCTTATATTACTAACGTTAATAAGCTCCCGCTTAGCGGGAGCTAAATAGACTGAGTATGATGCCTTCAACCGGAAGACGTATAAGCTAGTCAAAAATCCGCACCCAATAACACTGAATGCATAATTAAATTCCTTTTTGGGAATTTCTCAATTTAAAAAATGATAAAACTAGTTATTGTATTAATATAAATTATTTCAAGTATTTCCAGCTATGAAATGTTTTAAATGTAAAGAATTTGAATAAAAAATTAGGACATCAGGGATATTTTTATTATTGGCGTCCACTAGAGGTCGCGTCTATCAAAACAAAATGACAGAAGCGCGGGAACCTGTCATTCTAATTTACGCAAACCAAGACCCCCAAAAAAGCGCATTATCAACCAAACAAATTCAGCAGACAAATGTCATTCCCAGTAGCCAATGCAATATATTTACTTTGTCCTCAGTAAACAATTTGTTTTTGTTATTTTCTCTCTAACCGGCTTTGCATTCGAAAATGAAAGTACAAATATTCTTTGTTTACGGATGCGTTCTTCGAGGTCCGCGTCCGAAGCAATTCACTTCCTTGTTCTGAATCAGTTTGCAGGTCCGTTCTTTTTCAAAATTATGGATATGAGGCACCATATATATATAAGAAAGTTACTTTATCTGCGGGAGCTTATCAGGTTTAACCTGTATCATATTAATGTCTATAAACCCAATTTGGTTCACGTAAGCTATATTGGATGCATGTGTTTTTTTTCAGAATATTTTTAAGTTATTAGAAATAATTATTATTTTAACTCTAATTTGCAAAATTATACCCATAAGGGTCAAGTAATATACAAAATATAGAACATATTTGCAATGCATAGGACACAAAACAACGTACTTAAACAAAGTCCAATTAGAACTTTGATCGATATTCACTCTATCGTTGCAATTCCTATAAACAATTTAAAGGGTCTTGGATTTCTTTAAAAGAATACATTTACTCCAATTAAAAAAAAAATAATTAAATGGACATGAAAAAAAAATTATCAATTAAAAAAAATCAGATTTGCGAATTTAAAAAAGGAACAATTTAGATGCATTGAGAAGGCAATTATATTTTGTAATCTTTAGCTGCAATTGCATATATGAAGCTAGAACAATTTTCAAATTCCACAGTAGCCAACTAATAACTACTGATTAAAAAGTAGAGCGGGAAATGTATACAGGACAGATATACATGTCGAAAACTGCATAAAATCAGTAGACATTGAGACAGGTCAACTCTGCCCCTATTGCTTGACAAAGAGTAACCAATAAAATGGTGAAAACACTTACACAAGACAGTTCCTTTTGAAGATTAGAAGAAAATCAACGACAAAAGTAAGTGGAAAGACAAGAGCATAAACAGGAAAAAATGGAATGATATACATATGCACCCATTTAAAATATACAAGGTAAGGTAGATTTTACTTAACTTCAGTTACCGATTTAAACTGACATTTTATTTTCAACTTCTGTACCTAACATGACATGTCTATTAAATCCAAAACTTTTAAAATTAACGTGCGATGATTTGTTTTACTCTTTACTTGGTATATTGGGCTACCACTTTTTGTATCCCGATTATTTACTTTTTTCCTTCTTTTACCAAAATACTGACCAAAATTATCTTGGATATCAAAATTACTCACTAGGAATGACCAGGACCCAGGATTCAAAGTTTCAGGGGGGGGGGCTTGACACCCCCCCCCCCCATGGCCAGAAAACCGCGTTCCACGTTTTGGTATTTGTAATTTCACATCGCCAAGCTTGGCAGACCACTCATAGCTCATACTATTTAGATCCTAGTTATGGCCATCGGGTACTACATTATATGAAAAACAAGAATGACGATAGAGACTACTGTATGCCCTAGGCCTAAGACCACCCATCTGCCCAAGGAATCAGTGAGAACTGAATGTTCAGAGACATGCAGAAACACATTCAAAGTCATAAGTCACAAACGAAATATTACAGCAAAGTCCTTACAGTACCACATGCAATGCAGGGAAAATGCCCTAGACCAATTAGTGGCGGACACAGTAATTTAAGTTAAGGGTTGTAAAAAATACTGATGTTGTTTTTTGCGAAATGTTTTGAGGTGTTTTAAACGTCTTATCCTAAGATGACATGTCTTTTAAATTTAAAACTTTTAAAATTCACGTGCGATGATTTGTTTTACAACGAAGTAAATACTTTTACTCTGTACTTGTGATATTTGGCTACCATTTTTTTGTATCCCGATTATTCACTTTATTTTCTGTTTTACTAAAATACTGACAAGCATGACAAGCAGGATAATATAGACACAAAATTACTCACTGGGAATGACCAGAACCCAGAATTCAGAGTTTCTTGGGCCTTGACCCCCTCTACCCTCTGGACTCGAAAACTGCGTTCATAATTATTTTTTTCACATCGCTACGCTTGGCAAACAACTAATAGGTCATACTATTTAGATCTTAGTTATGATCATCGGGTACTACAAGATCAATCAATGAAAAACAAGAATGACGATATAGACAACTGTATACCCTAAGACCACTTATCTGCCCAAGGAATCAGTGAGAACTTTACGTTCAGAGATGGAGAAAGAAGACCAGAAAACCTAAATAATTCTAAGTCATGAGTCACAAACGAAATATTACAGCAAAGTCCTAACAGTACCACATGCAATGCAGGGAAAATGCGCTAGACCAATTAGTGGCGGACACAGTTATTTAAGTTAAGGGGTGTAAAAAATACTGATGTTGTTTTTTGCGAAATGTTTTGAGGTGTTTTAAAAGTCTTATCCTAAGATGACATGTCTTTTAAATTTAAAACTTAAAATTCACGTGCGATGATTTGTTTTACAACGAAGTAAATACCTTTGCTCTTTACTGGTGATATTTGGCTACCATTTGTTTTGTATCCCGATTATTTACTTTATTTTCTGTTTTACTAAAATACTGACAAGTATGACAAGCATGATAATATAGACACAAAATTACTCACTGGGAATGACCATAACCCAGGATTCAGAGTTTCTTGGGGCCTTGACCCCCTCCCCCTCTGGACTGGACAACTGCGTTCATAATTCTTTTTTCACATCGCTACGCTTGGCAAACCACTAATAGGTCATACTATTTAGATCTTAGTTATGATCATCGGGTACTACAAGATCAATCAATGAAAAACAAGAATGACGATAGAGACTACTGTATACCCTAAGACCACTTATCTGCCCAAGGAATCAGTGAGAACTTTACGTTCAGAGATGGAGAAAGAAGACCAGAACACCTAAATAATTCTAAGTCATGAGTCACAAACGAAATATTACAGCAAAGTCCTAACAGTACCACATGCAATACTGGGGAAATCCCCTATACCAACCAGTGGGGGACACAGGATTTTTAGTTTAGGGGTGTAAAAAATATTCATGTTGGTTTTTCGCGAAATATTTTGAGGTGTTTGTTTGGGATGGATTGTTAGCAAAAACCATGACTTTTGTCAGTTTTAGTGGGGCGTATACCCTGTACGGCTTTCCTTTGATCTGCAACTGACAATATTTAAACAGCTTTGAAGAATTGGATTACACCAAGAAGACAAATGATAAGAAAATGATGGTATCTTTAGATAAATATATTTTTGCTAGAATATTTTTATTTTAAAATAAAAGGGCACATTTAAGGCATGACATAAAATTACATAAGACAAAACATTACAGAATAGTCTAATGAAGCAAATAGTTATTGAGGAAATGGTCACTGGTCAAAAGGAGATAAAACATAATTTGATGAATAGATGAAAATGTGCATGAAAAGCAGCAAAGAAAAAAGTTGATGCTGAGTGAGTGAGTTGGTGTTTTACGCCCTTTACGCCAGGTTTATTGTTATTGATGACTATGGGGCGTCAAACGTTTCAATATTCAAAACATATATTGATTCAAATATTACACAGAATGCAATATTATTGAATATATATTTAATAATGTTTTGAATATATTTTTTACCAGTTTTTGAATATATCAATGTATATATTTGTAAGTTTTTGAAGATATCAATGTATATATTTGTAAGTTTTTGAAGATATATTTGTAAGTTTTGAACATATATTTCAATTTTTGAATATATAAATTGAAGAATATTGCATTATATGTTTATTAGTTTTTAACATATTTTGGGGGTTTTCATATCTATATTTGTAAGTTAAAACATTTATTTCAATTTTTAAATATGAATATAAAAAGTATTGCATATATATGCGTAAATATTGAATATGAATTATTTTCTTTTGAATATTGAAACGTTTGACCTGCCATAGATGACATTACAAGATAAGTACTAGTTCTAATTGTGATCGCAAGCGAGTCACATACATGTCCCCTCACGTACCCCTCTTTGACAATATTTCTGGCTTTTGTGGGAACCCTGTTTAAGCAATGACGCCCTTATCATTCCATTGAAGCACCCTTTTTACAAGCATTGGTAGCGTACTTGTAAACTATTGTAGTGACTAGCGAGCATAACTACCGCTCTCGTCCTCTACAATGGAGCCACTCTTCTATGAAATGCTAAAAACGTTACGGAGAAGCTTTTGGTTGACATCCATATGAGATATTATTCTCCCTTAATCTCATATAGTCGAGAAGAGTCACACAGTCGCATCCAAAAGCTGTTGCATCGGACCATAAACAAAATTTGATGCTAAAAATGAACTCCCCATACCACAATTACCCTGTATATTAATTTTCATTAAAATCGGAGTAAGTTTAATTTTGGCGGGAAACAGTGGCCATTTTGAAAATAGCCGATCATAAATAAATTTCAATGTCAAAAATCAACTTGCCATACCACTGTTACCTTATATACCAGTTTTCATGAAAATCAGATTAACTTTAATTTTGGCGGGAAATGGCGGCCATTTAGAAAATGGCCGACGATAAAAAAAAAATTGATACCAAAAATCAACTCAGCATACCACTATTACCTCAAATACCGATTTTCATCAAAATTGGTGTAACTTTAATATTGGCGGGAAACGGTGGCCTTTTTGAAAATGGGCGACAATAAAAAAAATTTGATGTCAAAAATCATCTCGCCATACCACTATTACCTTATATACCAATTTTCGTCAAAATCGGAGTAACTTTAATTTTGGCGGGAAAAAGCGGCCATTTTGAAAATGGTCGACGATAGAAAAATTTTGATGTCAAAAATCATCTTGCCATACCACTATTACCTAATATACCAATTTTCATCAAAATCGGAGCAAGTTTTAATTTGGCGGGAAATTTTAGCCGCCATTTTGAAAATGGCCGCCAAAAAAATTTTCGATACCAAAAATGAACTCGGCATACCACTATTACCTTGTAAACCACTTTTCATTAAGAAATAACAAAGTTGAGAATTTTTACATTACTATTACATAATACAAAGTACAAAGAAAGATAACTCAATATGACAAAAAAATTAAATTTCGATTTTTCGCAAAATTTTGAAAACCGTAAGTCCGATTTTCAAAATTTTTTTTTTTAAATGAAAGGTATTGAAAGTCTACACTTACCCCATAAAGGAATTTGTCTTACCCCTGCCGGATCAGAAATGCCAGGTAAAAATTCAACTTCGGTTTCGAGGAGCCATTTTGAGGCCCTTTTTTGACCTATAAGGGGACGTTCGATTTCGACGAAAAATACAAAAAGCACAATTTCCCATTCCATACTCTTGATATATGAAGATTCAGCTTCCTACCTTAAAAGATGTCGAAAAAATGAGGTGGACAAGTTCACGGTCCAGAATACCGAGAAAAATAATAATAACTAGTTCTAATTGTGATCGCAAGCGAGTCACAAAAATGTCCCCTCACGTACCCCTCTTTGTCAATGTCTCTTAGCATTTGAGATAACTTATTATATCCAATTTTCATCAAAATAGGAGTAAGTTTAATTTTGGCGGGAAATGATGGCCTTTTCGAAAATGGCTGACGCTAAAAAAAATTAATGTCAAAAATAAGTTCGCCATACCACTTTTACCTTATATACCAATTTTAATCAAAATCAGAGTAACTTGGATTTTGGCGGGAAACGGCGGCCATTTTGTAAATGGCCGACGAAATAAAAATTTTAAGGTCAAAAATCAACTCGCCATACCACTATTACCTTATATACCAATTTTCATCAAAATCAGAGTAACTTTAATTTTGGCGGGAAACGGCGGCCATTTTGAAAATGGCCGACGAAAAAAAAAATTTTGATGTCAAAAATCAACTCGCCATACCACTATTACCTGATATACCAATTTTCATCAAAATCGGAGTCATTTGAATTTTTGGCGGGAAACGGCGGCCATTTAAAAAATGGCCGACGATAAAAAAAAATTCATTCCGAAAATCAACTCAATATACCACTATTACCTCAAATACCGATTTTCAGCAAAATTGGTGTAACTTCAATTTTGGCGGGAAACGGTGGCCATTTTGAAAATGGCCGACTATAAAAAAAATTCGATGTCAAAAATCATCTCGCCATACCACTATTACCTTATATGCCAATTTTCGTCAAAATCGGAGTAACTTTAATTTTGGCGGGAAATTGCGGCCATTTTGAAAATCGCCGACGATAGAAAAATTTTGATGTCAAAAATCATCTCGCCATACCACTATTACCTTATATACCAATTTTCATCAAAATCGGAGCAAGTTTAAATTTTGGCGGGAAATTTGAGCCGCCATTTTGAAAATGGCCGCCAAAAAAAAATTTCGATACCAAAAATGAACTCGGCATACCACTATTACCTTGTAAATCAATTTTCATTAAGAAATAACAAAATTGAGAATTTATACATTACTATTACAAAATACAAGGTACAAAGTAAGTTTAATTTTGAAAATGGCCGACGCTAAAAAAATTTTGATGTCAAAAAAAAGTTCGCCCTACCACTTTTACCTTATATACCAATTTTCATCAAAATCAGAGTAACTTTGATTTTGGCGGGAAACGGCGGCCATTTTGAATATGGCCGACGAAATAAAAATTTCAATGTCAAAAATCAACTTGCCATACCACTATTACCTTATATACCAATTTTCATCAAAATCAGAGTAACTTTAATTTTGGCGGGAAACGGTGGCCATTTTGAAAATGGTTGACGATAAAAAAATTTTGATGTCAAAAATCAACTCGCCATACCACTATTACCTTGTATACCAATTTTCATCAAAATCGGAGTAAGTTTAATTTTTTGGCGGGAAACGGCGGCCATTTTGAAAATGGCCAACAATAAAAAAATTTTGATGTTAAAAATCAACTCGCCATGCCACTATTACCTTATATACCAATTTTCATCAAAATTGGAGCAAGTTTAATTTTTGGCGGGAAAATGGCGGCCATTTTAAAAATGGCCGCCAAAAATTTTTTTCGATACCAAAAATGAACTCGGCATACCACTATTATTTTGTAAACTAATTTTCATTAAGAAATAACAAAGTTAAGAATTTTTACATTACTATTACAAAATATATTGTTCCAAGAAAGATAACTCAATTTGACAAAAAAATTAAATTTCGATTTTTTGCAAAATTTTGAGAACCGTAAGTCCGATTTTCAAAATTTTTTTTTTAAATGAAAGGTATCGAAAGTCTACACTTACCCCATAAAGGAAATTGTGTTACCCCTGCCGGATCAGAAATGCCAGGTAAAATTCAACTTCGGTTTCGAGGAGCCATTTTGAGGCCCTTTTTTGACCTATAAGGGGTCGTTCGATTTCGACGAAAAATACAAAAAGCACAATATCCCATTCCATACTCTTGATATATGAAGTTTCAGCTTCCTACCTTAAAAGATGTCGAAAAAAGGAGGTGGACAAGTTCACGATCCAGAATACCGAGAAAAATAATAATAACTAGTTCTAATTGTGATCGCAAGCGAGTCACAAAAATGTCCCCTCACGTACCCCTCTTTGTCAATGTCTCTTGGCATTTGAGATAACTTAATTTATCCAATTTTCATCAAAATAGGAGTAAGTTTAATTTTGGCGGGAAACGGCGACCATTTTTAAAATGGCCGACAATAAAAATATTTCGATGTCAAAAATCAACTCGCCATACCACTATTACCTTATATACCAATTTTCATCAAAATCAGAGTAATTTTAATTTTTGGCGGGAAACGGCGGCCATTTTGAAAATGGCCGACGTTAAAAAAAAATTTGTTGTCAAAAATCAACTCGCCATACCACTTTTACCTTATATACCAATTTTCATCAAAATCAGAGTAACTTTAATTTTGGCGGGAAACGGCGGCCATTTTAAAAATGGCCGCCAAAAATTTTTTTCGATACCAAAAATGAACTCGGCATACCACTATTACCTTGTAAACCAATTTTCAATAAGAAATAACAAAGTTAAGAATTTTTACATTACTATTACAAAATATATTGTTCCAAGAAAGATAACTCAATTTGACAAAAAAATTAAATTTCGATTTTTTGCAAAATTTTGAGAACCGTAAGTCCGATTTTCAAAATTCTTTTTTTTAAATGAAAGGTATTAAAAGTCTACACTTACCCTTTAAAGGAAAATTTCCTACCCCTGCCGGATCAGAAATGCCAGGTAAAAATTCAACTTCGGTTTCGAGGAGCCATTTTGAGGCCCTTTTTTGACCTATAAGGGGTCATTCGATTTCGGCGAAAAAAACAAAAAGCACAATCTCCCATTGCATACTCTTGATATATGAAGATTCAGCTTCCTACCTTAAAAGATGTCGAAAAAATGAGGTGGACAAGTTCACGGTCCAGAATACCGAGAAAAATAATAATAATAATAATAACTAGAATTGCCATTGCCAGCAATAGCAGATGTCGACCGTTGCCTTATCTTTTACGACATATTTGACACTGTTGGCAGCCATTTAAATGATTTTTTAATATTTGACTCCATATTGCCACTCGCCATCCTTCAAACACCCTAAAATATCAAGTTTCGTTAAAATCTGAGAATTTTCAATAATTACGGAAGTGGCGGCCATTTTGAAATTTTTAGAATTTTTGAACTCGCCATCATTTGAAACTCCTAAATATAAAGTTTCGTTAAAATCTGAGAATGTTCACTTTTTACGGAAAATGGCCGCCATTTTGAATTTTTCGACATTTCTGACCTCGCGTATCAACTCGCCATCCTTCATATTCCTTAAATATAAAGTTTCATTAAAATTGGAGAATGTTCAATTTTTACGGGAAATGGCGGCCATTTTGAATTTTTTTAAATTTTTGAATCGGTCATCCTTCAAAACTCTTAAAAATAAAATTTCGTTAAAAGCTTGAAAAAAAAATTTTGGAACTGGCGGCCATTTTGAATTTTTTGAACTTTTTTAACTCGCCATCCTTTGAAACACCTAAACATAAATTTTCGTGGAAATCGGAAAATTTTCATTTTTACAGGAAGTGGCGGCCATTTTGAATTTTTCGACATTTCTTACTCCGCGTATGAACTCGCACTCCTTCATATACCTTAAATATAAAGTTTCGTTAAAATCGGAGAATGTTCAATTTTTACGGGAAATGGCGGCCATTTTGAATTTTTCGACATTTTTTTCGTCACGCCTCAACTCGCCATCCTATAATATTGCGTAAAATAAATTTTTCTTTCAATCAGAAAACGCGACTTTTTTTACGTAAAATGGCGGCCATCTTTGAAATGGCAGCCATCTTGGTTGCGAAAATTTCTACCGCAACAGATATCATGATCACGTATCATCATACCAAGTTTGGAACCGCAATATAAAACGGTTCTTTAGTTATGATGTGGACAATAATTGGCGACAATAAGAATAATAAGAATAATAAGAATAATAAGAATAATAAGAATAATAATAATAATGAAAAAAAATAAACGCGACAATAACAATATGTCTACCGAATAACTGCGTTTCGGTCGACATAATAATAATAAGAAACCGAGCAAAAACAATATGTCCCCGACACTTCGTGTTCGGGGACATAATAATAATAAGAAACCGAGCAAAAACAATATGTCCCCGACACTTCGTGTTCGGGGACATAATAATAATAACTAGTTCTAATTGTGATCGCAAGCGAGTCACATACATGTCCCCTCACGTACCCCTCTTTGACAATATTTCTGGCTTTTGTCGGAACCCTGTTTAAGCAATGACGCCCTTATCATTCCATTGAAGCACCCTTTTTACAAGCATTGGTAGCGTACTTGTAAACTATTGTAGTGACTAGCGAGCATAACTACCGCTCTCGTCCTCTACAATGCAGCCACTCTTCAATGAAATGCTAAAAACGTTACGGAGAAGCTTTTGGTTGACATCCATATGAGATATTATTCTCCCTTAATCTCATATAGTCGAGAAGAGTCACACAGTCGCATCCAAAAGCTGTTGCATCGGACCATAAACAAAATTTGATGCTAAAAATGAACTCCCCATACCACAATTACCCTGTATATTAATTTTCATTAAAATCGGAATAACTTTAATTTTGGCGGGAAATGGCGACCATTTTGAAAATGGCCGACGATAGAAAAATTTTGATGTCAAAAATCATCTCGCCATACCACTATTACCTTATATACCAATTTTCGTCAAAATCGGAGTAACTTTACTTTTGGCGGGAAATGGCGGCCATTTTGAAAATGGCCGACGATAAAAAAAATTTTGATGTCAAAAATCATCTCGCCATTCCACTATTACCTTATATACCAATTTTCGTCAAAATCGGAGTAACTTTAATTTTGGCGGGAAATGGCGGCCATTTTGAAAATGGCCGACGATTAAAAAATGTTGATGTCAAAAATCATCTCGCCATACTATTATTACCTTATATACCAATTTTCATCAAAATCGGAGCAAGTTTAAATTTTGGCGGGAAATTTTAGCCGCCATTTTGAAAATGGCCGCCAAAAAATTTTTTCGATACCAAAATTGAACTCGGCATACCACTATTACTTTGAAAACCAATTTTCATTAAGAAATAACAAAGTTAAGAATTTTTACATTACTATTACAAAATACAAAATACAAAGAAAGATAACTCAATCTTACCAAAAAAATAAATTTCGATTTTTTGCAAAATTTTGAAAACGGTAAGTCCGATTTTCAAATTTTTTTTTTAAATGAAAGGTATTAAATGTCCGCACTTACCCTATAAAGGAATTTTTCCTAACCCTGCCGGATCAGAAATGCCAGGAAAAAATCAACTTCGGTTTCGAGGAGCCATTTTGAGGCCCTTTTTTGACCTATAAGGGGTCGTTCGATTTCGACGAAAAATACAAAAAGCACAATTTCCCATTCCATACTCTTGATTTATGAAGTTTCAGCTTCCTACCTTAAAAGATGTTGAAAAAATGAGGTGGACAAGTTCACGGTCCAGAATACCGAGAAAAATAATAATAATTAAAATTTACGTTTCCCGAAACGTGGGATGTCCCCTCCCGTTCTCATATAATGTCTGTCCTCTTCAACAGATTTCCGACAATGCGCCGTGAGTCGCCATCACCCATATATCCTGTATACCAAGTTTCATTCAAATCAGACAATGGTTACATTTTTCGCGATTTTCGGCGGCCATCTTGAAAATGGCGGCCATTACAGAAATTCCAACAATGTGCCGTCAGCCGCCATCACCCATATACCCTGTATACCAAGTTTCATTGAAATCGGACAATGTTTACATTTTTCGCCATTTTCGGCGGCCATCTTGAAAATGGCGACCAATACGGAAATTCCGACAATGCGCTGTGAGCCGCCATCACCCATATATCCTGTATACCAAGTTTCGTTGAAATCGGACAATGTTTACATTTTTCGCGTTTTCGGCGGCCATCTTGAAAATGGCGGCCATTACAGAAATTCCAACATTGTGCCGTCAGTCGCCATCACCCATATACCCTGTATACCAAGTTTCATTGAAATCGGACAATGTTTACATTTTTCGCCATTTTCGGCAGCCATCTTGAAAATGGCGACCAATACGGAAATTCCGACAATGCGCCGTGAATCGCCATCAATCATATACCCTCTATACCAAGTTTCGTTGAAATCGGCCGCCACTCGCGAAATTTTTTTTTGCCCAAAAAGTTTCCAATCATGTTTCTGAACATGTATACCAAGTTTCGTTGAATTTCGTCAAGTGGTTTCCAAGAAAAATAAGGTAATAGTTTTTCGGTTTTTGGCGGCCATCTTGGAAATGGCGGCCATTTTGAAATTATAAATCGCAAAAAACACTGTAGGACCTTGGGACCTATCACCCCTCCAAGTTTCAAATCGATCGGTCCACCTATGTCCGAGGAGATAGTCGGACAAGTTCGTGCATCGGGGGTGGTAAAGGGGGGGTACGTGCACGGATGAACGGCCAATAAAAAATGACAATCACGATGAACGGCCAATAAAAAAATGATAATCACGATGAACGAAAAATGAAATAGAGAAACACGATGCACGATGAACCCCCATGCACGGCTGAACGGGAAATAAAAATTGCTCAACACGATGCACGAAAAAAACCCTTTACCACCCACTGCATCAGGTTGACGGAAGAAAAAGAAAAAAGTATAATAATAATAATAATAAAAACTAGCTATAATTTGTGTTGGGATGCCAACACACAAGTCGCCCAAAATCGCCTTGGATACTATTTCTTCCCATTCAGTACAATAAAATATGTATAGAAATCAAATTTCATTGAAATCGGACAAAGTTCACATTTTTAAGGGGGCGGGTGTAGTAAAATGGTCGCCATTTTAAAATTTTAAGTTGGATTTCAAATCCGGTCGCAGATTTGAACTCAGCATACCCGCTTTACCCAGATGACCCATTTTCAAGACGATCCGATGAAAAAAAAATTTCCGCCCACTTTTTCAAATGGCCGCCATTTTGAAACGGCGGCCATGTTGAAAAAATCCATCGTACCTGCAAAACTTTGGATGATGGTCTGCAACTTTGCCAAGTTTTGTTGATCTAACTCAAAAATCCTAGGACTAGTTATTAGGACAAGTTCAAGGGTAATAAAAGGAATAATAATAATAAAAATAAGAATAACTAGGTATAATTGTGTTGGGATGCCAACACACAAGTCGCCCAAAATCGCCTTGGATAGAGTTCCATTCAAATCAGTGCATCAAAATAAGTCTAGAAATCAAATTTCGTTGAAATCGGACAAAGTTGACGTTTTTAGAGGGGCGGGTGTAGTAAAATGGCCGCCATTTTAAAACTGTAAGTCTGATTTCAAATCCGGTCGCAGATTTGAGCTCAGCATACCCGTTTTACCCAGATGACCAATTTTCAAGACGATCCGATGAAAAAAAAATTTCCGCCCACTTTTTCGGACGGCCGCCATTTTGAAACGGCGGCCATCTTGAAAATTTCAAAACTTGATTACACGCCTTTGAGTGACCCACTATCCAATCCAACAAATGTTATTCAAATTCCTTGAACCATTTTCTTGAATTAGGGAGGACAACTTTACGATAAAGAATCAGAAGAATAATAATAATAATAATAATAATAACTAGTGCTGATTGTGTTGGGATGCCAACACATAAGTCGCCCAAAATCGCCTTGGATAGTATTCCATTCAAATCAGTACATCAAAATAAGTCTAGAAATCAAATTTCGTTGAAATCGGACAAAGTTGACGTTTTTGGGGGGCGGGTGTAGTAAAACGGCCGCCATTTTGAAACCGGAAGTCGGATTTCAAATCCGGTCGCAGATTTGAATTCAGCATACCCGCTTTACCCAGATGACCAATTTTCAAGACGATCCGATGAAAAAAAATTTTCCGCCCACTTTTTCCGATGGCCGCCATTTTGAAACGGCGGCCATCTTGAAAATTTCAAAACTTGGATGCACGCCTTTTAGTGACCCACTATCCAATCCAACAAGTGTTATTCAATTTCCTTGAACCCCTTTCTTGTATTAGGGAGGACAACTTTACGATAAAGAATCAGAAGAATAATAATAATAACTAGAATTGCCATTGCCAGCAATAGCAGATGTCGACCGTTGCCTTATCTTTTACGACATATTTGACACTGTCGGCAGCCATTTTAATGATTTTTTAAATATTTGACTCCATATTCCCACTCGCCATCCTTCAAACACCTAAAATACCTAGTTTCGTTAAAATCTGAAAATTTTGAATAATTACGGAAGTGGCGGCCATTTTGATTTTTTGGGAATTTTTGAACTCGCCATCATTTGAAACTCTTAAATATAAAGTTTCGTTAAAATCTGAGAATGTTCACTTTTTAGGGAAAATGGCGGCCATTTTGAATTTTTCGACATTTCTGACCTCGCGTATCAACTCGCCATCCTTCATATTCCTTAAATATAAAGTTTCGTTAAAATCGGAGAATGTTCAATTTTTACGGGAAATGGCGGCCATTTTGAATTTTTTAAAATTTTTGAATCGGTCATCCTTCAAAACTCTTAAAAATAAAATTTCGTTAAAATTTTGAAAAAAAAAAAAAAAATTTGGAAGTGGCGGCCATTTTGAATTTTTTGAACTTTTTTAACTCGGCATCCTTTGAAATACCTAAATATAAATTTTCGTCAAAATCCGAAAATTTTTCATTTTTGCAGGAAGTGGCGGCCATTTTGAATATTTCGACATTTCTTACTCCGCGTATGAACTCGCCATCCTTCATATACCTTAAATATAAAGTTTCGTTAAAATTGGAGAATGTTCAATTTTTACGCGAAATGGCGGCCATTTTGAATTTTTCAACATTTTTTTCGTCACGCCTCAACTCGCCATCCTATAATATTGCGTAATATAAATTTTTGTTTCAATCAGAAAACACGACTTTTTTTACGTAAAATGGCGGCCATCTTTGAAATGGCAGCCATCTTGGTTGCGAAAATTTCTACCGCAACAGATATCATGATCACGTATCATCATACCAAGTTTGGAACCGCAATATAAAACGGTTCTTTAGTTATGATGTGGACAATAATTGGCGACAATAAGAATAAGAACTAGAATTGCCATTGCCAGCAATAGCAGATGTCGACCGTTGCCTTATCTTTTACGACATATTTGACACTGTTGGCAGCCATTTTAATGATTTTTTTAATATTTGACTCCATATTCCCACTCGCCATCCTTCAAACACCTAAAATATCAAGTTTTGTTAAAATCTGAGAATTTTCAATAATTACGGAAGTGGCGGCCATTTTCATTTTTTTGGAATTTTTGAACTCGCCATCATTAGAAACTCCTAAATATAAAGTTTCGTTAAAATCTGAGAATGTTCACTTTTTACGGAAAATGGCGGCCATTTTGAATTTTTCGACATTCCTGACCTCGCGTATCAACTCGCCATCCTTCATATTCCTTAAATATAAAGTTTCGTTAAAATCGGAGAATGTTCAATTTTTACGGGAAATGGCGGCCATTTTGAATTTTTTGAAATTTTTGAATCGGTCATCCTTCAAAACTCTTAAAAATAAAATTTCGTTAAAATTTTGAAAAAAAAAAATTTTGGAAGTGGCGGCCATTTTGAATTTTTTGAACTTTTTGAACTCGCCATCAATTGAAACTTCTAAATATAAAGTTTTGTTAAAATCGGAGAATGTTCACTTTTTACGGGAAATGGCGGCCATTTTGAATTTTTCGACATTTCTTACTCCGCGTATCAACTCGCCATCCTTCATATAACTTAGATATAAAGTTTCGTTAAAATCGGAGAATGTTAAATTTTTACGAGAAATGGCGGCCATTTTGAATTTTTCGACATTTTTTTCTTCACCTCTTAATTCGCCATCCCATTATAAACCGTAATACCAATTTTTGTTCAAATTGAAGAACGCGACATTTTTTACGTAAAATGGCGGCCATCTTGGAAATGGCAGCCATCTTGGTTCCGAAAATTTCTACTGCAACAGATGTCATGGTTACGTATCATGATACCAAGTTTGGATCCACAATATAAAACGGTTCTTTAGTTATGACGCGGACAAAAAATTGGCGACAATAAGAATAAGAACTAGAATTGCCATTGCCAGCAATAGCAGATGTCGACCGTTGCCTTATCTTTTACGACATATTTGACACTGTTGGCAGCCATTTTAATGATTTTTTTAATATTTGACTCCATATTCCCACTCGCCATCCTTCAAACACCTAAAATATCAAGTTGCGTTAAAATCTGAAAATTTTCAATAATTACGGAAGTGGCGGCCATTTTGAATTTTTTGGAATTTCTTAACTCGCCATCATTTGAAACCCCTAAATATAAAGTTTTGTTAAAATCTGAGAATGTTCAATTTTTATGGAAAATGGCCGCCATTTTGAATTTTTCGACATTTCTGACCTCGCGTATCAACTCGCCATCCTTCATATTCCTTAAATATAAAGTTTCGTTAAAATCGGAGAATGTTCAATTTTTAAGGGAAATGGCGGCCATTTTGAATTTTTTGAAATTATTGAATCGGTCATCCTTCAAAACTCTTAAAAAAAAATTTCGTTAAAATTTTGAAAAAAAAAATTTTTTGGAAGTGGCGGCCATTTTGAATTTTTTGAACTTTTTGAACTTGCCATCCTTTGAAACATCTAAATATAAATTTTCGTGGAAATCGGAAATTTTTTCATTTTTACAGGAAGTGGCGGCCATTTTGAATTTTTCGACATTTTTTTTGCCGCGAATGAACTCGCCATCCTTCATATACCTTAAATATAAAGTTTCGTTAAAATCGGAGAATGTTCAATTTTTACGGGAAATGGCGGCCATTTTGAATTTTTCGACATTTTTTTCGTCACGCCTCAACTCGCCATCCTATAATATGGCGTAAAATAAATTTTTGTTTAAATCAGAAAACGCGACTTTTTTTACGTAAAATGGCGGCCATCTTTGATATGGCAGCCATCTTGGTTCCGAAAAGTTTCACCGCAACAGATCTCATGATGACGTATCAACATACCAAGTTTCGATCCGTAATATGAAATGGTTCATTAGTTATTGGTCGGACAAATATAAGTCGGAACAATAATAAGAATAATAATAATAATAATAATGAAAAAAAATAAACGCGACAATAACAATATGTCTACCGAATAACTGCGTTTCGGTCGACATAATAATAATAATAACTAGAATTGCCATTGCCAGCAATAGCAGATGTCGACCGTTGCCTTATCTTTTACGACATATTTGACACTGTTGGCAGCCATTTAAATGATTTTTTAATATTTGACTCCATATCCCCACTCGCCATCCTTCAAACACCCTAAAATATCAAGTTCTGTTAAAATCTGAGAATTTTCAATAATTACGAAAGTGGCGGCCATTTTGAATTTTTTAGAATTTTTGAACTCGCCATCATTTGAAACTCCTAAATATAAAGTTTCGTTAAAATCTGAGAATGTTCACTTTTTACGGAAAATGGCGGCCATTTTGAATTTTTCGACATTTCTGACCTCGTGTATCAACTCGCCATCCTTCATATTCCTTAAATATAAAGTTTCCTTAAAATCGGAGAATGTTCCATTTTTACGGGAAATGGCGGCCATTTTGAATTTTTTGAAATTTTTGAATCGGTCATCCTTCAAAACTCTTAAAAATAAAATTTAGTTAAAATTTTGAAGAAAAAAAAATTTGAAAGTGGCGGCCATTTTGAATTTTTTGAACTTTTTGAACTCGCCATCCTTTGAAACACCTAAATATAAATTTTCGTGGAAATCGGAAAATTTTTCATTTTTACAG
The DNA here is from genome assembly GCA_963971305.1 of Arcuatula senhousia. Classification (NCBI taxonomy): domain Eukaryota; kingdom Metazoa; phylum Mollusca; class Bivalvia; order Mytilida; family Mytilidae; genus Arcuatula; species Arcuatula senhousia. Next base: position 12,051,010 of record OZ020305.1, read on the forward strand.
GAAGTGGCGGCCATTTTGAATTTTTCAACATTTCTTACGCCGCGTATGAACTCGCCATCCTTCATATACCTTAAATATACAGTTTCGTTAAAATCGGAGAATTTCAATTTTTACGGGAAATGGCGGCCATTTTGAATTTTTCGACATTTTTTGCGTCACGCCTCAACTCGCCATCCTATAATATAGCGTAAAATAAATTTTTGTTCAAATAAAAAAATGCGACTTTTTTTACGTAAAATGGCGGCCATCTTTGAAATGGCAGCCATCTTTGTTCCGAAAAGTTTCATCGCAACAGATCTCATGATAACGTATCAACATACCAAGTTTCGATCCGTAATATGAAACGGTTCATGAGTTATTTGTCGGACCAATATAAGTCGGAACAATAATAAGAATAATAATAATAACTAGAATTGCCATTGCCAGCAATAGCAGATGTCGACCGTTGCCTTATCTTTTACGACATATTTGACACTGTCGGTAGCCATTTTAATGATTTTTTTAATATTTGACTCCATATTCCCACTCGCCATCCTTCAAACACCTAAAATATCAAGTTGCTTTAAAATCTGAAAATTTTCAATCATTACGGAAGTGGCGGCCATTATGAATTTTTTGGAATTTTTTAACTCGCCATCATTTGAAACTCCTAAATATAAAGTTTCGTTAAAATCTGAGAATGTTCACTTTTTACGGAAAATGGCCGCCATTTTGAATTTTTCGACATTTCTGACCTCGCCTATGAACTCGCCATCCTTCATATTCCTTAAATATAAAGTTTCATTAAAATCGTAGAATGTTCAATTTTTACAGGAAATGGCTGCCATTTTGAATTTTTTGAAATTTTTGAATCCGTCATCCTTCAAAACTCAAAAAAATAAAATTTCGTTAAAATTTAAAAAAAAAAAAAATTTTGGAAGTGGCGGCCATTTTGAATTTTTTGAACTTTTTGAACTCGCCATCCTTTGAAACACCTGAATATAAATTTTCGTGGAAATCGGAAAATTTTTCATTTTTACAGGAAGTGGCGGCCATTTTGAATTTTTCGACATTTCTTACTCCGCGTATGAACTGGCCATCCTTCATATACCTTAAATATAAAGTTTCGTTAAAATCGGAGAATGTTCAATTTTTACGGGAAATGGCGGCCATTTTGAATTTTTCGACATTTTTTTCGTCACGCCTCAACTCGCCATCCTATAATATTGCGTAAAATAAATTTTTGTTTCAATCAGAAAACGCGACTTTTTTTACGTAAAATGGCGGCCATCTTTGAAATGGCAGCCATCTTGGTTGCGGAAATTTCTACCGCAACAGATATCATGATCACGTATCATCATACCAAGTTTGGATCCGCAATATAAAACGGTTCTTTAGTTATGACGAGGACAAAAATTGGCGACAATAAGAATAATAAGAATAATAAGAATAATAAGAATAAGAATAATAAGAATAATAATAATAATGAAAAAAAATAAACGCGACAATAACAATATGTCTACCGAATAACTGCGTTTCGGTCGACATAATAATAATAATAATAATAATGAAAAAAAATAAACGCGACAATAACAATATGTCTACCGAATAACTGCGTTTCGGTCGACATAATAATAATGAAAAAAAATAAACGCGACAATAACAATATGTCTACCGAATAACTGCGTTTCGGTCGACATAATAATAAGAATAAGAATAAGAATAATAATAATGAAAAAAAATAAACGCGACAATAACAATATGTCTACCGAATAACTGCGTTTCGGTCGACATAATAAGAAACGGTGCAAAAACAATAAGTCTCCCAAACTTTGTTTTGGGCGACTTAATAAGAAACGGTGCAAAAACAATAAGTCTCCCAAACTTCGTTTTGGGCGACTTAATAAGAAACGGGGTAAAACAATAAGTCGCCAAAACTTTGTTTTGGGCGACTTAATAATAATAATAATAATAAGAAAAATAAGAAACGGAGTAAAAACAATATGTCCCCGACGACACTTCGTGGTCGGGGACATAATAATAATAATAATAATAATAATAATAATAATAATAATAATAATAATAATAATAAGAAACCGAGCAAAAACAATATTATGGAAAGCCGGAGTGGACCCTCCCGAAGTTACTAATTTTTCCATTGCTTTCAATGGAAAATTGTAACTCCGGCAATTCAACGATTTGCCGAAGTTACAAATTTTTATACCCCAGAGTTGCTAATTTCATCCCCGAACTTACAATTTCGTCCCCGGAGTTACAAATTTTCATTGCCGGAGTTACTAATTAGTAACTTCGGTGCTAAAAATGTTTACCGAAGTTACAAATAAAAAACTTCGGCAATGTAAATTTGTACCCGGAGTTACAAATTTTTATTGCCGAAGTTTTTTATTTGTAACTTCGGTAAAAAAAAATAGTACCGAAGTTACTAATTAGTAACTCCGGCAATTTTAAATGATGCCGGAGTTACAAATTTATATCATCAATACAAGTTACATATTCAATCCCCGAAGTAAATTAGTAACTCCGGCAATTTTCAATAATGCCGGAGATACTAATTTTCGACTGGTTTTACAGCAAGAGCATGCAAACAAATAACTTCGGGTAACCCAGTCATTTATATGCCGGAGATTCTAATTTTCGACTGGTTTTACAGCAAGAGCATGCAAACAAATAACTTCGGGTAACCCAGTCCCAGTCATTCAATCCCCGGAGTTACTAATTTTGTAGAGCCAAAGATTCTAATTTCCTGCTATTGCGCATGTGTCAAGATGTACTTTCGTTTTGATTTTTGAAGTCGCCGCTCAACTTGTAAGGTAAGGTAAGGTTTTTCGATGATACAACACTGCATAGTTGGATTTATATGCACGTATAAAGTCTTTTATGTATAACTATTAACAGGTGCATGAGCCATTGAGGGTATGTCAAATTACAGTGGAAATGTTAACCCCAGGGGCCTGCTCCCGGGGTCATTACAAGACAAAATCAGTAAACATGGAAGACAACGCGAAAATAAGTTATAGACACACAATACAATAGTCAAGAAGAAATACATGATTTTTGTCTCGCCTGCGACGAATAGTCGCGGAAGGCGAGACATAGGTATTACTTTCCGGCGGCGGCGGCGGCGTCGTAAACTTTTTTGTAAGACTTTTGTGGACAATGAATTGCTTGAAAAGTATAATAGCTAGGCATTTAATATTGAGGCTTGTTTAGGGTATAATGGGATATGGGATATTCACACATTTTCTTAGTGGGATACGGGATATTTGAGACAAAACTTATTTAGATATGGGATATTTTTGTCAATTTTATTTACAGGGATATGGGATACTGGAAAAACACTTTTTGGGATACAGGATATTTGATGAAAAATTTATGGGGATATGGGATATTGGTACCCCCCCTAAACAAGCCCCAATATTTGGTATACAGACAGTTCAGGTTATGGTTTATGCAACTGTCACCATGCCATGTGACCTGACCCCATTTTCACGTTCTAGTGACTCTTTGAACTTAGGTCTTTTTCAGGCCGAAAAACTTTTTTGTAAGACTTTTGTGGACGATGAATTGCTGGAAAGATAGGCATCTGATATTGGGTCAACAGACAGTTGCGGTTGTGGACACTGTAACTGTCACCATGCCATGTGACCATGACCCCATTTTTTATTTTATGCTCCAGTGACTCTGTGAACTTAGGTCTTTTTTCAGACAGAAAACTTTTTGTAATTCTTTTGTGGACAATGGATTGCTTGAAAAGTATAATAACTAGGCATCTGTTATTAGATATACAGACACATTTTGTGTTTATATCAAGAAATGAAAGCTTAGGTATAGTTGATTTTAGTGATGGTGCCGGCAGGCGAGACATACTTTTAGTGGCCACACTTGTTTTTTATTAGTTTAATTTGTTACATGGTGAACACAATTATTTTTAAAATTTTGCCGAAAATTCAACATATATAGCCTTCATCTTATTGTACTGAACAGCTATGTATTGCCATTGGTTTAAAAAGTGTTACAGCATTTTCAATTGATCATTTTTGAAACCATTAGGTGTGTGTGTGCATGTTGGTGTTTAACACCCTTTAGCGACGCCTCTGGACCATGTAGGGCGCTCAGTTTTAATGGTGAAGAAAACCAGTGTGCCCAGGAAACCGCCGACCTTGGGCAGGTAACTAACAAACCAAATCACATACAGTTGGGAAAGTCTCTTTTGTTAAATACATACAGTACTTGAACACCAGCTGAGAGGTCATCAGCTAGTGATCAATAGTGTGGTATTTAAACCAGCGCCTTAGACCACTCGGCCACTCGGGCCCCCTGAAACCAGAACAGACAGACAATCACAGAACTGAAATAAGTCAAATTATTCTCTGGCATTTGTGGTGGCCATGAGGGCATTAAAAGTGTTACAATATAGTATGAATTTGCTTTTGCAAGTAGGACCTGGGTAGCAGAGTGGCTTGATTATTAAGTAGTAAGTACCCTAAAGAGTTTTCAGCATCAACACACACTTGTAAACAACACATGCTTTTGCAAGGTTTTGAGCATACTTGAGAATAATATTTAATATGGAAAGAACTTTTGTAGATTATATTTATATTTCTGAAATTTTTGAAACTTTATATTTTTTCAGAATGTGTGGTTTCATCAACACAAGTATTCACTGACTAGTCAAAACTTCAAGAAGCATGTTTGTCTTAACGAGAAGTCTGCTGAGTACTTTTCATCTACCAAATATCCTGAATTTCAGATGAGAAACAAAAACTGCACGATCAGTTTGGACGAGTGTGATAATCCAGCCAATATTTAAAGAGAAATACATCATCTAGTTCTCCTATGTCTGACACAGGTTCTAAAAATGTGGATTCTGATACTATCCTTGTTGCAGAAAACACATCTTTGAAGATAAGGAGACACAATATTGGAGCACAGACTGAAACATACAATGTATATTCAAATAATGACAATACTTTTAACAATCAGGTGTGGCTTGTTGATTCCTTTACTAAGACCGAGGAAAACGACCTGAATTCATGTTACTTTATCATGTTTATTGCTCAGAGTCAGAAAGATTATATGTGTACTGTCAACATACAGACAGGTTACATTCACAACCTAAGGAATCAAACACTATTTCTGTAATTTTAGTGAACACAAAACAAGAATATCATAATAGTGTTACTGATAATTGAAAAAAAGGGAGATAATTATTAAAACTATGATTATTATTCTGAGGAAAATATCTCCATGTAGATGATTTTAGAGAACTGCCAGTTATTGCAAGGACTTTAAAATGCCCTTATTGTATATATTTGTCTAAAGAACAAGAAGAAATGAATCAGAATTTCACAATGCTTAATTAGATTAAATGAATTCATTTTGTTTGAATATGCTGAAACAACCACAGAATCTTTTATGCCATTTTGTAACATTGTCTCATTTTGTTTAGATCATTATCCAAATATCCCTTTTCCTCAAAACTTTTAGAATAATCTGTTGAATGAGTTTCAATGCATAGGTTTAGAAGATAAAAAGGATATAAAAACTTTACTTAAACTTTTTGTGTAAATATGTTTGTATAAAAGAAATGCATTAATTTGATGATGAAATTTCAAGAAATGTTGAAACTTTATAAAGAAAGCCATTTAAGGTGGGACGTTACGCTAAAAACAATGTTACCGATAAAATTTACCTGTACACTGAAAAATCTGTCTGAACATCCTGAAATTTTAGTTGGATTCTATTGGATTATTTACGCATACAGGCATAGGCGATCTTTATGAAACTGACTGTAAAAACAGAGTCCGTGACATATACTTTATTTTACATCAATGCATCACAATTTTTTTAAGGAATTTTATGTTAGTTTTTTGGTCATAATTTAGATATCGTTAGTCAATTTTTGTGTACAAAAAGAAAAATAAATGGTGTTGAAGCTGTGTTTTTCCTATATGTCTTTGTTAATTTCCCACCAAAACTGCAGTTTTCAAATGCATTTATTTAATAAAAAGCTACACCAAGCGCAGTATGATACAACCGCAACATGTTAAACCCTGTACATTTGCAGCCCAATATGGATTGTCAAATGCTTTGGACACATGCAGCCCATGGTGGACTCGCAAAGTTTTTTTACACATGTATGCCTTCTTTGGTTGACTTTTAATTAAATTTTTGAATTTTGTTTATACATTTAAATAGAGTATATTACTCTATATTATTGACCGGGCTGGTCACAGGTCAATTATTTCGGACTTCTTCATATAAATACTACCTAATAGTCCGAGAAAATTAAGCTCCGCCCAACCTTGCGAATAAAATAGAGTAATACCAACCTTCAAGGTAAACTCATAATGGGCTTTTGGTCCCTTTGATCCTTAATAATTTCCCCCTAGATGGTAGGAGATATTGCAAATCTGATTGAAAAACACAGACAGGGATTTTTACAAGGATTCCAATGAAAAAAGAAATTTGAAAATCAGACCACAAATAAAAAAAAATTTTTGGTGTAGCCCCCTTTTGACCCCTAATAGCAATGAAACAGTACAAGATGCATCAAAAGAGTTGTACATTTTGCTCACAGAATTTATTGAAGAATACAATGAAAAAAGAATGATCAAAATCGGATGAAAATTAAACATTCGCCGTCCATCATCGTCCGTTGTCGTTGTTAAATCTTCTCCTCCATAAAACTGAAGGGATTGCTTTGAAACTTTGCACATTTCATCTTTGGGATGTCTTCTACCAAGAATGTTCACCTCATTTAGCTCTACAAAAGTCTCCATAGGGTCAAAGTTGTCAGATAACCCCTTATAGGGGTTACAGCCCCTATGTTATGAATGTTTTTGGCCTATGGAATGAAAACAATAGCAGATAGATAGAAGCTGTTGCTTGCTTAAATGTTCAGCTTCTTTAGCTTTACAAAAGTCTCCATAGTGTGGAAGTTGTCAGATGTTCCCTTATAGGGGTTACGGCCTCTAAAATAGCGTTCTTTCATGTTTTTGGCCTATGGAATGAAAACTATAGCAGATACAGAGAAGCTGTTGCTTGCTTAAATGTTCAGCTCATAAAGCTCTACAAAAGTCTCTATAGGATCGAAGTTGTCAGATGACACCTTATAGGGGTATTGGCCCATGCCATAAATGATGCTTTTTTCATATTTTTGGCCTATAGAATGAAAACTATAGCAGATAGAGAAAAGCTGTTGCTTGCTTAAATGTTCAGTTCATTTAGGTCTACAAAAGTCTTCATAAGGTCGAAGTTGTCAGATGACCCATTATAGGGGTTACAACCTCTTAAAAAAATGAATTATAGTGTTTTTTTGCTGGGGTAATGGCCACTAAAATAATGTATTTCATGATTTGGGCCTACGGCTACAGAAAGAAAACTTTAGTAGATAGAGAAAAGCTCTAACTTTCTTAAATGTTCAGCTCATTTAGCCCTAGAAGTCTTTATAGGGTCGACATCAAGACAAGGTGAGCAATTAAGGCTCCTGCGAGCCTCTTGTATCTGAAACAATAGGGGCCAGCAACCCCAACCTTCCTTAAGTGATTACAAACCTCATATCAAAATTTTATAACAAATGGTTCACTACAAAGAAAAGTTATCGCACGGAAACCAATGTGTCTACAGACAACAACGATGACATCACCATAACATAATACGATCGCAAAAATTTGCAATTGGATGAAAAACAAGGTCATTGACCCTCATTTTTTATTTCACCTATTCATGTATCTCACTAAGAACTTTATGTCTTCCAATTTTCATTAAAATCTGGATATATACCATTTGGTATGGTCTCACCTTAAGATGTATAGACAATTTACCACCTCCAGAAGACATTATAGACTTAAATTTGGTGTTGGTTGGTTTACAGGAAAGTTTTGAATTTATATCATTACTGGTAATTAAAGTGTTTTTGCAGTCAAAATATGATGTCTCCCCACCCCAACCCTGTTTCCCCAAAAGTAGTAAGTTCAAAGGTCCATAATTCCCACAAAACCAGTATTTGAGGATCATAAATTCCTGATAACATGCACAACTATTTATGGTGTACAATCTACAAACCAACTTTCATAAAATTTTGTATGGTACTTTACAGAGGAGATGTGCTGACAAGGTGATAAGTGAGAATTTTCAGCAAATTTGTAAAGTTCAAAGGGCCATAACTCACACTAAAATTTAGGGATCAAAATTTTCTGGTGTGCACAACTACATATGGTGTCTTTCCTACATACCAAGTATCATTGAATTCAGTTTAATAGTTTAAGAGGAGTTGCACTGACAAACTTTGTGCCAGGCAGACCGATTTGACAAAACCAACATTTGTCAACCCACAAAAGTATTATGTAATGAGAGAACCTTATACCTAAATGCATTCAACTAGTGAACTTGCATGTATTTGAATATATCATATCAAAAATTCTGTCAAATCCATTATAGCACTTGGGTAGAAATGTGAAAGGCAATGCAGAAATTGGGATTTTCAGCAAATTTCTATGGTCAAAGGGCCATAACTCCAAAAAAACTTTTATAGATAAAAAAATTCCTGGTAACTTGCACAACTACATACAACTGTATATGATGCTCTTCTGGCATACAAAGTTTTGTTAAATTTTGTTCAGTAGTTGCGTCCACAAGATGATAAATCAGGAAATCTGTAAATTTCTAAATTCAAAGGGCCATAACTCCCACAAAATTTTGCAGATCAAAAGAATATGCACAACTACATATTAAGTATATATATATAAAAATGTATAAATGGTGTTGCCTACAGCTCTTTAAAGTAATATTATGTACTTCTAGCATACTAAGTTTGGTTTCAGTAGTTTTTTGAGGATTTTCATTCACAAACTTTGATCAGAGAAGACTGACAAACTGACCAGTCAAAACGTTATATCCTCAGCAACTTTGCATAAAAAGAATACACATGTATTATTTTTTTTTAGACATTTTACTTTTCAATATATAACATAGTACAAAAAATCAACAATAAAAACAGGAATAAAATGTCATGTATCGTCAAAGATGTCTTCTTCTTTCTTCACTGCTTCTCTAGTACTGGTCTTAATCCAAGATTGTACCCTGCTTAACCTGTACTGAAATAAAAACAAAACATAATAATTTATTGCAATCTTTCTGTAAAAACATTACTTTTAATCAAACATGCAAAATTTCCTAACCATGAATTTTACCATAGAAAATATTATTGGTCATACTGACCATTACAAGATTTTCTTCTATGCTTGTATGTGTTTATGTGCTTGTGTATGACCACAAAAAATATACATTTAATAACATGATTCGTCATCAGCAATGAGTTTTGCACAGTTTATAAATAATCAAGATAGTCATCTCTTTTTAAAATGTTAATTGTGTAACAGTACAATAAACATATATACATTTTTTAACCTTGGGTGATATTTTTGTGTATGAGCTACAAATTCAATAAATGATTAGGGGGGGTGGAAGACACATGCCAGACCCCACCACCCACACAAATTTATATTAAATTTACAAAAAGAGGCTCCCATGAGCCTGAATCCCTCACCTGGGCTTGATGTCAACTATATGAAAACTTTGTAAAGCTATATAAGCTGAACATTTAAGCAAGTTACAGCTTTCTTTTTCAGCAATAGTTTTCGTTCTGTTGGCCTAAAAACATACAAAATGTTATTTTAAGGGATTTCTGACAACTTTGACTCTATAGAGACTATTGTTAAGAGCTTAATAAACTGAACGTTTAAGCAAGCAACCACTTTTTAGCTCACCTGGACCGAAGGTCCATTTGAGCTATTGCCATCACTTGGCATCTGTCGTTGTCCATTAACAATTTTTCAAAAATCTTCTCTGAAACTACTAAACAGAATTTGATGAAACTTGGTATGATTGATCCTTAGGATGTCCTACAAAAAATTCATGTTTCGATTTTTGATTTGTCGAAAAACATGGCTGCTGTTGCTAAAATTAGATCAGGGGGGTCAGACTACTGTTTGACTCTTGTAAATCAAAAAGTATAAGAGATAGATGAAATCTGATTCCGCCCTACTGCTTCAGCATCAAAAGTTCTACAAAAGTCTCCATTTGTTCCAAGTTGTCAGATGACCCCTTATAGTGAAAAATAGCGTTTTTTCATGCTTTTGTCCTTATAGTATGAAAACTATTGCAGAATGTTTGTCACATATATTTCTCCAGGAAGCAGAACTTACATGTTAGATGAGGTAGTTATAGGACTAGCATCTGGACTGTCATCAGACAAAGGTGGGGGTATAATATCTTACATGTTAAATGAGATAGTTATAGGACTAGCTGATAATCTGCTGGTATACTATCTACATCTGGACTGACATCAGATCTTTTAGAAGTCTTTCTTGAAGGGGACCTGGAAATAAAAGATACATGTTGTACTGTTTGGTTTAAACATGTTTATTTATCCTGGATTTGGAAATAAGCTTATGGCTTCTATAAATCCCTCTCCAGTTTGCAGTTTGCAAGTGTGGCCATTTTAAATGGCCTTAATTGGGCCTACTCTTACGGTACTCTACTCTATGGGGTCTTTATGTTCACAGTGCATTTCTCTCCCAATACACAAGACATACCCAGAACAACCTTTATTAGTCCCCTTTAAAGACGAGCATTGTTTTTGAGACCATCCTTGCAAATGGTGTCAAAAGAGAGTAAGAAAATCGGTTCATGAAATTTTCACCCCTGATGAGAAATTATCGACCAACATCAGTGTTAGTAGCCAGATGCATTAACCACTACACCACCAGTACATGTTATTATTTAACCTGATACAAGAACGAATAGATTAATATGAAGACAGAAAGAAAAGGAGCACAAATCAGTTGAAAACTATGAAAATATAATAATTACATGAATTAATAATACAATTTCAATTGTTCAAAATAAAAACCATATTTGTCACCTGCATGAAAAATACTAAAAAACAAGGCTCATCTAATTTTCTTGCTGAGGAAGTTACAAAATTACAAGCTATCTGAAGGTAATCTGGGGCAATAACAAAACTTTTAGCTTTTTGCTGTTTTTCATTGTGGAGTTTTAAATTGCCTTTGGTTTATAAAGGTTGTGTCCACATCTCATTATTCTTTAAAAACAAATTAATTTAAACATATACCAAGCTTGCTCCACATAATGCATATTTTTTTGTAAATCTCTGTCAATAGAATTTGCATGACATAAATTTTCTCAGTCTGTTTGTTACTCCCACCTTGGTTTGACCTTTGAATTGCAAGCATATTTCTCAGACACATGTGCATTAAAACTGGAATCTTGATATAGGATTGTGTACACTTATTAATAACTAGAAAGGCAATCTTCTATGGAAGACATATGTTGCCTGCGTCTTAAAATATTTTGAAAAACAGGAAGTAGATGAGTGAAGGGCACAAAATTGCTTAACACCATAAAGTACTTACAGAAGATGCTACATGCCAAATAACAAGAGGCTGTGACATGTAATTGCTCAGAAAACTGTGACAGAAATTTTTGTGACGCCTTAGGCCGCAGGACAATGCAAGAGGAGTGACTCCTATATATGTATGTTGCTTTGCAACATGTTGCAGACAACATTATATCAATGACAACACATTGCAGTTTTTATGCCATTCCAACAAATATGTGTAAGCCTCCAATGTCTTAGAAGACACATTTGCTTCTTTGTAATTTGACTTTTTGCTTTTTGCTACTTCTTATTTATGTTTTTGTCTTAAAGTTTGATGATTTGTTTTGTTTGTCGGTGTTTGTCCAGTCAACAATATTTCAGTCATAATCAGGATAAGAGCTAATTAAAACAAATAATTCTCTTTCGGTTAAAACAACCTTGATTTTGTCCTTGACATTTTCTTCTTCTTGGACTTCTTTGATTACTGGCAGTGCCCACCCATGACCTTTTTAGACTAGGTGACCTTGTTTTATATCTACCAGGTGATCTAGATATTGATCTACAAAAGAAGATTTGTTAATGTGAAATCATTGCACAATAAATGTATTAAAACCTGCTGGACAGATTTAATTATTGCATAAAATAAAATTGAGATAAGGGTCCAAGCAACATTACCCCAATAAAATGTAAGAGGGTTCTGAATTTGTAACTTGTTAACAAACATGTCATAAAGTATAAATTCAATGAAATTTCATTAAGAATTGTAGGCATAAGAATGCTGACAAGAGTGTGAACAGCACAAAAACAAACAGACAGATATCCACCATTTCTACCTTTCCCCGCTCAATGTTGCAGTGTTATGCAAAAATAACCTTATATCCAAAAGACATAATGCCAGTTCTCAGAACATTTGGACAGACAATTAGACCCAAACATTATAAGCCTCAAAAATAATATATATAGTGGAGGGTATCTATTAAGTTTTAAATTTGAAATGAAACATTTCTAGGTACATGTATAAACACCGTTAACCATGTTAAGAAGCTTTAAGGTCCTTGGAAAAAAAAATGTAAATAGATTGATGTTCTCTCAAAATTATCAAGTTTTTGATATTTACATACCTGTGAGAAGCAACCTGTTTGAAAAATGTGTTCTCTATCACATTGTCTGATGATTACATATCTCGGTTCTTTCCTTAGCATTTTTAACGTTTTCTAACGTAATAAATTTAACATTTAAACTCGAAATAAGCTTTTCTAACACCTGAGAAATGTTTTCTTAACTATAAACAAACTTCTATGAAAATATTCTTTTTAGAGTTGTAGTATCTGAAAACTGAGTGCCAAGGTTGCAGAAATTCAAATCAAATCAAATCAAAAACTCACAACAATCTCAAACTCGACCCCTTTCTTAGCTACAAACATAGCCATATGGTCTACGATAAGCTGGATGTCAGGGGGAGGTGGAATTATCCTGGGTTCCAATGAAGGTCCTATAACTGGTGTTGGTTGAACACTGCAATAAACAAATCAAACAAAATTGGTAATTATCTGATTTATTACAAGCAAATGTAGATGCTTTTTAACCCTGGCATGTCATAAGGTGTATTAAACCATTCTATAATGTCAGATACTAAACATGCTAAAATGCACTTCAAAGTGAAACTTACCGGTATACCTGTACTCCATCAAATGCAGCATTGTTGCTAGAAATTGTTTATATGAGACAAGATACAATCATCACATATTGCAAAATAATATCTTAGGTCATGGACTTAAACTAAGAAAATTACAAAAGTGTGATAAATAGACAAGTTTAATATGGCCTTATTCATGTTCATGACAAATGGTGTATAATTAAACATCACAACTACATAGGAGCTTAGATTTTGGTCCAAAATAAAAAAAATATCCTAGATCCTGGTCTCAACCTGTCCAAAACACTTTATCTAATCTGTAAATCATGCTAATTTTTTTGCAAATAATGTTCAATTGAATGATAATCTAGGAAGTTTGGCCTAATGTTTACTAAGGTAAAGTTTACTTGCTTTTCTTATCAATCAGGGTTTCCACTTTTTCATGACTAAAATTTCACGGGTTTTCCAGGACTTTTCAAGAGTATTTTAGTCATTTTCAAGGATGAAAATAGTCGCCAGAATGATAGATCCTGATATTTTTTTATACCATTTTTCCCAAAACAGCAGACAAAGTGTCATAATATAAAATTCAAGGGTTTTTCAAGGATATGTTTTGATTTTTTAAAATTCAAGGACTTTTCAAGGTCCTTGAACTTAAAAATGAAATTCAATGGTTTTTCCAGATTTCAAGGATGCGTAGGAACCCTGTATTAACAGTCAGGGGCGTAACTTATTTAAGTTATTACAGAAAATCACATCCATTTGTTATTCAACCATAATGTCAAGAGTTGTCTGCCCTTACAATCTTCCCTTGTAATAACATACATATGTGATTTGTTGGAAACCATGGTCTAGGATAACAAATGTGTGTTATTTAGTATAACAGTCATAATAACTACCACATGTTATTGTACTGCAAAATTACAGCTAATCTGCTCAGTAAATTTTCTCAAAGTTATCCCAGGTTACTATTTCAACAAATCACATACATGTATGTATGTTATTACGAGGGAAAATTGTAAGGGCAGACAACTCATGATATTATGGTTTAATAACAAATGGTTGTGATTTTTCTGTAATAACTCAAATAAGTTACGCCCCTGACTGATTAATGCTCCATTTTTTTTTATCTCAATCTCCTATACAAAAAATCTCTTCCAACTTACCTTGGTGGTTTCTTTTCCTCTTCAATTTCTTGTCTAAGCATCTGTTGTTGTAGATGAGGAGTAAGCAAGGGTCCAACAGGTTCTGTGCAAGGTGGGGGTGGCTGGTTAGACACTGGCAAGGTGACAGGCTCTATCCCAGGGATGGGGGTACGCAGCAAGCACCATGATTGTAATCTGTCAAAATTTGTACAGTACTGTTTAATATAAGACGTTGTTGTCTCTACTTGAAGGGGTGGAGTATTACTCTGGGAATGTGGGGAGTAGCTGCTGCTTCCTGAGTTTGGATCCTGTGTAGATGCCGGTATATTGCTTCAATGAAAACATAGCAAACGATAGAAATAGTCATGTTTGATGGTTTATTCGTACAGTAAAAAGTTCTAATTTGAAGGTCAGATCTGCTAAACCTTACATTTGCTGCTGAAATATCAAAAATTTTCATATTTAATACATACAAGACAGGAAAAGCATAACCACATGTAAAGATTAAGAAAACAATACTACTACAGAGAAACTTCTCTAAACCGGACCCCCTGAAAACTGGCGAACCCCTTTTAATTGGCCCACGGGGGGAAGGGGGGTAACTTCCATTATAAAGGTAGGTACATATGTGCGGCCCAAAAGGGTCTACTTTTTGGGGTGTCCAATATGTGAAAAGGGTGCAATTTTCAGATGTTGCATATGTTGATAAGGTGTACTTTTCACAAATGTCATATATCAATAGCAAAAGAATGACCAAGCATGCCATGTTTTGCCTGCTTGTGACCCTGATTGTACATGCATTTGGTAACTTTAACCATTTAAACTTTGATTTTAATAGAATATCTATAAAATATGCCAAGTTTAAGCATATCTTATGTAATTTTAAATGCATTAAAAATATATGAATGGGTGTCTTTTATGCAGACGTATACATGTATATGAATGGGGTGCGTACAAAATTTCTAAGGCCGCATATCTGTACCCAAAAATACTTGGAGTTACCCCCCCCCCCCTATGAATTGGCCATTTCAAAAACTATATTAAAAGTCTATGTAAATTTTCCTCACAACAGCAACCCCTCAAAACTGAACACTGGCTACCTTTTTCAAACTTCCCCTGCATTAATTGAATAATTAAAGGCCGTGGCTATTTTGCCGTAACCGGCAAAATAGTCTCCCAGGCTATTTTGCCGTAATTGTTAAAATTTATTAATTAACACAGGTATCACGGCCTTAACTCGACTAATTAGGGATACACGAAGATAATTAAGAAAAAAAATCTTTTGGTAAATCAGTGCTATTATAGTTTGTTGGTTTTGATTCAAGGCATTGGAAGTCTTTTTAAATTAATATTTTGTTGGTTGCATTTGAAAGTTAATATCTGATTTAAAGAAAAAATATTCAGAAAAATTATACGATCTAAATATTTTTTTTTTTCATCCAAGAACATTAAAACGTAGATAAAATGTCTCAATTTTCTTTAAAGAAACAAAGTTATCACTAAATTGAAAATTTACTGAATCCCAGAAGTATATGGTTGAGATGTCTTATAGAGTTTTTTTTAATATATAAAAATAATTGTGGCTGCCAGGGATTAAATAAAACTGATCCATTTAGCAGTTTGATAAAAAACTTAAAAAGACGAAACTTCTCGAAATCGTAACACCGCTTAACCCTTGTACGTATTTAGATTTGGTTCATCCTATATTTTACCAGTTCTCCGGTGTGACTGATTCGTTTTTGTCATTTTCTCTGGACTATGAGATTGATCATTCAAGTTCGGTAGTTTTGTTATTACCTTTATTTGCTATATAGAATATGTATCTAAATTGCAACTTACTTTAAAAAATATTTGATTATTTTTTAAACTGAGATTTTCTAATTTTTCTGAAATAAAATTAAGGTAAAACAATTATATTCAATATCATTTTAAATTTATATTACCCTGTTAATGATCTAATCTAGTTTCTCTGTACCAATGTGATTGGCTGTTTGAGAATAAAGACATATATAATAATGAATATAGAAATAATTTGTTCCACTCGATATTTTGCTTATTAAGTGTACAACATAATAAAATCTGTTACGGCAAAATAGCCTGTGGGACTATTTTGCCGGTTACGGCAGAATAGCCTGTGAGGCTATTTTGCCGGTTACGGCAGAATAGCCACCGCCATAATTAAAACCCCTAAATACTGGCCACACAACATGCACAAGCAATATGTCACTGGTATAAATTATAACCATCATGTTATTGTTTAATGTTAACACACAGGGGCCTGCTCCCGGTCTTTTGGGTTGAGAGTCAAAGAACCATCAGCTAGAGAAAATGGGTTGAGAGTCAAAGAGCCATCAGCTAGAAAAATCACTACATGTATCAACCCCCATAGACCAATTGCGAGTTAATCCATTCCGGAACATTCCGGATATTAGAATGTCCAAATGTCAAAGGTCAACTGAGGTAAGATCTGACGTCAGAACATTGGGAGCAATGGAAGCAACATGTTTACCGATTTATTTTAGGAAAATTTGAAAGAAAATTGAATAAAAAGTTTTGTTCATCAATTTGTAATGGTTACAGAAATCTAAAAACAAACATTTCCAAGAGATTGGAGAGAAAGGACAAGGTTTCCCTGTTTTATTTATCACAGAGTAGGTACAAGTTTTCCAGTAAAATCGAGGTAAAATGGCGGCTATTTTGGAACTCGCGATCCGGGTATGACCCCGGGAGCAGGCCCCTGTGGTTAACATTTCCACTGTAATTTGACATACCCTCAATGGCTCATGCACCTGTTAATAGTTATACACAAAAGACTTTATACGTGCATATATATCCAACTATACAGTGTTGTATCATCGAAAAACCTTACCTTACCTTACAAGTTGAGCGGCGACTTCAAAAATCAAAACGAAAGTACATCTTGACACATGCGCAATAGCAGGAAATTAGAATCTTTGGCTCTACAAAATTAGTAACTCCGGGGATTGAATGACTGGGACTGGGTTACCCGAAGTTATTTGTTTGCATGCTCTTGCTGTAAAACCAGTCGAAAATTAGAATCTCCGGCATATAAATGACTGGGTTACCCGAAGTTATTTGTTTGCATGCTCTTGCTGTAAAACCAGTCGAAAATTAGTATCTCCGGCATTATTGAAAATTGCCGGAGTTACTAATTTACTTCGGGGATTGAATATGTAACTTGTATTGATGATGTAAATTTGTAACTCCGGCATCATTTAAAATTGCCGGAGTTACTAATTAGTAACTTCGGTACTATTTTTTTTTACCGAAGTTACAAATAAAAAACTTCGGCAATAAAAATTTGTAACCCCGGGTACAAATTTACATTGCCGAAGTTTTTTATTTGTAACTTCGGTAAACATTTTTAGCACCGAAGTTACTAATTAGTAACTCCGGCAATGAAAATTTGTAACTCCGGGGACGAAATTGTAAGTTCGGGGATGAAATTAGTAACTCCGGGGTATAAAAATTTGTAACTTCGGCAAATCGTTGAATTGCCGGAGTTACAATTTTCCATTGAAAGCAATGGAAAAATTAGTAACTTCGGGAGGGTCCACTCCGGCTTTCCATTCGGGGACATAATAATAATAAGAAACCGAGCAAAAACAATATGTCCCCGACACTTTGTGTTCGGGGACATAATTAACTTAAGATTATGAAGTTAACATGAAATGATGATGATAAAAGAAATATGGATATAGGATGGGAAAGAATTTAAAGGAACAGTAAATTTTAAGACCACAGGAAAAGGGGAAAGGTGGAAAGGGACAGAAAATACAGCTTTTGTGGTGCACTACTTGTCGGTCCACAAAGGGATAATTTACGTGCATGAAGCGTGGCACTCGTGGTTCGCGACAAGGTTTTCTGCGTTATAGCCCGACAACCCCGACATCCCAGTCGCTTTATGGACTAAGCGACTTGACCCGTCCCGATATCAAATTTCTGAGGTGATGCTGAAAAATTATTTTAAAAAGCGAAATTTATGTATGTGTGGGGAAAAATGATATTGCTTTTGTTAGAAAAAAATTACCAGGTTGGAAAATCCGAGCCCCACCTTATAGGAATAATCTGTGCTTAAGTCGTTTATTGACCGACCATTTAAGTTTTAAATGGGGCGGCTTAGAATCCCCCCTCAGAATATTTTCTTCCTAACCTCTGGTGACAGAATATTTTGTCCATCACTAATAAGATTCACGAGATTCACATTATTTCTTAAAAACGCCGTGCACGAATCGTGGCACTCGTGGTTCGGGACCAGGTTTTCTGCATTTTAGCCCGACAACCCTGACATCCCAGTCGCTTTATGTACTGATCGACTTGACTCGTCCCGATGTCAAATTTCTGAGGTGATGCTGAAAAATAATTTAGAAAGGCGAAATTTCTGTATGTGTGGGGAAAAATGATTTTGCTTTTGTTAGAAAAAAATTACCAGGTTGGAAAATCCGAGCCCCCACCATATAGAAATAATTTGTGCTTAAGTCGTTTATTGACTGACCATTTAAGTTTTAGATGGGGCGGCTTGGAATCCTTCCTCAGAATATTTTCTTTTTAACCTCTGGTGACAGAATATTTTTTTTCCATCACTAATAAGATTCACGAGATTCACATAATTTCTTTAAAAAACGCCAACCACACATCTTCAAGTTAAATGGTCAGCCACTCATAAAAGGAATAATAATTAATGGTTGAACAGTTTCAATAAAGGGCGTAACTCCATTAAGGCAAATGAGGTAAATGCCTCATGACGATATTGGCATTTTCTTAATGATTATGTTTTTGTCATTGTAAGAATTTGGATAAGTTCTTTGAAAAGGAAAAAAGACATTGAACAAAAAGTTTCTTTACAAAGATTTAGTATTGATTAAGACAAATTGAATAAATTCGCGAGGGTCAAATGAGAATATAGTCTTGCTTAGGCAATTTGCTCGTCAGGTAACGTTTAACTACCATAAAGTTGTATGTTTAGGTCACATTGCCTTAAGCGACTCAGACCCGTGCAGAAAAAAGTTGGCCTCGCTTAAATTGCTCTGTTACAACTTTTGTCTCATTTTATAAGATATTTTTTATTTTGGTTGTGGCCATGCAGTGTATGAGTGAATTTCCCTAAATGGTTTAAAATCATAAATATTTCTTAAAAAGTGTAGATTTTATATCCCACTTTCATGACTTTAATATCCCGTAGGGTTAAGGTAAGAGTAGTCTATAGTTTCCGCCATTTTTATGAATGAAATTTAAATTATCTCTCTTTACCAAATATTTATTGATTTGGTAACAGAAAAACTTCCTGGTTCAAGTTTGACTTTGAAGGTAAAATATGAAAGATTTGAATTGATTTGCCATAAAAGCGATATAAATATACTATAAATTGAAACAAGAGTTGGGTGACAACATTATTTAAAAAAAAAATATTGACGATAGCCGAGTTTGAAAGCTCGTTCGTCTTAACATTGACAGACGGTCCTGTTGCTATGTTGAAAAGAAACTAATAACTCCAATTGAATGTCCCCGCATTGGTAGGAATTTCATATGAAGTGCAAAATTTGTAATTAATCCTCCGAGAAAACAGATTCTTTCGGATACATCACAGGGACTTGCTTCCCTCTATCAATAATTTGTTAATAAGAGTCAATGTGCGGTTTTTTTTTTCGTACCGCACATTGACTTTAACAAAATATTGATAGGATGAAGCAAGTCCCTGTGGATACATGAATATTCATTGGATATTCGGGTGCAAGAGTGCCAACAGCCCGGACCAACTGCACTTCAAAAATAAACCACTCATATAGTTAAAATGAAAATATAAAGTGAACCCATTCATATATATTGAATGTCAAATAAACATTACATGCATCAATACCACCATGTATTTCTACATTTGATCCGACTTTTAAATGTCACACAAAACGATTTTTTTTCATATTTTGTCAACGTTTTCAAAATCGCGACCGTTTACTAAAATAGAGAAAGACTAAAGTTACATGTAGTTATTCGATTCTCGCGAAATTGGCTTATCTGAATCAGGTAATTCGAGGTCTATGGTGCAGTCAGAACTTTGCCTCGACTTCCGGTTTAAAAATGATGACAAATTTTACTACACTCCCGCCCAGTTAAAATGTAAACTTTGCTCGATCTCCTTTGCCTGTTTTGATTTACCGTTCTTGTCGACTCTAATATACCTATCATGGTTATGCAAACACGTAACCATTTGAAAAGTTACTATATATTAAAAATAAAAAGCTAGCTTTCAAAGTGTAAGACTCAACTAACAGTCGTTCGCGTAGATCTGTGGTATTGCATGATAGTGAATGCTAACGATTTTTTGTGCGACCTAAGTATAATTATTTTCCTTTATGTTTCAAATTTGCTTTTCACCATAATATGTAAAAAACCCCAGTTTTTATATTTAAACCCAACGCTTCAAATGGGTATAAAGTGATATAGGGTCGTCCATTCGTGTGTCCTTCCGTTACACCACTGGGTATACCCGTCTCTTATCCACCCTTTCTCCTAAATCCCCCAAATGATTTTCATAAAATTTTCACACAAAATTTTTGACAAATTAAAATGTTCACCTTACATTTTAAATGTTAATCTGTTTGATTTTTGTGGAGAGCGGTGGTATTCGTTTGTGATCAACTGCTCACAGTTTTTCTAGTTAAAACTATATTCTTGTATATTACTTAGTGGGTTTTCTGATGATCCACGAATACTGTGGCAAAGTCTATAGTTTCCAATATTTACGAATGGAAACATGATTTCCGAAAGAGGTTAAAAATAAAAATCTGATTGAAAAAGCAAATACGGACAATTAATATATAACATGCACGAATCAAAACCAGTATAAATATGTACATGTATGCACAAGTTCATGTTAGCTTCCTGTACTATTTTTCAGGTGACCTAACGACTCAACAGACGTTACTAAACAACAACATTTTCATCTGGAAGACTTTTAAGTGTGTGAGTTTATCCTTCATTTTCTATCATCATTCATATGTTTTTGACTAAAGATTTTTTGAAGACCTACAAGACCTGAATCTTAGAATAGATTGGCAAAAATGATGAAGTCTCAACATCATGCACGAATTTTGTCTACTAGTAAACCAAAGAATTACACGGTGTATATCCATATCGGATAAATATGAATTATAGGTTCTTACATAAGTTCGATCTTGTAAAAAGACCGGCTGATCTTTCACAAGTGATGGAATTTTTCAGTCTTTTTGCGAGTGAAGCGGAGCGAAACAATACAGAAAGTCAGACAGAGATTTTCACAAGGAATCTAACGAAAGAAGATTTTGAAAACCCCAAATTCAATACCAACATTTATTTAGTGTATATGATCATCATATAAAAACTTCATAACAATTGGCTGGCCTAATTCAACTTAATTTTAGCTATAAGGGACGGACCTTGAAGGGGGGCCTTGGTTTTTTTCTAAAAAAATATTTTGAAAATGATTTTTGATGAAAAAAATATTTTGAAAATGATTTTTGATGAAAAAAATATTTTGAAAATGATTTTTGATGAAAACAATATTTTGGCAGCAGAGGGTAAGAAAAAAAAATATTATGATGAAGAATTTCTGCCATATAAAATAATGCTAATAATAAAAAAAAATATTCTGTCCCAACGCTTTCAAAAAATAAAAATTCTGTCATGACGCATTCACGAAATAAATTTTTTTTCCGCGTTTTGGCCAAAACAAAAAACCAAGCCCCCCTTTCAAGTTAAATGGTCGGTCCCTAAGACAATTTGTCTCAACAAACTTTTTAAAATGTCTTTTTTGTCCCTTCCACCCCTAATTTTTCAAAAACGGTTAGAGATATTGCAAATCTGATTGAAAAACGTAGGCAGGGATTTTTACAAGGATTCCAAAGAAAAAAAGATTTTGATAATCGGACCAAAAATAAAAAAAAGTAGATTTCTGAGTGTGGCCCCTTTTTGACCCCCCTATAGCAATGTTACAGTGCAATATATATCGAAACCATTGACACATTTAGTTGACACAATTTAATGAAGAATTTTCAAAATTGAATGCCTGAATAATAGCGAGCATCGCAGATGCGAGCCCTACGGCATTGTGCATGTTTTGAGATGTGCCAGAAATATACTGACGATAGAACCGGAACAGGTTTACTTTTACGGAGATTTTTGAAAATCGGAAAACAAATAAAAAAGTAGATTTTTTGGGTGTGGTCCCTTTTTGACTCCCCTATAGCAATATAACAGTGCAATATATATCGAAACCATTGACACATTATTTTACAGAATTTAATGATGAATTCAATAAAAAAAAAATCAAAACTGAATGAACAATGAACATTCTACAACAGTGTTGTCAATACACCCGATTTAGCCCCTTTTGGCCTTTTTTTTTATATAAAACAGTAGAGGCCACAAACCCCAAATACAATACCAAGTTTCTTTAAGTCGTTACAAACATCATTTCAAAATTTCATATCAATCGGTCTATATTTACTCACGTTATCGCACGGAAACCAATTGTCCACAGACGACAACGACGACGACATCGCAATAACATTATATAATCGCAAAAATTATGCGGTCGTATAAAAACAGAAAGTTTTAAATGTCATAACATTTCATTGGTCGACATCATCAATCAATATCAGTACCGATGTTTAATTTTTATTGGTTAGTTAACCCATGCGAGATCGCTGCACGTGCTCGCATCTCAACCTGGTCATCTCACAATGAAATAAAAAGCTTTGCCGAGCGCAGCATGATACGACCACAACACGATGAACCCTGTACATTTTAGGCCCAATATGGATAGTCAATTGCTCTGGACACATGCAGCCCATGGTGGACTGACAAAGGTTTTTGACACATGCCTTTTTTAGTGGACTTTTCAGCCACATTTAACAGGGAATTCATTAGATTTAACTATTTTAAAAGTTCAATATCAACACTCAATTTAATATTAAGAAATCGACCAATTTTCTTGGTTAATCTATAATTATTATTGATGTTTTTGACCCCTTTGCCCCCTAACTTCTTGAAAACAGTAAGAGATATTCAATTAAAAAAGTTTCAATTTTGGCCCCTAAATACGTTATAGGGGGAAAAAAGGGAGGTTGCAGAAATTAATTCTCAAATTTTTGTATCCACTAATTGACAAGAACAAACATGCACCAAAAATTTTCAAAATCGGATCACAAGTAACACATTTTTGATTTTGGTCTCTTTTGGCCTCTAATTACGTAATAGGGTAAAAAAGGGGGTCTCAAAAATTAATTCTCAATTTGTTTTCGCTATTTGACAAGAACAAACATGCAAAAAAAATTCAAAATCGGATCACAAGTAAACAAGTTTCGATTTTGATCCATTTTGGCCCCTAATTACCTAATAGGGGGAGGAGGTTTTCAAAAATTTATTCTAAATTATATATCCGCTATTTGACACGAACAATCATGCAAAAAAGATCAATATCGGACCACAAATAAAAAAAAATCGATTTTGGCCCCTTTCGGCCCCTAATTACATAACGGGGAAAAGGGGGCGCAAAAATTCATCATGTTCATTTTGTTATTATAAGAAACATTCTTGACAAATTTCTCAGCAATAGGCCAACTAGGACCAAAGTTATGGTGGAAACAAATAAAATATTTGAATTTTTTGCCCCTTTTGGACCCCTAATTTCGAAACAAAAAAGGGGGGACCCCCAAAATCAATACCAGTCATTCTATTATGGTAAGGAACATTATTGCCAAATTACAAACCAATGGAATAACTAGAACTAAAGTTATTGTGGCAACAAACATAAAAGTAGCATTTTAGCCCCTTTTTGGCCCGTAATTTCGAAACGAAAAATTGGGGGACCAAAATCAATCCCATTCATCCTTGTATTGAAAGAAACAATATTGTAAAATTCCAATCGGATAACTGGAACTAAAGTTATTGTGGAAACACTAAAAAGTTAACAGACAACAACGACGACGACACGACATCACCATACCATAATACGCCCACACATTTTTTGCGGTCGTATAAAAAGGTATTTACGGGGAAAAATGACTGAAATCTTTAAGTTTTCGAAAAATCTTGTCACGTCCATTAGTTCTTCAATAACTTTACCTATAATCTATGTATTGTTTTTTGTTTGACTCTTTAAGTGAGTATAGGACTTTAATTGCTGGAAATTCTAACAGTTCTAACCGTCTATGACTGTAAATATTCCCGTCCTCAACCTCGTATGTTGAAAGAAGCAGAAACTGTTTTCTGTTGCGTTGTTGCGTAGCTTTCTAAATTACTGAGTTCTAAGTTTTACAGACAAAATCCGAAATAGAAGGTCGTGGGTTGATTCTCGCATATCGCATTAATCAGTTCACCTATGGAGACACAAATGATCATTTTTAAACTTTTCATTTTTTTGTTACGCCTGCGCTGAAACTTGGCATGCGTTTGTTAAAGCTTGGCAGTTGCTTTTTCGTCGATTTTTTGTTTATATTTCTCATAGTATTGAAGAAACCCAATTATGAATAGAAGATATTGTTTGATGATATATTTGCATTATAAATGATTATGAAAAATGTAACAAAAAAGTAATCGAATAAAATCTCAGTCGTGAAATCGAAATGCTATAAGGAGCCTGAATCGCCCACTTGATCTTTAACGTTGAAACCTTTTTACCTAGTGTGCAAAGGGAAACTAACTCTCTTTAAGGAGTTGTCCCACAATTTTGGCTTAATGGAGAGTTATGTGAAGCTTTTGTCAAGTTTTATGCTGAGGAATGAAGGTGGCCTCGGATTTTCTCTATGGTCTGATCCCCTATTCTATTTTTCGCAACGGTGACCATGTTGGTTGCGTAGCCGGAGAGCATGAATTACGTCACAAAATCGACATGTCCTTACCGGGAATCGAACCCGAGACCTCTAGGTTTACAGTCAGGCACTCTACCTCTGAACCAAAGAAGTACTTCCCTTGTTCAGGGATAAAGGCTGGCTATTTAAATCTACTAGGAAGGGGAGCAACCCCGTTACACTTCCCCCCTCCTCAAGAGTCATCATACCTTCATGTATGACTCTTAACACAACTAACCCTGGCTAGTTTTCCTGTTCTAACCATCGTGGTTTTTTTTTTAGTTGGTCGCCAATGTAACCGTAGAGCATGAATTACGTCACAAAATCGACATGTCCTGACCGGGAATCGAACCCGAGACCTATATGTTAACAGTCAGGCACTCTACCTCTGAGCCAAAGAAGTACTTCCCTTATTCATGGATAAAGGCTGGCTATTTAAATCTACTAGGAAGGGGAGCAACCCCGTTACACTTGGTAGACGTGCATTATTTCACAAACTTGGTATAGTACACCCTAAAGACCGAGTGTACAATTCCTTCAGTGGTATCGGAAAAGGTATCTTTAAAGAAAAAATAAATAACGGACGAACGCCGGACGCCCGGATATGACAATAGTTCACATGACCCTTCGGGTCCGTTGTGCTAAAAAAAGGGGGGTCATACGGGCGACCCAAGGGGTTATCTTGTATGCAAGTACCCGCGCTTTAACTGACGATTTTCAATACATATAAAGCAATCTAACTTAAAGTTTAGTGTCGAACTCTCTATATCTTAAGAAATGTAAATCCTAGGCTAAGAAACTTTAAAGGCATATGCCCCAGTAGTAGCTCAGCACAGTTGTATTTCCATTTTTTATCTTGACCTTGATCTGCCAGTTTAGTGATTTTGAAAATTTGTAATCACATACAATATTTCTGAATCATTACTAGACAGTTACAATTACATTCTAATCTTTTGACCTTGACCTTAGCTAACAGCATTTGTATATAAGTTGGATTAATTCATTAAGAGTATTACTCAGTGATCGAATGTATAAAAGAAATCAAATTGGTATGGTGCTGGCAAGCGAGACTTACTGTAGTAGTTTTTGTCAATGCTCTTTGCTTATGAGGCTCGTCCAATAAATGGTGTAGTAAAATGCATAGAAAACGATGATTCACGTGATTTGATTTTAATTCGACTAGTACAGTATAAAATTTTCATAATTAGACATAGCTTCAGTCTTGAAGGATTTATATTTTTGAATAACTTTCTGTCTTTCGCAGGTCTGTATTGCAGAGTTTAGAGATGGCAACGATCATTGCATGTGGCCCATGTGAGTTCCTTACTAAATCAACCCCTGCAGAATATTGGTGCCCGGAGTGCGAGGACTTGCTGTGTGAAGAGTGTAACAGCCACCACAGTTCAGCTAAATCATCCAGAGATCATACTGCCATAAGCGTGGAAAATTATAGAAAACTACCACAGTCGGTACGCAAGGTCACTCAAATTTGTCCCAACCATGGCATGAAATATGTCCATTTCTGTACTTCGCATAATACTACATGCTGTCCAGCATGCGTTTCAGGATTACACAAGTCATGCCCCGATTTACAATTACTTGATGATGTTATCAAAACAGCCAAAACATCCAGTTTTATCGACGAAGTTGAGAGGAGCATGAAAGAAATTACATCAAACTTACAGAAAATTATTTTGGAACGTGATCAAAATTTTTCAGAGATACAAAAACAGAAACGAGAAATTAAGGAGAAGATCGGCACTGTACGTAAAAACGTCAACAAGCACATTGACAAGTTAGAAGAAAAGATACTCGGAGAATTAAACCGTATTGAAGACAGTGAGACAAAGAAGTTGCAACAATCTAAGACCAGATTAACAGCCAAACTAGACCTGGTTGAAAACAAGTTAGAGGAAACGACCATACTAAAGAAGTACGCCTCAGATCTACAAACCTTTCTTGGAACTCGGGAAATAGAAAAAGTCATAGAGAAAGAGAAAACATGCTTAGATCATTTATCAAAGAACGGTTCCCTTAACATATACGAACTACAATGCAGCATCAACGATAAAATACAAAGCATTATGTCCGATCGCGATATTCAAACGTTTGGTTCAGTATCAGTCATCTCTAAACCTTCAACCGTACGTCTGACATCCGACAAAGACAAACAGGCACAGATATTTATATCCACACCCCAACCAAACAGAATCAAATTTGAAAATGCTATCACTAATTTAAAATCAAAGTTCAATATCCAAGGGTCATCACTTAGAGGATGTTCTGTATTTCCCAATGGCAAAGTCGTCGTTGCTGATAATAAAAACAGTCGTGTTATCATTTTAAGCGAATCTGGTACAGTAGAGAAAGAAATCCCCATCAGAGGAGGATTGGGTCCATGGGACGTGACAGTCATAGACGACAGATCTATCGCTGTATCTACATACAATGGAGTACAGATAGTAGACGTGAATACCGGCACTGTGGAGAGGACGTTTGATGTGGGAGATTGCTGTGGATCGTCCTATCATGATGGAATGTTGTACTGCTGTGTAGTTAACATAGGCGTCATTTCTATTGAAATGTCTACAGGGAGAAATAAAACAGTTATAGATGATCGCCATAACTATTATTCAATCTGTGCCGTGGCTGGTGATCATTTATATTATACAAGGGCAGACAAGAAAGGTGTGCAGTGTTATTCCGTCACAGGAGAGAAGAAATGGGAGTATGAAGACAGAACACTGATCAATAGTCCTAGAGGTGTTACTACTGATGACAGTGGTAACGTCTACCTGGCATCTTATTGGAACGACCAGATTGTGATGATATCTCCTGATGGACAAAGATGTAAACTGATACTGTCTGGTAATGACGGGATTGTAAAGCCGTTTGGACTTTGCTTCGACAAGAACAAGAAGGAACTTTGCCTTGCCTGTGAAAAAGGTCAGTGCTTCGTTTTCGAAATAAAATAGAATCACGGAGATTAAGTAACTTGATAACCACAAGAACCACCGATACCGTTTTGATAAAATAAAGGAATACACTTTTATAAATGTGTTGGTTAAAATGTAAAACTCTCAATTAAAACTTTTAAAAAATCTCTCGATTTAAAGGTGTAGATTAGAACAATAAAAAGACAGAACAACTCAGAGGAATTGTGTGTTGTAGCCGAGTTCGTAGCTGTGAAAAATAATAAGGGAGCGACCATTTGATTTTTACGAGGGGCTATGGTGAAATTTGATATGAACATAAAGTGCTTTGAACTAAAAAAAAAAAGACAGGATGGTGTTTTGGCTGAAAAAATATAGTAAGTCAAATACATGATCCGATTTTAAAATAAAAAGGCGGGACGAAGAAAAATTTCCATAACAGATGGTTGCTCCCGAAGTCGTAACGCCTATGATTTTATATGTTAAGATAAATGTCGTCAATCAGACTAAAAAACAAACAGTTTATAAAAAGATGTATTGTTAACCATTCATTATTAGATACTCAATTCATAGGTTGTTGTATATTTATTTATAAAAATCATCACAATTATCGAATACAACTTTTTAGATAGACAAACAGGCATGATTAGATATTCAAGAAAGACAAATAAAGTGAAAATGAGCAATGAGCGGTCACTTAAAATTGCTGTAGATGGTTTACCTTTTTTCATCCAAATTTTGATAACTTTTCTAAAATGTAGATTTTGTTATAAACATCATAACTTTTTTTTTTTATTTTCAATATAATTCTTATCAGACATGCGTTCATGCGTATACTCATTTCTGATTGGTCTAAACGTCATTGCCAGATCCGTTCATACTTTCATGAACGACTCTGCCTCGTTTTCAATGTAAACAAATACACCCGGGTTAACCCGAGATCGTGAAGTCGGTGGTTATCGTGAACTCGGTTAAGCAAAATGTAAACAAACGAGAATTGACCAATGGGAAAAGAGAAATTTTGACTAAAATGTAGTCGTTAACGCGGTTAAAAATCAAAGCTGTTATCGTTTAACTCGGTTTAAGTTATCGTCAACATAACACGGTCACATATGCCTTTAACGGTAACTTCTAGTTTTAAAACGTACTCCATATGTTTTAATGACACTATTCTGTTGAGATAACTAAAACGAAAGGTTTACAATGAACGTTTTGGAACGGAATTCCCGGATTTGCGCTAAAAAAGATTTATGAAGCATTTTCTCTATGATCATTAAAAAATACATAAAATGTATTTCCTTATTAGTTGTTAACACCCCATAAAATAAACAAGTGGCTCCCAGGAGCCTGAACCGCTCACCTGGTCTTGATGTCGACCCTATGAAGCCTAACTGAGATGAATGGTAAGCAAACAACAGCTTTTCTCTATATGCAATAGTTTTCATTCTATAGGCCAAAAACACTATTTTTTAACTTTAAGGGGCTATAACCCCTATAAGGGGGTCATCTGACAACTTCGACCCTATGGAGACTTTTGTAGAACTCAATGAGCTGAAAATTTAAGCAAGCAACAGCTAATCTCTATCTGCAAGATTTCATTCTGTAGGCCAAAAACACGAAAAAAGTCTATTTTTCACCTTTAAGGGGCCAAAACCCCTAAAGGTGGTCATCTGACATTTTCGACCAAAAGGATACTTTTGTAGAGCTTTAGATGCTGAAGCAGTAGCATTTCATCAGATTTCATCTATCTCTTATACTTTTTAATTTATAAGCCAAAAACAGTAGTCTGACCCCCAGGTCTATTTTTAGCAACGGCGGCCATGTTTTTTATCAGATCAATTTAAAATGAGGATCGTTTGTAGCGAATATACCATATATCATTCCTGCCAAGTTTCAAGCAAATTGATTCAGTAGTTGCAGAGGAGAAGATTTTTTAAATTGTTAACGGACGACGACAGACGACGACAGACGACGACGGACGACTACGGACGCATTGTGATGACATAAGCTCACATGGCCTTTGGCCAGGTGAGCTAAAAACGGAGTGTGCAGATTCATACAATATACAAATTGTTGTGACAAAATAAAAAAAATCTAAAAAAAAAAAAAATAAAAAACCGTGTTCAACCTACACCTCTTGCTTTTCTGGAATGAATCAAACGAGCATTATTTTGATGACAAACTAAAACCAGTTTTACCGAAATACTTATAGTTTAACATTATTGCGTTGCCAGTAAATCATAATCATAGACCTACACACTTAAAGTATTTGTATACGATTTTAACAGCATACTTTTGCACAGTATTTAAGTGACCGATCATTTCCGATAAAAAAAAACCCAAAAACATGATAAATCTTTTTTTTTTTTTAAAATATGTTTTGACAGCACAGCTTCAGATAAACACTGAAAAGGATTTCTGCTATATAAAGCATAATGTTTTCAATAAAAATATTTGGTCATGTATGCCATGCGAAATAGCTAATGTACGACCATAAACGAGAAGGAAATGTACTAACTCATAAGATCAATGTACCCCCAATGCACAATAGGCCAATGTACCTAGAAAATAACCAAACCCTCCCCCCCCAAAATAAAAATAAATCGCATGATCTGAAACTTTAACCTAGGGTGACTGACAATGAAGAAACTTTACCTGAAATGAGGTCATATACTAGTTTGACATTTAACAGAGTGGGATATAGCCAACCCTTAACCAAGTTCACATAGGCAACCCTTATCTGCCGAAAATACAATACTGAATCCTTTTGAACCGACACACACTGAGCGAGAAAAAAAGGGTTTGGGTGGGAAACAAAAGAACTGTAAATTTTGAAAACCACAGGATAAAGAGCGAGGTGGTTAGGGGCAGAAAATTTAGCTTATATTTGATGAATTACTTTGCGATCTTCAAAGTGATCTTTTACGTGTCTTTTGAACATCCCTGGCAAGAAGCATGACTAATCAAAGGTGGGTTAAAGAACGGTGTGCCGGGCGCGCTCCCTCCCGTTTTACAGGAAAATTTGGTTAGGAACTGAATTAAATAAGAAGTCCCAAAGAATTTTTTTAATTGCGCGCCCTCCCCTTTCAAAATTTCTGGATCAGCCACTGGCCCTATCCACTCACCTTGACCCACTATGGTTTGCGGTCAGGTTTTCCGAATTATAGCATGATGACTCCGGTATTCATTATGACAGGGCTGTCCCATTCAACTACCTTAGGCACATATCCCAGTCGTGTTTGAGCTAAGCGAACGGACCCAATGTCAGCCGTTTCTGAGCGCTCTTTAGTGGACTTCTTCCGACAAGCTTAGTGCCTTTGTGGGCCTATTCGCTTCCCGTGCACCGCAAGGATTCGGAACCAAGTGTTAAATATTCTGTACATAACGACTGCCATAAGATTGAGAATTAATTATAAAGGTCAGTTTTATGATAAAGGGTCGCTAATGTCCCTCTTTTTGCTGGATTCCACGAAGTTAAAAATCAATTAACTCAATAACTACTCATCGCAGCCTTTTGATATTTGGTATGTAGCATAAGTATGCAATCCCATAGCATTAGGTCTGTCACTCTCGATCTACTTCCTGTATAACAAAAAGACGGTCACTATGTCTTGACATGGTTTATTTTTTTTATAAACAAAGTTGATTGGTCGTTTATTTGTACTACACATGTATATAGTGCCAATATTGAATAAGCTGTTGGTTTATTATGTTAATGATATCTATTCTTGTCCGTGTGTTTGTCCGTCTAAAGATTTTGTTAACCTTTTTTTCTTAAAAATTAAACCCGAATTCGAAGTTGCAATTTGCCATACCGTTTATATTTAGTTCCAAGATTTTGGACCACGACCAAAACAATTAAAACAAGTTGTTATGGAAAAGTAGATAAAAAAAGTAAGATAATTCTTTATAAAGTACTTTAACAGGGTCAGAAATAAACAATCGGACGCATGTATATACCCCAAGTTTCCCAAACACCGGCTGTAATTAATTAGAGAGTGGTAAATTGCATATGGTTGACAACCTTACTATATATTATATATTATAAAGTCCAGTATTTTTACCTTTATTTACCCTTTTTAGTTTCTTTCCTTAATTTGTTAATGAGATACTTCTAATTTCAAAGACCAAAAAGTTAATTTGTTACACTAACAAAGGTTTCAAACATCTAAACTAACACTATTTGATAAGAGAAAGAAGCTTTTGGTACATATTACATTATACAAATTTGCGGTTCACGATAACATTAACCGCGTTAACGACTAAATTTTAGTCGTAATTTCTCTTTTCCCATTGGTTAATTCTCGTTTGTTTACATTTTGCCTAACCGAGTTCACGATAACCACCGATTTCACGATCTCGGGTTAACCCGGGTGAAATATGGTGGCGATGACGTCGTCCTAAATAAGGAATTGTTTCCGAATATATTTATTTTTCTTTTTAAAAAAATGATAAATTTGAAGAATTATAAGGATTGAACACCTATTTTCGGTCGTTCATGCATGTATGAACGGATCTCTTCACTCACAAACTGTATCATGAACGGCCTTCGGCCATTCATTCAGTTTGTGAGCTCCAAGATCCGTTCATACATGCATGAACGACCGAAAATAGGTGTTCAATCCTATAATATATTTTTTAAATTAATTTCATTTCAGATTTCAATGATATTGTACCAATTTTTACATCTTAGCAAAAAGTTTATGAAGACAATTGTACAAAGATTTTAGCCATGCCTTAAAATTTATGTTAAGCAGAACCTGGGTTACATCCCAGCTCTTTTGTTCTAACAGGGGTGATCTGAGCCGGATCGTCCCTCGGAATACCCTGTTCTACTTTTCCAACTCTATTATTCTTTTTCTTTTGTTTTTTATAGCACTTTTTTTTTTAGAAATGTTCACTAAGTTGGACATGTTGGACTTAGTAAAATTATAAAATCAACAACAAAGTATAATTGAAGATTGAAAAATACATAGTTCCCACTGGGATTGGAACGAGGGACCTCGTCATTCCTATTCCACCTTTATGTCCGCTAAACCACGAAACCAATGCAAACTTTGTGTTAAAAATTTGTTGATAAAGAATATTGAAGGGGCCCTATAGGGATACTCTATATTATATAGTATTTTTTTTTATTTGATTCTAAATACACAGAATGTATTCTAATGTTTGTATTTATATTTTACATGACATTTTTGGAAGGCTGGGATGTAAAATAGTTATTGCGTTCGGACTTGGTGGTGCCTCCGGCCGTCGGGTGATCTTTTACTGACACACCGCGTCCTCATGTAATAACTATTACGGAAATGTGACTTGTGTTTGAGGAAAATAGACTATGTTGTATTGAAATAAAATTCTTTAAAGTTCAAATAAATATAAGTAAAAAATGTCGAATTAGTATTTCAATCGTCTATAAAATGTACACAAAGCTGAGTCAATCCCCCCGCACAAAAAAATCCATTAAGAATACCAGTATACAATTAAAAATGCAAATGACAAAATAAATCAGAACAAGGAAAAAAGAATAATGGAATCGGCAAAGCGAACATAGGAACGAATCATTACACTTGAAAGGGGAGGGGGCTTGTTGTTTTTTTTGTTTTGGTAAGAATTTTTTTTTTCAAAGTGTCGCGACAAAATATTTTGTCATTTTATATAGCAGAAATCTGTCTTCATGATATTTTTTCTCACCAAACCAAACAAGGGGTCAAAACCTCTTTAAAACCTCTTTTACCGTTATTTTTCATCCTCGGTTCACACTGCCAGTGATATTGATTCAACATGACAAAGGAAAAGAGAATTCAAATGAATAGCAGAAAATTAGAAAATAGCAGAAATAGTATGATCCGTGAATATAATGATTTACAAGGTCCGTTCATGTAAGGTTGACTTGAAAACTTATACAACACCATACGGAATTCTACAAAATATTTTTTTTTGGTGACAATGTTAAAGTTTTCAATATTCTATTCGACTCTGCTTCTTTCTTATTAATATGCCACTATTTCAAGCTCAGAAAAAACGTGTTTGTAGAGCTCATTTATCTCTCAGGTTTTTTTCTTTTGAGTTGTCATTTGACCCCTACTTATAAGGAAAAGAAAAAGTTTTTTTTCATGTATTTACACTATAGAATGAAATCTATTGCAGAGAAAAGATGTTGCTTGCGAAAACCTACAGCCCATTAAACTCTACAAAAGTTTCCACAGGACCGAAGTATCTGAATGTTCCTAACAGGGATTATGGCCCTTTAACGGTAGAATTAAAATATCGAAACTTGTGCAAATTGGGGTGGAGGTGTTACATTCAGGTATTTCCTTATAGGAGTTATAGATTTCAGGAAAGTCCGATATTGCTAATACAGGGTTCTTACACGATCAGAAATAGACGATATTGAGATGTGGAATAAGTGTACGCGACACAACAAACATAAACAAACAGCAATTCAAAAATCACAACGGAAAACAGCAAGCAGTCTTCAACAGGACCATAGGTCACTGCTTACCGTCTTGCATTGGCCCAATACTTATAATACAATACAAAAGTTTCAAAACCAATCCCTAAATCATCAACGAAAGACCCAATTCTTGACATAAAACAGTTAACACAAAATGACAAGGACAAACAAAGGCTTTGGCAAAGTTTCCTGGCTTAGGACAGGCACATATACAAAACAACTAGTTTTTTGGATCCAACCTTCCCCCTATTGATAAGCTTGCACAAAGCATACATATAAAACACACTGTAAAACTCAATCGACAAAAGTTCAATTCAACAAGAGAGAACCTAAGACAAAATACTGTACGAATACAACAAGACAAGGAGGAACTCTCTTGAGATCACTCGAAGTTACTGACAACTAGCTAAGAAAAATTTATCGATTGATGTAAAAGAATTAAATACATCAGTTCTAAATCCGACACCCATCGTCAAAACAATGAATGATTTAGAGTTGTATCACCACACAGAACCGACATACTTGATCGCTGTGGTGCTTATAAATGATACAGTGGATACAAAGTGAAAATTTAACGTTTTAAAGTTACTATCAATCGAGAAAAGACCGGGAATTTCATTTTTGCTAATCCCGTTGCGGGAAAAAAAACGGGAAAATTTCAACCAACTCCCTAAATCTGCTGCACAATTCTACTCTACCCAAATATACTGCGGTAATATTCCCAGGACCAATGTGATTGTTCTTATTTCAATAAAACTATTCGATAGGTGTTTGAATAATAGTGTCTAATCACTATATTGTCAACATATCTAATTGGTTTATTTGGACATGTTGGATGAGAATTGAAGTCTTTTTTGTATAAAAGGACATTGGAAATGGGTGAAAAGACCTTTAAATTGATTGAAATCTCCTTGACTTTGGTTTCAGATTTTTGTTTGAACCCTGCAAAAGATCAGGTGAGTGATTCAGCTTCTTGGAAGCCTCTTGTCTTTTTTTTTTACATATGACCAATACCATAGAAATCAACAGATAAGTAATAGCAAAACACGTCAATTTGTTTTAATAAAAACCACCAATAACAAAAATGACACAGAGATGCACGGACTTATGAAACATCAACGGGAAGTTGTTCACATTAAACACTTTCATTGCAACAATGCATCTACAAATTAACCAGTCTCCATTGAAAAGAGCAGTTGATTCAAATTCAAATATAATTTAGCTGTTTCTCAAGTTCCATGAAAATATTGCGTCCATTGCATAGATTGAACAGAGAGAAAAAAATGAACACAAAAGCCCACCAAAAACCAAGCTTATGCAGTAAAGGTGTCTGGTCAGAATTCTTTTATCAAAGGTGTCGATACGAATTACTTTCATTTATAACATTTTATGTGGCAAAAATCCTCTTTCAGAATATTTTTTTAAGTACAATGGTCGATTCCTTACAATTTTGTTTTTCATGTTTTGTGACTTTGTGATGAAGAACAGAAATAAAAGCGCCGATTTTTTGCTTTGGTAATGCATTTTTTTTTGTGTCATGAGGATAATGAGATGTGGAATAAGAGAAGCGACCCAACCTGCGTATATCAACGAAATTTTAAAAATCCATGATGGAAATCAGACAGCAGCCACCATTGTGACATCGTGAATGTTACCAGGAGTCGCAGTTCGCGATTTTTCGATTTGCCCTAGATTTAAAATATAATGCATAAGATTCAAAACCAATCCTAAAAATGTCAACAAAGCACCCCAATCTGGACATAGAAAGATACATTAGACGACGATTATTAGCTTTGACAGAGATTCTAGCTGGCTTTTGACAATCACACATAAAATGTGGCAGGGTTAAAAAAAAATTGCCCCCCCCCCCTTTTCACCATATTGATAAACTTGAAGTTAACACAATAGAAATCAAATTGATAAAAGTTGAATTTAACAAAAGAGAACCTGAGACATAAACACCACAAAAAAAATGAGACGTAGAGGAACTTTCCTTGAGAAATCTCGCTTACTAATAGTTTAAAAACCTTTCTTAAGATTAACTCTGATGAGTCCTAAATAGACGAAACACGCGTCATAATCATTTCTCTGAAACTTTTTTGTAATTTTAATATCATTTCTCATTTTCTGTTCAGAACGTTGAGATATAGGTTAAATGAAACAGGTGACAAATCAAGAGCCTTAACAAAACTTTCACAAAGCAACGTCATTTTGATTCAGCAATAGGACTTAATTTTGACTTTATGCATTTTAGACCAAATAATGGCCATACGTTTTCCATGTTTACCTTGAACATATTTCGTACTTTTTTGTGTATATGTATGATTGTGTTTTGTGCTTAACTGCAACGTTCAGTTTTATGAATCAGCAATGCCTCACTGCTACAAACAAGTTAAGGATGCGATTAAGAGGATACCCAACACTTAGGGTAAAATATAGTAAAATTGTGTCGTTTAATTTTCCTGAAAATTTGCAAAAATATTCACTTTAATTATATAATTCAATCACAAAATCTTACGATTTTCGCATCATAGGTTTCTTGGGAAAATTTTCGTTGAACATAATGAAGTTTCAACATATCCGATTTTGATCAATCAGCAGCAATTTAAAGTCCAAAAGAGAAACAGCCTGCAGCCATCACCGCAACCAGTTTTTCAATCAGTTCCAGATTAAAAAGACCTGATTCTGAACATATAACAACTGACTCAAAAACGACGGGTAGAATATCAGATTTGTTAAAATTTCTGCAAAGCTATGGACAGGCACATAAAACAAATGTCAGGGTTAACTCTGTCGGTTGTTTCTTCCGGGTACTCTAGTTTCAATCACCACTAAAACTGTCAACTTTGAATGACCAGGTTGCGTCGCGTAACAAAAAGTAATTACATCTAGGAAAAAAAATAAATGAAAGAAGACGTTGATATTATTAGGCTTAGGTTTGGTATAAGAAAGGAAAAACAGAAAAACTCTAAAATGTGATAAATAAATCTAAATACCAAAACGTATATGCTGGTTATGCTGTATATGCATATTTCAAGGAGTAGCCTCTCATCAGCAGCACTTGAAACAAGCATTAAAAGGTCAAAAACCAAAAGTATTGAACGAAAAGACTCAAAACCAACATAGTGCGAACAGGAAAGCCAAATCCAGCACCGAGGATATCGACCATTTGAAGTACAAGGAAAGAAACCTAGTGTTTTATACAATGTTGAATTTTGAAATCGGAAATTTCAATGACAGAAAATAGTAAAATTTATTGGTAAATATAGGTGCTTTTTTCAACAATCATCAACATTTTGTTTCTATGACTAAATTATGTTTAATAGGCTGTTTTTGTGTAGATTGTAAACAACAACAACATTTTTTTGCAACGATAAGACACCAAAGAGTTCAGACGTGGTTTAACGAAGAGCAAAGGTAAGATGCGTTTGTAATAAAAGGTCAAACTTAGCTTTTAAAGGGATACCATAAAAATGGGTCAAAGTTAAAAAGGATTGACAACAGATATACTTAGTTTTGTACAGACCATTTGATTTTCTGGGGAGGGGGGGGGGCTGGGATTTAAAAAAAAATGTTCTGGCTCTGATTTTCGGCACAAAAATAGTTTAGCCAGCTGATAGGGCGAAATTTTTGCGTATTAGAAAAAAAAAGATTTTCTGAACAAAATTTTCTAGCATTGAGTGTATGGATAAAAAAAATAAGTTGGCCCGCGCAGCGGTCGAAAAAAAAATCCCGGCTCGGGTGAAAATCCAAGCCTCCCCCCCCAGAAAATCAAATGGTCGGTGCCTTACCTGTGCTAAAACATTTACCTGCAAACAATATGGAGCCAATCAGTTACATCGTCATAGACGATGGACCATCGACCGAGAAACTTACTCGTGTACTAGATGCACCTAGACTTACGAGGCAGGAGAATTTACAAGGTCACATGATTTGTAAAATTAATGGGTTACGAGTGTACTAAATGCAACCAGGCTATTGCCGCCCAACGCCATTTAGAGTAACATCAGCAAACAAATGGACAAATAAGAGCAGGTCAACCGTTCCACATGGATGATCCGAAGTCCTATTACACCATCAAACGGGAGGAGAAGAAACAAATACTCAAGTTTGGAACTTCGAGAAATCATTATACCGTTACTTTTAAAGATTTGAAGTAACAAACCTGCCTTTCATCATAAGAACAATACATGAGTTATTTGACTCCATCCTGCAAACTATCGGCGAAAATATGGAAGAACAGGTCCTGGCTAAATTGACAAATGAAATCAACTCTCTTGATATCCCGATTGCCCTTCCTACACTTCAACTCAAGGATAACTATTAAAGGAAGTAGAGAGGTTATTACAATCCATCGTAGCCGATAAAGCCAGGGTCGATAAACACTCAAAGTGGGAGAGTACAGGACATGGAAAATACATGCAAGAATTCTAAGCTGTGCAGTTCTACGAGAAAGCAAGTGTACAAAGAGGACCGTGTGGTATTCAAGAACTCAGACGATTTCAGGTGATACATGTATCTCAGGAATATCAATCATCGTTTTTGTCCTAAAAACTGTTTAAATGGAATCATTAATATAGGACCGGAAGCTGATACGAAGATTAACCTATACCATCAGGACGATCATTATGAAGTCATCACTAGCTGTAGCCATTTCTGAAAGGTTTTTATCATGTTAATTGCCAGACGTGTAAACAAGGATATGATCATTTAGAAAAACATGCAAAGAACAAAGCCTGCATCATTTGAAAAAAAATATACACGAGCCCTGTGATCATCTGTAGCCAATATGACAGAAACTTTAGAGAAAAAGAGTGCTTCCAACTTCAATTAGAACAGACAAGGAAATGTAAACACGTAATACAAGACTTAGTGTAAAGACTGTTGCCATACCGTCAACAAGGAACGATTGAAAAGCGATCATGTATGTGGTGACATGTACTGTCAATCGTGTAAATGATACTGCGATCCAGACCATCAGTGTTAAAGCATATCCATAGTTGTCAAGGAACCTTCTACATGTTCTAAAGAGCAAACTTACATCTTCTTTTTTCGAATGCACCCACGACGTCTCGAAGATTGTGAAGGATGGCGACCTGACACCAACGGAATGTAATCACACTGTAAAGGCAGTAAATGGGGAGCCAAGGAACATCGGTCAAACTGTGTTATTCATAAAGTCTGTACCGTCCGTATGGAAAAACAAGTAACATAAGAGATTATCTGCAAAAACTGAATCTAATGACCTTTAAAGGATCCAGCACCACCAATGACTTTTCTGGACACAACAACGTCACTACTATTTGCCATTATTTAAAAGGATACGATTCCATCCCCAATACCTATTTGACCATGAAGTTCAACTAAATACGTACATTTATACATATCCCCTCTTGGTCTTCAAGGACCCGAAAGGCCGTTGAGTATTCTATGTCACCCAAGTCTGTCACTTACTGTTTTTTCTGCTCTCTGTCATGTATTCCATCCTATTCCATTCCTCTCTTTTTCAACAGTTCGTTTCCAGGTGTTCCTTGGTCTTCCAGCTTTTCTTTTACCTTCAGGTGTTCAGGTTAGTGGTACCTTGATGTAACTGTTATTGTTGGTTTTACTGTTCTATGCTCCTCATATTCATACAGTGTTTGGCATTTTCAATATTTTTGGTAGAGCGCCTCTGATGAGTCTTGAATAGACGAAACGAGCGTTTTATTATAGATTTATTGTCTGGAACTTTGTTGTCATTTGTATTTCTCTACGTATTATGTAACCTATATATCTCCATCTTAGCACTTTGATCATATGGGACAGTAGTGTGGTCTTGGTGCAGGTGTACAGGTCGATGTTTGAGATCTTCTCAGGCCAATGTATCTTTAATATCTTAAGTAGGCATTTACGGTAGAATGTGTCAAACCTCTCTTCGTCTTTTTTCGTTGTTGTCCATAGCTCTGTGCAGTAGAGCAGTACAGAATTTACGTTTGCTTTAAAAATAGCAATTGAGTTTTGGTATTTCCATACCTGAGTTAAAGCACAGTACGCAGATCTTGCTAGCCCCAGTCTCCTTGTTATGTCTCTTTCGGTACCATCATTTTGTCCATGGTTGTTCCTAAGTATAGGAAGGAGTCTGTATCTTCCACCTCAGTGTTGTTTATTCTGACTTTAAGCTGGTTCTTACAGTTCATTCTCATTGTCATTGCTTTTTTGGCATTTATGTTGAGCCAAATGTATTTTCAACATTATGTTACCTGATCGTTTTCTCTTGCAAGTCAGTGAATCTACTTGCTAATAGGTCAAGGTCATCAGCATAGTCTAGGTCTTCAAGTCTGGTGGTAAACTTCCATCTGATGCCTCTGCTCTTGTTGTTGGTGTTCCACATATTCCAGGCAATGATGATGATGAAGAGAAAGCCTGACATAATACGACCTTGCTGCACACCAGTTTTAACTTCGAACCACTCTTGTTTTACCGCTTTCAAGGACACAGCCTTTGCCACCCATGTATATGTTCTTAAAGATGTTAACATATATATCAGGAACACCATAGGGTCTTAAAATTTCCCACATTCTTTCATGTATGATGCTATCGAATGCTGTCTTAAAATCTAATTTAAGTATAATGGTGCATTCCATTTCATGATGTTACGTAGGATAAAGACTTGCTCAGTTGTTCCATGGCTACTTCGAAAGGCTGCTTGTTCGTCTCTGAGTTTTTGTTTTACTCTGTCTCTCATACGCATACGATCAATAATCATTCTAAAGAAAATCTAAGATGGAACAGATAAGAGAGATATGCCCCTCTCGCATAATGTCAAGTCACGTTTCTTGTAAATTTTAACAATCAATGATCGCTTCCAATTAGTTAGTCAATTATTCTAATAAAGAGGGAGAGCAGGCATTTAGTTGATGTGCCAATGCTTCCTTTCAATAGTTCTGGATTGATGATGTCAATATGGGCTTTTTTGCTTTTAAGGTTCTGTATTGATTTGGTGGTTTCACTAATTGTAATATTTCCAGTGTTTATTGTTTCGATGGTGTGGTTGTTTTCTATATTGCAGTTGTCTGTAATTACGGTGTCCACGGCTTTGACATTGAGGACTTCCTCAAAATGCTCTTTCAGTCTATCTAAGACTTCTTCTTCTTGCATGAGTAGTTTGCCCTCTTTTGACTTCATACCCCAGGTGTCCTTTCTTCTGTTATTCTTAATTTCCCTTGTAAACTTTTGTCGCTAAGTTTGTTTTGAGATGCCGGCTCTTCTGCTTTGCTAGCCAATTCTTCATGCCATTTTCTTTTATCTGCCCTTGCTTATTTTTCTTCTTTATCTTTTTATCTATAACGGCCTCTCTTCATCTCTTTGATTCTAGCTGGGTTTTTATTATTTATTTTTTTCTTTTATTTTCCTTCGTTGTTTGATGGCATTGTAAGTTATTTCTTGGATCCATTCCTTTTCTAATATTTCCTTGTACCCAGTATCTTATCTGCGCTTCCGATGTACACTTGTGATACCTTTTCCCGATGCTCGTCGATGATATCATTTTCTTCAGGAAGCTTTTGAAATCAATTCTTAAGATCGATTTGGAAGGTTGAACAAATTGTTTGATTCTTCAGTTTTTCAAAGTTATAGGCTGTTCTAGTTTTCTTTCTTTGTTTAACATTTCTATTTAGTCTAAGTCTTACTTTGCAGACTACAAGATGATGGTCACTATTTGCGTGTGCCCCACCCATTGTTCTTACGTCTAGCAAAGAACCTTTGTACCTTCCATTTATCATACCATGGTCTATTTGGTTCTTGTCTCTGCAATTTGGCGATCCCAAGTATATTTATGTATATCTCTTTGCTTGAAGTGGGTTCCACCAAATACAAGGTCGTTTAAAGCACAGAACTCTGCTAGTCTCAAACCCTTCTCGTTCATGATGCCAATTCTCCCAGCTTTCATTTGATGACCCAATCTTTGCATTCGCGTCACTCATGATGATGATCATGTCATGATTTGGAATGGTGTCTATTATGTATATAATGTAGTTGGTCATAAAAGGCATCCTTTTCATCTTCATCAGAATCATTTGTTGGGCTGTAAATTTGAATGATTTTGAGTTTTGCAAATCTGGAAAAGAACCGTGCGCTTAGGGTTCTATTACTGGTGGGAATCCGTTTTATGAGGCTGGCATTGCTTTTCTTGTCCAGTTTAAGACCTACTACATGATGGTGTGTGCTATTATTCCCTGAATATAATATTGTTTCACAAGTTGATATTGTCACTTCTCGAAACCCTGTACATTGTATTTCACTTATTAACATGATGTTGAGCAAATATTTCTTCAATTCCATGATGACATTAGCTGTTTTGTCTGTTTGGTACATAGTTATCACATTCCAACATCATATTCTTAGATGGTTCTTAGAAGTGGTTAAGGATTGTTTATGTAACTTCTGACCAATGGCTTCCTCATGGCTTTCGGCTTTAACCAGGTGTCTTCATATGCTCAGGTTCCCAGTATACAATGTAAGTATGCTTCATCAACAAAAGATAATCCTTAACGAGACCAAGAACATATCCGCGACGATTCGAAACATACGAATGATGACTCAATTTACTTCCTACCTACAGCCTTGGCAAAACTTCCGAAAATGTTTGGATTCAATGAACTCCACAAAGGATACTTTCCACATCTGTTTAACAGAAAGGAAAAGCAGAAAGTCCGATTTGAGACCCTTCCAGACATCCACTACTATAACATCCAATGGCATGAAGGCAGAAGATCGAAATATATTCATTAACCTTCCGGAAACTGTTCATGGACACCTTAAGCAACACTTACATATATCCATTCCAATACATTACAACTAAATCATCTACATTTAGCCTCATCTTTCGATCCAAGATTCTATTGCAAGAGACCATATGCATGTAATTGATGTCTGTCCAAGGATATTGACCAGAACACAAACAATTCATATAGTCATGAAATGGTTAAAATACGTATCCGCAACTATGGACATGCCGATTCAACATGCTATTAATGAGGTAGAAAAGCAGATCAAACCCTACAGAGTATGTTACTGGCACGGTTGTCCCAGATGTTATTCAAGAGAGACCATCAATGAAGCCAATAACATGTTCGAGTACGATCTACATCAACGATCTCATGAGCAAAATGAGTTCGCTGGACTTTCAAAAAGGAGGATATACCCAAATAGAGAAATGGAAATGAGATTTTGACAAAGAACTGGAAAAGGATACAACTCTTTGCGACTTTGTGAACTCTTTAAAGGTAAAAAAGCGAGAAGAAATCGTACATGGATAAGCCATACAAGGGGACGAATAACAGCACAGGAGTCCATAAAGGGCGAATAAAAAAAAGAAGGTTAAGGGTCGGGATCCTGATTAGGGCTGTGGTTAAAGATAGGATGAAGAATAGGAATAGGGTTGGAGATGGCAGTAAAGCTATACAACAACACAAGAATACAAGCCTAATCACAATTCAAGATCCCATTAAAGTCCACACTTATACAAAAGAGCATAAAGGCCGGCAAAGAAGAAGATTTCAAGTTTGGGTAAGCCATTCAAGCACAGGGAACATTAATGGCGAAACTAGCAAAATAAAAGAGAGAGAGAGTAAGGTTTAGGATTAAGGTTAGCGTAAGAAATAGTGTTAGATTTTAAAACAAAAAAACTGGGAATAAACTATATAAAGGGACAAAAGAAAAGACGAAAAACGGTACGTAGTACATGATTGTTCTCGTTTAAACTACAAGATACATAAGGTGACAGGTGTTGCCAATTGTTTAAACTTTGCTCCAGGCGTCACCAATAGGTTTGACCTTTAGTGCACTGAAAATTAAAAGTAAATTCTTACCTATGTATAAAGACATCTAATATTACTAACGTTAATATAAACCCAATTTTGTTCACGTAAGCTATATTGGATGCATGTGTTTTTTAGAACATCTTTAAGTTATTAAAAATAATTATTATTTTAACTCTAATTTGCAAAATTATACCCATAAGGGT
The DNA here is from genome assembly GCA_963971305.1 of Arcuatula senhousia. Classification (NCBI taxonomy): domain Eukaryota; kingdom Metazoa; phylum Mollusca; class Bivalvia; order Mytilida; family Mytilidae; genus Arcuatula; species Arcuatula senhousia. Next base: position 12,095,432 of record OZ020305.1, read on the forward strand.
CAAGTAAAATACAAAATATAGAACATATTTGCAATGCATACGAAACAAAACAACGTAATTACAAAGTCCAATTAGAACTTTGATCGATATTCACCCTATCGTTGCAGTTCCTATAAACAATTTAAAGGGTCTTGGATTTCTTTAAAAGAATATATTTACTCCAATTTTTGTTAAAAAAATAATTTAATGGACATGAAAAAAAATTATCAATAAAAAAATATCAGATTTGCGAATTTAAAAAAAGGAACAATTTGGATGCATTGAGAAGGCAATAATATTTTGTAATATTTAGCTGCAATTGCATATATGAAGCTAGAACAATTTTCAAATTCCACAGTAGCCAACTAATAACTACTGATTAAAAAGTAGAGCGGGAAATGTATACAGGACAGCTATACATGTAGAGAACTGCATAAAAACAGTAGACATTGAGACAGGTCAACTCTGCCCCTATCGCTTCACAAAGAGTAAGCAATAAAATGGTGAAAACACTTACACAAGACAGATACTTTTGAAGATTAGAAGAAAATCAACGACAAAAGTAAGTGGAAAGACAAGAGCATAAACAGGAAAAAAAATGGAATGATATACATATGCACCCATTTAAAATATACAAGATAAGGTAGATTTTACTTTACTTCAGTTACCGATTTAAACTGACGTTTTATTTTAAAATTCTGTACCTAACATGACATGTCTATTAAATCCAAAAACTTTTAAAATTCACGTGCGAGGATTTGTTTAGCAACAAAGTTAAGACTTTTACTCTTTACTTGGTATATTGGGGTACCACTTTTTGTATCCCGATTATTTACTTTTTTTCCTTCTTTTACAAAAATACTGACCAAAAATATCTTGGATATCAAAATTACTCACTAGGAATGACCAGAACCCAGGATTCAAAGTTTCAGGGGGGGCCTTGACAACCCCTCTCACCATGGCCAGAAAACTGCGTTCCACATTTTTTACGCTTGGCAGACCACTCATAGCTCATACTATTTAGATGCTAGTTATGGCCATCGGGTACTACATTATATGAAAAACAAGAATGACAATAGAGACTACTGTATGCCCTAGGCCTAAGACCACCCATCTGCCCAAGGAATCAGTGAGAACTGAATGTTCAGAGATGGGGAAAGAAGACCATATAGAAACACATTCTAAGTCATAAGTCACAAACGAAATATTACAGCAAAGTCCTTACAGTACCACATGCAATGCAGGGAAAATGCCCTAGACCAATTAGTGGCGGACACAGTAATTTAAGTTAAGGGGTGAAAAAAATACTGATGTTGTTTTTTTGCGAAATGTTTTGAGGTGTTTTAAACGTCTTATCCTAAGATGACATGTTTTTTAAATTTAAAACTTTTAAAATTCACGTGCGATGATTTGTTTTACAACGAAGTAAATATCTTTACTCTTTACTTGTGATATTTGGCTACCATTTTTTTGTATCCCGATTATTCACTTTATTTTCTGTTTTACTAAAATACTGACAAGCATGACAAGCATGATAATATGGACACAAAATTACTCACTGGGAATGACCAGAACCCAGGATTCAGAGTTTCTTGGGGCCTTGACCGCCTCTCCCCTCTGGACTCGAAAACTGCGTTCATAATTATTTTTTCACATCGCTACTCTCGGCAAACCACTAATAGGTCATACTATTTAGATCTTACTGTCTGTAAAGGGTAGTCTGGAGAACAGAAATTCTTAATTTCTTTCTTCATGTTGGAGCTTGAACCTTTGAAATGTTTGCCAATTTTATATTTGCATAAAAACGTAACTAAATCACAAAAAGAGTAAAAAAATGGCTTACCTCTTAGATAAATTAAGCAAAATCACTTTGCTAGTTTTTACCATAGTAAATGGCAGCCATATTTGGGGATGCCAAATTGTCAATAATCACTTTTTTTGTACAATTTTAGAATATCATTCAGATCACAGATATATTTTGTGTTCAACTTGTTTTTGTTTACATCTGGGAGTGGACTTTGACGTCATGTGACGTCACAATAGAAATTGACAATTTTCCCGCCATTTTTTTACAATGGGAAATCTCCATAGGCTTGCAAATATCTGAATTTTCAGGAAATGTATTGAACTTTCTGTAAAGTTGTTATATTTTCTTACTACGTCTCTTTGATACTAATAAGATTATGTAAACAAATTAAAGCTAAATTATTTTAGAAAAAAATATTTTTGATTTTTTCATAGACGATCTTCCAAAAGTGCCATTCCGGTCACGACAGGTTAATGGGGGTAATATGGCGCCTTTTTTTAAAAGAGAGCACAGGGACTGAATTATTCTATCAATCTATAAAATGGGTTTTCAAATGGAAAACAACCACACATGAAAAGAATTAATTTGTTTCACTCGGAGGGTCCTTTCAAACCAATTCATTTACACTTAAATAATGAAATTTAAAAATTTCCTTTTACGCGCAACTGACGTCGGCAACCAGTTATCCAGTAATTTGAGGTAAGATTTCGACAATTACCAAAAAAATCGAAATTGGAAGATCGTCTATTCTCCAGACTACCCTTTACAGAAAGTAGTTATGATCATAGAGTACTACAAGATCAATCAATGAAAAACAAGAATGACGATAGAGACTACTGTTTACCCTAAGACCACTTATCTGCCCAAGGAATCAGTGAGAATTTTACGTTCAGAGATGGAGAAAGAAGACCAGAAAACCTAAATAATTCTAAGTCATGAGTCACAAACGAAATATTACAGAAAAGTCCTAACAGTACCACATGCAATGCTGGGGAAATCCCTTATACCAACCAGTGGCGGACACAGGATTTTTAGTTTAGGGGTGTAAAAAATATTCATGTTGTTTTTCGCGAAATATTTGGAGGTGCTTTTTTGGGATGGATTTTTAGCAAAAACCATGACTTTTGTCAGTTTTATTGGGGAGTATACCCTGTACGGCTTTCCTTTGATCTGCGCCTGACAATATTGAAACAGCTTAGCTGAATTGGATTACACCAAGAAGACAAATTATCTTTAGATGAATATATTTTTGATAGAATATTTTTATTTCAAAATAAAAGGGCACATTTAAGGCATGACATGAAATTACGTAACACAAAACATTACAGAGTTGTCTAGTGAAACAATAGTCAATGAGGATATTGTCAGAGGTCGAAAGAAGATAAAACGAATATGATATAGATTTATGAATAGATGAAAATGTGCATGAAAAGCAGCTAGCAAAGAAAAAAGTTGATGCTGAGTGAGTGAGTTGGTGTTTTACGCCCTTTACGCCAGGTTTATTGTTATTGATGACAATGGCACGTCAAACGTTTCAATATTCAAAACATATATTGATTCAAATATTACACAGAATGAAATATTGAATATATATTTAATAATGTTTTGAATATATTTTTTACCAGTTTTTGAATATATCAATGTATATATTTGTAAGTTTTTGAAGATATATTTGTAAGTTTTGAACATATATTTCAATTTTTGAATATAACAAATTGAAGAATATTGCATTATATGTTTATTAGTTTTTAACATATTTTGGGGGTTTTCATATCTATATTTGTAAGTAAAAACATTTATTTCAATTCTAAATATAAATATAAAAAGTATTGCATATATATGCATAAATATTGAATATAAATTATTTTCTTTTGAATATTGAAATGTTTGACCTGCAATAGATGACATTACAAGATAAGTACTAACTTAAGACGATGAAGTTAACATGAAATGATGATGAGAAAAGAAATATGGATATGAGATGGGAAAGAATTTAAAGGAACAGTAAATTTTAAGACCACAGGAAAAGGGGAAAGGTGGAAAGGGACAGAAAATACAGCTTTTGTGGTGCACTACTTGTCGGTCCACAAAGGAATATTTTACGTGCATGAAGTGTGGCACTCGTGGTTCGCGACAAGGTTTTCTGCGTTATAGCCCGCCAACCCCGACACCCCAGTCGCTTTATGGACTAAGCGACTTGACCCGTCCCGATATCAAATTTCTGAGGTGATGCTGAAAAAATATTTTAAAAAGCGAAATCTATGTATGTGTTGGGAAAAATGATATTGCTTTTGTTAGAAAAAAAATACCAGGTTGGAAAATTCGAGCCCCCACCATATAGAAATAATCTGTGCTTAAGTCGTTTATTGACCGACCATTTAAGCTTTAGATGGGGCGTCTTGGAATCCCCCCTCAGAATACTTTCTTCTTAACCTCTGGTGACAGAATATTTTTTCCATCACTAATAAGATTCACGGGATTCACATAATTTCTTAAAAACGCCATGCACGAAGCGTGGCACTCGTGGTTCGCGACCAGGTTTTCCGCATTTTAGCCCGACAACCCTGACATCCCAGTCGTTTTATGTACTGATCGACTTGACTTGTCCCGATGTCAAATTTCTGAGGTGATGCTGAAAAATAATTTAAAAAAAGCGAAATTTCTGTATGTGTTGGGAAAAATGATTTTGCTTTTGTTAGAAAAAAAAATACAAGGTTGGAAAATCCGAGCCCCCACCATGTAGAAATAATTTGTGCTTAAGTCGTTTATTGACCGACCATTTAAGTTTTAGATGGGGCGGCTTTGAATCCCTCCTCAGAATATTTTCTTCTTAACCTCTGGTGACAGAATATTTTTTTCCATCATTAATAAGATTCACGAGATTCACATAATTTCTTTAAAAAACGCCAACCACACATCTTCAAGTTAAATGGTCAGCCACTCATAAATGGAATAATAATAAATGGTTGAACAGTTTCAATAAAGGGCGTAACTCCATTAATGCAAATGAGGTAAATGCCTCATGACGATATTGGCATTTTGTTAATGATTATGTTTTTGTCATTGTAAGAATTTGGATGAGTTCTTTGAAAAGGAAAAAGACATTGAACCAAAAGTTTCTTTACAAAGATTTAGTATTGATTAAGACAAATTGAATAACTTCGCGAGGGTCAAATGAGAATATAGTCTTGCATAGGCAATTTGCTCGTCAGGTAACGTTTAACTACCATAAAGTTGTATGGTCAGGTCACATTGCCTTAAGCGACTCAGACCCGTGCAGAAAAAAGTTGGCCTCGCTTAAGTTGCTCTTTAACAACTTTTGTCTCATTTTATAAGATATTTTTTTATTTTGGTTGTGGCCATGGAGTGAATGGGTGAATTTCCCTATATGGTTTAAAATCATAAATATTTCTTTAAAAGTGTAGATTTTATATCCCACTTTCATGACTTTAAGGTAAGAGTACTCTATAGTTTCCCGCCATTTTTATGAATGAAATTTAAATTATCTCTCTTTAACAAAATATTTATTGATTTGGTAACAGAAAAACTTCCTGGTTCAAGTTTGACTTCGAAGGTAATATATGAAAGATTTGAATTGATTTGCCATAAAAGCGATATAAATATACTGTAAATTGAAACAAGAGTTGGGTGACAACATTATTTATAAAAATATATTGTCGATAGCCGAGTTTGAAAGCTCGTTCGTCTTAACATGGACAGACGGTCCTGTTGCTATGTTGAAACGAAACTAATAACTCCAATTGACTGTCCCCGCATCGGTAGGAAATTCATATGAAGGGCAAAATTTGTAATTTTACATAATCCTCCGAGAAAACAGATTCTTTCGGATACATCACAGGGACTTGCTTCCCTCTACCAATAGTTTGTTAATAAGAGTCAGTGTGCGGTTTTTTTCGTACCGCACATTGACTTTATCAAAATATTGATAGGATGGAGCAAGTCCCTGTGGATACATGTATATTCATTGGATATTTGGGTGCAAGAGTGCCAACAGCCCGGACCAACTGCACTTCAAAAATAAACCACTCATATAGTTAAAAATGAAAATATAAAGTGAACCCATTCATATATATTGAATGTCAAATAAACATTACATGCATCAATACCACCATGTATTTCTACATTTGATCCGACTTTTAAATGTCACACAAAACGATTTTTTTTCATAATTTGTCTACGTTTTTAAAATCGCGACCGTTTACTAAAATAGAGAAAGACTAAAGTTACATGTAGTTATTCGATTCTCGCGAAATTGGCTTATCTGAATCAGGTAATTCGAGGTCTATGGTGCAGTCAGAACTTTGCCTCGACTTCCGGTTTATAAATGATGTCCAATTTTACTACACAACCGCCAAGTTAAAATGTAAACTTTGTTGATATCCTTTGCCTGTTTTGATTTACCGTTCTTGTCGACTCTAATATACATATAATGGTTATGCAAACACGTAACCATTTGAAAAGTAACTATATATTTTGAAAATAAAAAGCTAGCTTTCAAAGTGTAAGACTCAATTTACAGTCGTTCGGGTAGGTCTGTGGTATTGCATGATAGTGAATGCTAACGATTTTTTGTGCGACCAAAGTATAATTATTTTCCTTTATGTTTCAAATTTGCTTTTCACCATAATATGTAAAAAAAACCAGTTTTTATATTTAAACCCACCGCTTCAAATGGGTATAAAGTGATAGGGTCGTCCATTCGTCCATTCGTCTGTCCTTCCGTTACACCACTGGGTATACCCATCTCTTATCCACCCTTTCTCCTAAATCCCCCAAATGATTTTCATGAAATTTTCACACAAAATTTTTGACAAATTAAAATGTTCACCTTACATTTTAAATATTAATCTGTTTGATTTTTTGGAGAGCGGTGGTATTCGTTTGTGATCAACTGCTCACAGTTTTTCTAGTTAAAACTGTATTCTTGTATATTACTTAGAGGGTCTTCTGATGATCCACGAATTCTGTGGCAAAGTCTATAGTTTCCAATATTTACAAATGAAAACATGATTTCCGAAAGAGGTTAAAAATAAAAATCTGATTGAAAAAGCAAATACGGACAATTAATATATAACATGCACGAATCAAAACCAGTATAAATATGTACATGTATGCACAAGTTCATGTTAGCTTCCTGTACTATTTTTCATGTGACCTAACGACTAAACAGACGTTACTTAACAACAACATTTTCATCTGGAAGACTTTTAAGGGTGTGAGTTTATCCTTCATTTTTTATCATCATTGTAGTTGTTTTTGACTAAAGATTTTTTTAAGACCTACAAGACCTGAATCTAAGAATAGATTGGCAAAAATGATGAAGTCTCAAAACATCATGCACGAATTTTGTCTACTAGTAAACCAAAGAATTATACGGTGTATATCCATATCGGATAAATATGAATTATAGGTTCTTACATAAGTTCGATCTTGGAAAAGACCGGCTGATCTTTCACAAGTGATGGAATTTTTCAGTCTTAAGACCATAAAAATTATATTGCCGGCTTTCCAAAAACGCGTGTAAGTACCTATTTCTTCCGTAAAAATCAAATTTTATATTCTGAAACCTTTAGCTAGGTGACTTCATTCTAATAAAAAGCTACGCCGAGCGAAGCATGATACGACCGCAACAAGTTGAACCCTGTTCGATGGAGGCCCTATGTGGATAGTCTATTGCGTTTGTCACACGAAGCCCATGGTGGACTTACAAAACATTTTGACACATGCATCCTGTAGTGGACTTTAAACATATGTACTTACTTCGAGATCTAATACAGAAAGTCAGACAGAGATTTTCACAAGGAATCTAATGAAAGAAGATTTTCAAAACCCCAAATTCAATACCAACATTCATTAAGTGTATATGATCATCATATAAGAACTTCATAACAACTGGCTGGCCTACTTCAACTTAATTTTAGCCAACTCAACAAACTTTTTAAAATGTTTTTTTTTGCCCCTTTCACCCCTAATGTTTCAAAAACGGTTAGAGATATTGCAAATCTGATTGAAAAACGTAGGCAGGGATTTTTACAAGGATTCCAAAGAAAACAAGATTTTGATAATCGGACCAAAAATAAAAAAAGTAGATTTCTAAGTGTGGCCCCTTTTTGACCCCCTATAGCAATGTTACAGTGCAATATATATCGAAACCATTGACACATTTAGTTGACAGAATTTAATGAAGAATTTTCAAAATTGAATGCCTGAATAATAAACATTCTACAACAGTTTTGTCAATACACCCACTTCAGCCCCCTTTGACCTTATTTTCTAAAACAGCAGGGACCACAAACACCAAATACAATAACAACCTTCCTTAAGTGGATATAATCATCATATTAAATCTTCATAACAATTGACTCGCCCACTACAACTTAATTTCAAGTATATAACTATTTGCCTACTAAACTTTTAAAAATGGCGTTTTTTGCACCTTTGACCCTTAATTTCTAAAAAAAAAAAATGCTAGAGATATTGCAAACATGTGCAAATCTGATTGAAAAACGCAGGCAGAGATTTTTACTAGGGTTCAAATGAAAAAAAAAGATGTTGAAAATCGGAAAACAAATAAAAAAGTAGATTTTTTGGGTGTGGTCCCTTTTTGACTCCCCTATAGCAATATAACAGTGCAATATATTTCGAAACCATTGACACATTTATTTGACAGAATTTAATGATGAATTCAATAAAAAAATCAAAATTGAATGAACAATGAACATTCTACAACAGTTTTGTCAATACACCCGATTTAGCCCCTTTTGGTCTTTTTTTTATAAAACAGTAGAGGCCACAAACCCCAAATACATTACCAAGTTTCTTTAAGTCGTTACAAACATCATTTCAAAATTTCATATCAATCGGTCTATATTTACTCACGTTATCGCACGGAAACCAATTGTCCACAGACGACAACGACGACGACATCGCAAAAACATCTATACTACTAACATGACTAAAATGACGAAGTGTTTTTTTTTCTAGCCGGGTTGCAGCCTAGACAACAAATGCTACGACCAAGCTTCATATATCAAAAACAGGGGATGGTCGTGCCCTTTAAAAATTTAATCAGCGCATATGCAATATTTTGTCTGCAATTTGCTAATTAACCTAATTAATTAATCCGGAAAACCTATAGCCGTCATCGTTCCGGCATTAGAATGATGGAAATTATTTCCCCTGTTTTCTGACAATTACAAAAAAATCAGACAAAACTTTTCCATTAATTTTGCTATATATTTAAAATATTGTATATAATAGGTTATATTGGTAGATTCACTATAAAAATGTATGCAAAAAATGTTTTATGGTTAAAAATTGCAGTTTGATAGAAAAATAAAAACCATGTTGAAGTTAACGACCCCTGGCACACAGTGAGTCTATTTACTGCTAATTGTAGCTGCAGAGGCGTACAGCCTGTATAACAAATTTAGGATTGATTAATACTGACCCTGCCAATGGACGTTTGTTTTAATAGCAGATGGGGGTAACAAAAACCAAGATAACAAGATATAACACCTAAAAAGTTTGTCTCGCTGCCGGCATCATCAGAAAAGAATATTCTTTCTTACTTCCACTATACTTTGCAATTATAAGGACAGATCAATAGGTGTTAAAGAACTTAAACACTGCTAATATATGCAATAACAATAATCAAAGTCAATCAACCGAGAATTCAAGGTATAGGTCAAAAGATGGGTATGCAACTGTGCTAGGCTGCTACTGGGGCATATGTATACCAAGTTTTATCAACCTAGGACTTATAGTTCTTCGGATATGGAGGTGCTCGCAAAACCTTACCCCTGCTTTTATATATATATTGAAAATCAGTTACTCTACCAGAAAATCAAGGTCAAGGTCACAAGATGGGGATTCAACGATGCTAAGCTACTACTAGGGCATATGCATACCAAGTTTCATCAACCTACGACCTATAGTTCTTGAGATATGGATGTGTTCCCATACAACCTGACCCAAAAAGTTCACGCTGCCGACGACGGTAAAGTAACATCTATGTCCCGCACTGCTTTGCAAGACAATAAACTAAAAACTTACTTACAGATAAATATACCGTAGAACCTTTAATTTGCGATAAGCACAACCAGGAAAGGTAATTCAAATCCTATTTTTATGTTGTGTGGTCTATTTTTTAATGCACGTAACGATTGATTTTCTCGCGAATTCGCGGGTTTTTCCTAGTTATATATATGATCGCAAAAATTTTGCGGTCGTATAAAAACCGAAGTTTTGAATGACATCACATTTCATTGGTCGCCATCATCAATCAATATCATCAATTAATATCAGTACTGATGTTTAATTCTTATTGGTTAATTAACCCATGTGAGATCGCTGCACGTGCTCGCATCTCAACCTGGTCATCTCACACTGAAATAAAAAGCTTCGCCGAGCGCAGCATGATACGACCGCAACACGATGAACCCTGTACTGTTTAGGCCCAATATGGATAGTCAATTGCTCTGGACACATGCAGCCCATGGTGGACTGACAAAGGTTTTTGACACATGCCTTCTTTAGTGGAGTTTTCAGCCACATTTTATAGGGAGTTCATTAGATTTAACTATTTAAAAAGCAAATGGAAAAAAATAGTCTTACAATATCATATTTATATTATTTCAATATCCCCACTCAATTTAATATTAAGAAATCGACCAATTTTCTTGGTTAATCTATTATAATTGATGTTTTTGACCCCTTTGCCCCCTAACTTCTTGAAAACAGTAAGAGATATTCAATTAAAAAAGTTTCAATTTTGGCCCCTTAATACGTTATAGGGGGAAAAAAGGGAGGTTGCAAAAATTAATTCTCAATTTTGTATCCATTAATTGACAAGAACAAACGTGCAACAAAAATTTTCAAAATCGGATCACAAGTAACAAATTTTTGATTTTGGTCTCTTTTGGCCGCTAACTACGTAATAGGATAAAAAAGGGGGTCTCAAAAATTAATTCTCAATTTGTATCCGCTATTTGACAAGAACAAACATGCAAAAATAAAATTCAAAATCGGATCACAAGTAAACAAGTTTCGATTTTGATCCATTTTGGCCCCTAATTACCTAATAGGGGGGAAGGAGGTTTTCAAAAGTTTATTCTAAATTATATATCCGCTATTTGACACGAACAAACATGTAAAAAAAATCAATATCGGACCACAAATAAAAAAAATCGATTTTGGCCCCTTTCGGCCACTAATTACATAACGGGGAAAAGGGGGCGCAAAAATTCATCATGTTCATTTTGTTATTATAAGAAACATTCTTGACAAATTTCCCAGCAATAGGCCAACTAGGACCAAAGTTATGGTGGAAACAAATAAAATATTTGAATTTTTTGCCCCTTTTGGACCCCTAATTTCGAAACAAAAAAGGGGGACCCCCAAAATCAATACCATTCATTCTATTATGGTAAGGAACATTATTGCCAAATTACAAACCAATGGAATAACTAGAACTAAAGTTATTGTGGCAACAAACATAAAAGTAGCATTTTAGCCCCTTTTTTGGCCCGTAATTTCGAAACGAAAAATTGGGGGACCCAAAAATCAATCCCATTCATCCTTGTATGGTAAGAAACAATATTGTAAAATTCCAATCGGATAACTGGAACTAAAGTTATTGTGGAAGACATCATCATACCATAATACGCCCACACATTTTTTGCAGTCGTATAAAAAGGTATTTACGGGAAAAAATGACTGAAATCTTTAAGTTTTCGAAGAATCTTGTCACGTCCATTAGTTCTTCAATAACTTTACTTATAATCTATGTATTGTTTTTTGTTTGACTCTTTAAGTGAGTATAGGACTTTAATTGCTGGAAAATCAAACAGTTCTAACCGTCTATGACTGTAAATATTCCAGTCCTCAACTTCGTATGTTGAAAGAAGCAGAAACTGTTTTCTGTTGCGTTGTTGTGTCTGGTTTTGCGTAGCTTTCTAAATTACTGAGTTCTAAGTTCTACAGACACAATCCGAAATAGAAGGTCGTGGGTTGATTCTCGCATATCGCATTAAACAGTTCACCTATGGAGACACACGCGTGGAGACACAAATGATCACTTTTAAACTTTTCATTTATTTTTGTTACGCCTGCGTTGAAACTTGGCATGCGTTTGTTGAAGCTTGGCAGTTTCCAACTCGTTGTTCTTGGTTTGCCAATTGAGTGTCTACTCGTATATAGGATAACCTTCTGGGTGTTCCATATGAACCCCTTTTTCAAAAGAGACTTTTTCGTCGATTTTTTGTTTATATTTCTCAAAGTATTGAAGTAACCCAATTATGAATAGAAGATATTGTTTGATGACATATTTGCATTATAAATGATTATGAAAAATGTAACAAAAAAGTAATCGAATAAAATCTCAGTCGTGAAATCGAAATGCTATAAGGAGCCTGAATCGCCCACTTGATCTTTAATGTTGAAACCTTTTTACCTAGTGTGCAAAGGGAAACTAACTCTCTGTAAGGAGTTGTCCCACAATTTTGGCTTAATGGAGAGTTATGTGAAGCTTTTGTCAAGTTTTATGCTGAGGAATGAAGGTGGCCTCGGATTTTCTCTATGGTCTGATCCCCTATTCTATTTTTCGCAACGGTGACCATGTTGGTTGCGTAGCCGGAGAGCATGAATTACGTCACAAAATCGACATGTCCTTACCGGGAATCGAACCCGAGACCTCTAGGTTTACAGTCAGGCACTCTACCTCTGAACCAAAGACGTACTTCCCTTGTTCATGGATAAAGGCTGGCTATTTAAATCTACTAGGAAGGGGAGCAACCCCGTTACACTTCCCCTTCCTCAAGAGTCATCATAACTTCATGTATGACTCTTAACATAACTAACCCTTGCTAGTTTTCCTGTTCTAACCATCGTGGTTTTTTTTAGTTGGGCGCCAATGTAACCGGAGAGCATGAATTACGTCACAAAATCGACATGTCCTGACCGGGAATCGAACCCGAGACCTATAAGTTAACAGTCAGGCACTCTACCTCTGAACCAAAGAAGTACTTCCCTTGTTATAAAAAAATAATGCCAGGAATAAAGGCTGGCTATTTAAATCTACTAGGAAGGGGAGCAACCCCGTTACAGTTATTTCACAAACTTGGTATAGTACACCCTAAAGACCGAGTGTACAATTCCTTTAGTGGTATCGGAAAATAAATCTTTGAAGAAAAAATAAATAACGGACGAACGCCGGACGCACAGATATGATAATAGTTCACATGACCCTTCGGGTCCGTTGTGCAAAAAAGGGGGGGTCATACGGGCGACCCAAGGGGTTATCTTGTATATATGCAAGTACCCGCGCTTTAACTGACGATTTTCAATACGTTTAAAGCAATCTTACTTACAGTTTAGTGTCGGGACCTCTATATCTCAAGAACTGTAAATCCTAGGCTTAAAAACTTTAAAGGCATATGCCCCAGTAGTAGCTCAGCACAGTTGTATTTCCATTTTTTTTATCTTGACCTTGATCTGATAGTGTAGTGATTTTGAAAATTTTTAATACATACAATACTTCCGAATCATTACTAGACAGTTACAATTACATTCTCATCTTTTGACCTTGACCTTAGCTAACAGCATTTGTATATAAGTTGGATTAATTCATTAAGAGTATTACTCAGTGATCGAATGTATAAAAGAAATCAGGAATTTTTAAGTCGTATGGTGCTGGCAAGCGAGACTTACTGTAGTAATTACTTTTGTCAATGCTCTTTGCTTATGAAGCTCGTCCAATAAATGGTGTAGTAAAATGCATAGAAAACGATGATTCACGTGATTTGATTTTAATTCGACTAGTACAGTATAAAATTATCATAATTAGACATAACTTTAGTCTTGAAGGATTTATATTTTTGAATAACTTTCTGTCTTTCGCAGGTCTGTATTGCAGAGTTTAGAGATGGCAACGATCATTGCATGTGGCCCATGTGAGTTCCGTACTAAATCAACCCCTGCAGAATATTGGTGCCCGGAGTGCGAGGACTTGTTGTGTGAAGAGTGTAACAGCCACCACAGTTCAGCTAAATCATCCAGAGATCATACTGCCATAAGCGTGGAAAATTATAGAAAACTACCACAGTCGGTACGCAAGGTCACTCAAATTTGTCCCAACCATGGCATGAAATATGTCCATTTCTGTACTTCGCATAATACTACATGCTGTCCAGCATGCGTTTCAGGATTACACAAGTCATGCCCCGATTTACAATTACTTGATGATGTTATCAAAACAGCCAAAACATCCAGTTTTATCGACGAAGTTGAGAGGAGCATGAAAGAAATTACATCAAACTTACAGAAAATTATTTTGGAACGTGATCAAAATTTTTCAGAGATACAAAAACAGAAACGAGAAATTAAGGAGAAGATCGGCACTGTACGTAAAAACGTCAACAAGCACATTGACAAGTTAGAAGAAAAGATACTCGGAGAATTAAACCGTATTGAAGACAGTGAGACAAAGAAGTTGCAACAATCTAAGACCAGATTAACAGCCAAACTAGACCTGGTTGAAAACAAGTTAGAGGAAACGACCATACTAAAGAAGTACGCCTCAGATCTACAAACCTTTCTTGGAACTCGGGAAATAGAAAAAGTCATAGAGAAAGAGAAAACATGCTTAGATCATTTATCAAAGAACGGTTCTCTTAACATATACGAACTACAATGCAGCATCAACGATAAAATACAAAGCATTATGTCCGATATTCAAACGTTTGGTTCAGTATCAGTCATCTCTAAACCATCAACCGTACGTCTGACATCCGACAAAGACAAACAGGCACAGATATTTATATCCACACCCCAACCAAACAGAATCAAATTTGAAAATGCTATCACCAATTTAAAATCCAATTTCAATATCCAAGGGTCATCACTTAGAGGGTGCTCTGTAATGCCGAATGACAAATTCGTTGTTGCCGATAGTCGTAACAGTCGTGTTATCATTTTAACCGAATCTGGTACAGTAGAGAAAGAAATCCCCATCCGTGGAGACGGTCCATACGACGTGACAGTCATAGACGACAGATCAATCGCTGCATCTACATACAATGGAGTAGAGATAGTAGACGTGAATACCGGCACTGTGGAGAGGACGCTTGATGTAGGATCGTGTCCTATATTGTCCTATCATGATGGAATGTTGTACTGCTGTGTAGAAAACAAAGGCGTCATTTCTATTGAAATGTCTACAGGGAGAAATAAAACATTTATAGATGATAAACATAGATACTTTTCATATTGTGTCGTGGCTGGTGGTAAATTATATTATACAAGGGCTGATAAGAAAGGTTTACAGTGTTATTCCATCACAGGAGAGAAAAAGTGGGAACATGAAGACAGAACACTGATCGATGGTCCTAGAAGTGTTGCTACTGATAGCAGTGGTAACGTCTACCTGGCATCTTATAACAACAACCAGATTCTAATGATATCTCCTGACGGACAAAGATGTAGACCGATACTGTCTGGTAATGACGGGATCAAAAAGCCATGGGGACTTTGCTTCAACAAGAACAATAATGAACTTTGCCTTGCCTGTGTAACTGGTCAGTGCTTCGTTTTCGAAATAAAATAGAATCACGGAGATTAAGTACCTTGATAACCATAAGAACCACCGATACGATATTAATCAAATATAGGAATAAACTTTTATAGATGTGTTGGTTTAAATTTAAAACTCTCAGATAAAACTATTTAAAAATCTATATATTTAATATGTAGAACAATAAAAAGTAAAAATAAGACACAACTACAGAAAAAATGTGTGTTGTAGCTGTGAAAAATAATGAGGGAACGACCATTTGATATTTATGGGGGACTATGGTGAAATTTGATATAAAAAGAGAGTGCTTTGAACTAAAATAAAGCAGGATTGTGTTTTGGCTGAAAAAAATATAGTAAGTCAAATCCAGGCTCCGATTTTTCAATAAAAAGGCGAGACGAAGAAAATATCCATAACCACCCATAAAAATCAAATGGTTGCTCCCCAAGTCGTAACGCCTATCATTTTTTGTTAGTTTAGATAAATGTCGTCAATCAGACTAAAAACAAACAGTTGATCAAAAGATACATTGGTAACCATTCATTATAGAGACTGCATGTTACTCAATTTATAGGAAGAAAAGAATTATATTTTTTTAAAAATAAAAATCATAAAAATTATCAAATAAACATCAAATCTTTTTTTTTAATTTTCAAAATATATTTTTTTTTATTAATTTCATTTAAGATACAATGATATCGTCCATTTTTTACATCTTAGCAAAAAGCTTATGAAGAAAATTGTACAAAGATTCTAGCCATGCCTTAAAATTTATGTTAAGCAGAACCTGGGTTACATCCCAGCTGTTTTGTTCTAACAGGGGTGATCTGAGCCGGATCGTCCCTCGGAATACCCTGTTCTACTTTTCCAACTCTATTAATAGCACTTTTTGTTTTTAGAAATGTTCACTAAGTTGGACTTAGGAAAATTGTAAAATCAACTACAAAGTATAATTGAAGATTGAAAAATACATAGTTCCCACTGGGATTGGAACGAGGGACCTCGTCATTCCTATTCCACCTTTATATCAAACCAATGCAAACTTTGTGTCAAAAATTTGTTTATAAAGAATATTGAAGGGGCCCAATAGGGATACTCTATATTATATAGTATATTTTTTTTATTTGATTCTAAATACACAGAATGTATTCTAATGTTTGTATTTATATTTTACATGACATTTTTGGAAGGCTGGGATGTAAAATAGTTATTGCGTTCGGACTTGGTGGTGCCTCCGGCCGTCGGGGTGATCTTTTACTGACACATCACGTCCTCATGTAATAACTATTACGGAAATGTGACTTGTGTTTGAGGAAAATAGACTATGTTGTATTGAAATAAAATTCTTTAAAGTTCAAATAAATATAAGTAAAAAATGTCGAATTAGTATTTCAATCGTCTATAAAATGTACACAAAGCTGAGTCAATCCCCCCGCACAAAAAAATCCATTAAGAATACCAGTAAACAATTAAAAATGCAAATGACAAAATAAATCAGAACAAGAAAAAAGAATAATGTAATCGGCAAAGCGAACATAGGAACGAATCATTACACTTGAAAGGGGAGGGGGCTTGTTGTTTTTTTGTTTTGGTAAGAAAATATTTTTTTTTCAAAGTGTCGCGACAAAATATTTTGTCATTATATTAGCATTATTTTATATAGCAGAAATCTGTGTTCGTGATATTTTTACTCACCAAGGTCAAAACCTCATTTACCGTTATTTTTCATCTTCGGTTCACACGGCCAGTGATATTGATTCAACATGACAAAGGAAAAGAGAATTCAAATGAATAGCAGAAAATTAGAAAATAGCAGAAATAGTATGACCCGTCACTATAATGATTTATTATGTCCGTTCATGTAAGGTCGACTTGAAAACTTATACAACACCTAACGGAATTCTACAAAATATTTTTTTTGTCAAACAATCATTGTGACAATGTTAAAGTTTTCAATATTCTATTCGACTCTGCTTCTGTCTTATTAATATGCCACTATTTCAAGCTCAGAAAAAAACGTGTTTGTAGAGCTCATTTATCTCTCAGGTTTTTTTCTTTTGAGTTGTCATTTGACCCCTACTTATAAGGAAAAGAAAAAGTTTTTTTCATGTATTTACACTATAGAATGAAAGCTATTGCAGAGAAAAGATGTTGCTTGCGAAAACCTACAGCCCATTAAACTCTACAAAAGTTTCCACAGGACCGAAGTAGCTGAATGTTCCTAACAGGGATTATTGCCCTTTAACGGTAGAATTAAAATATCGAAACTTGTGCAAATAGTAAAGCTGGAAATTTCGTAAACACTCAGCTCATTTAGCTTAACACAGGTCCTTTTGGGATGGAGGTGTTACATGCAGGTATTTCCTTATAGGAGTTATAGATTACAGGAAAGTCCGATATTGCTAATACAGGGTTCTGACACGATCAGAAATAGACGATATTGAGATGTGGAATAAGTGTACGTGACACAACAAACATAAACAAACAGCAATTCAAAAAATCACAACGGAATACAGCAAGCAGTCTTCAACATGACCATAGGTCACTGCTTACCGTCTTGCATTGGCCCAAGACTTATAATACAATACAAAAGTTTCAAAACCAATCCCTAAATCATCAACGAAAGACCCAATTCTTGACATAAAACAGTTAACACAAAATGACAAGGACAAACAAAGGCTTTGGCAAAGTTTCCTGGCTTAGGACAGGCACATATAAAATGTGGCGGGGTTAAACTAGTTTTTTGGATCCAACCTTACCCCTATTGATAAGCTTGCACAAAGCATACATATAAAACACACTGTAAAACTCAATCGACAAAAGTTCAATTCAACAAGAGAGAACCTTAGACAAAATACTGTACGAAAACAACAAGACAAGGAGGAACTCTCTTGAGAACACTCGAAGTTACTGACAACTAGCTAAGAAACATTTATCGATTGATGTAAAAGAATCAAATACATCAGTTCTAAATCCGACACCCCACGTCCCCACAGAACCGACATACTTGATCGCTGTGGTGCTTATAAATAATACAGTGGATACAAAGTGAAAATTTAACGTTTTAAAGTTACTATCAATCGAGAAAAGACCGGGAATTTCATTTTTGCTAATCCTGTTGCGGGAAAAAAACGGGAAAATTTCAACCAACTCCCTAAATCTGCTACACAATTCTACTCTACCCAAATATACTGCGGTAATATTCCCAGGACCAATGTGATTGTTCTTATTTCAATAAAACTATTCGATAGGTGTTTGAATAATAATGTCTAATCACTATTGTCAACATATTTGATTGGTTTATTTGGACATGTTGGATGAGAATTGAAGTTTTTTTGTATAAAATGACATTGGAAATGGGTGAAAAGACCTTTAAATTGATTGAAATC
Source organism: Arcuatula senhousia (assembly GCA_963971305.1). Classification (NCBI taxonomy): domain Eukaryota; kingdom Metazoa; phylum Mollusca; class Bivalvia; order Mytilida; family Mytilidae; genus Arcuatula; species Arcuatula senhousia. The sequence goes on from OZ020305.1 coordinate 12,114,198, forward strand.
TCCTTGACTTTGGTTTCAGATTTTTGTTTGAACCCTGCAATAGATCAGGTGAGTGATTCAGCCTCTTCGAAGCCTCTTGTCTTTTTTTTTACATATGACCAATACCATAGAAATCAACAGAAAAGTAATAGCAAAACACGTCAATTTGTTTTAATAAAAACCACCAATAACATGAATAAAAAGAAAAAATGACACAGAGATGCACGGACTTATGAAACATCAACGGGAAGTTGTTCACATTAAACGCTTTCATTGCAACAATGCATCTAAAAATTAACCAGTCTCCATTGAAAAGAGCAGTTGATTCAAATTCAAATATAATTTAGCTGTTTCTCAAGTTCCATGAAAATATTGTGTCCATTGCATAGATTGAACACAGAGAAAAAAAATGAACACAAAAGCCCACCAAAAACCAAGCTTATGCAGTAAAGGTGTCTGGTCAGAATTCTTTTATCAAAGGTGTCGATACGAATTACTTTCATTTATAACATTTTTAGCTCACCTTACCCTTCGTGTCATCGTTAAACGTCCGTCCGTCCGTCCGTCGTCCGTTAACTTTTCTTCAAACATCTTCTTCTCTGAAACCACTGATGGGATTGCTTTGAAACTTTGTACACTTGATCTTTAGGATGTCCTCTACCCAGTTTGTTAAATTTGTGAACGTCGACCAATCAACATGGCCGTTGTTACTAAAAATAGAACAGGGGGTCAGACCATAGTTTTTAGCTTAAAGCTCAAAAAGTATAAGAGATAGAGAAAATCCGAAGCAACCTTTCTTCTTCAGCATCAAAAGCTCTACAAAACTCTCCATTGAGTCAAAGTTGTAGGATGACTCCTTATAGGAGTTATTTCCCCTTAATCGTCAAAATTGACCATTTTCAAAGTTTTGGACTTTATCTTTAAAACTCTAAATGTTAGAGGAAAAGTTAGCATTGCAAAATTGTTCAGCTCATTGGGATCTACAAAAATGATTCAGGGTCAAAACTGTCAGATCTACCGTTTAAGAGTTATCCCTCTTTAACGGATTTTTCTATCAATTTTATCTGATATTTAAAAATCCTTCTTTTCTGAAACCACTGGTTGGATTGCTTTGAAACTTTGTTCACTGATGTTTAGAATGTCTTCTACCAAGTTTGTGAAATTTGTGAACGTCGACCAATCAACATGGCCGTTGTTACTAAAAATAGAACAGGGGGTCAGACCATAGTTTTTAGCTTAAAGCTCAAAAAGTATAAAAGATAGAGAAAATCCGAAGCAACCTTACTTCTTCAGCATCAAAAGCTCTACAAAACTCTCCATTGAGTCAAAGTTGTGGGATGACTCCTTATAGGAGTTATTTCCCCTTAATCGTCAAAATTGACCATTTTCAAAGTTTTTGGACTTTATCTAGAAAACTGTAAGTGCTAGAGGAAAAGTTAGCATTGCAAAATTGTTCAGCTCATTGAGAACTACATAAATGATTTCAGGGTCAAAATTGTCAGATCAACCGTTTAAGAGTTCTCCCCCTTTAACTGATTGTTCTATCAATTTTAACATATTTTAAAAAAATCCTTCTTCTCTGAAACCACTGGTGGGATTGCTTTGAAACTTTGTACACTTGATCTTTAGGATGTCCTCTACCAAGTTTGTGAAATTTGTGAATGTCGACCAACCAAAATGGCTGCTGTTACTAAAAATAGAGCAGGGGGGTCAGACCATAGTTTTTAGCTTATAGCTCAAAAAATACAAGAGATAGAGAAAATCCGAAGCAACCTTCCATCTTCAGCATGCCAAGCTCTACAAAACTCTTCTTTAAGTCAAAGTTGTGGGACGACTCCATATAGGATTTATTTTCCCTTAATCGTCAAAATTGACAAATTTCACAGTTTTTGGACTTTATCTTAAAAGCCATAAGAGTTAGAGGAATGGTTAGCATTGCATAATAGTTCAGCTCATTAAGATCTACAAAAATGATTCGGGGTCAAAATTGTCAGATCATCCTTTTAAGTGTTTTCAATCAATTTTAACTTGTTTGGGTTTTTTTCAAATGGAAAGCTTTGTATAACTTTGTATTCTTGATCTTAAAAGTGTTTTCTATCCTAACTAGTTTCTTCAATGTTTAATACTTACCAAGTACATGTAGACCATGTTGCACACTATGTAAGAGGCTTTAGCATCAGAGATCAGGTGAGCGATTCAGGCTCCTGGGAGCCTCTAGTTTATATGGCAAAAATCCTCTTTCAGAATATTTTAAGTACAATGGTCGATTCCTTACAATTCTGTTTTTCATGTTTTGTGACTTTGTAATGAAGAACAGAAATAAAAGCGCCGCTTCTTTGCTTTAGTAATGCCAATGTAAATAAAACAGTGTTTTTTTTTGGTGTCATGAGGATAATGAGATGTGGAATAAGAGAAGCGACCCAATTAACTAGCGTATATCAACGAAATTTTTAAAAAAACCACGATGGAAATCAGACAGCAGCCACCATTGTGACATCGTGAATGTGACCAGTAGTCGCAGTTCGCGATTTTTCGATTTGCCCCAGATTTAAAATATAATGCATAAGATTCAAAACCAATCCTAAAAATGTCAACAAAGCACCCCAATCTGAACTTAGAAAGATACATTAGACGACGATTATTAGCTTTGACAGAGATTCTATCTGGCTTTGGACAATCACATATAAAATGTGGCAGGGTTTAAAAAAAAATTTGCTGATGTAACTCTAATGTACTCCCCACATGCTCTGGAATAGCGAATCAATTGTGATACGTAAACTCCATATGCTGGAGCGGACGGAATGTTGCTACACAGAAAGGGAAAGTTAACTATTGGAAAGTTGAAGTCATCACGTTTGTCATAGAGCTTTGTACAAAGCCTTTCTTGTGTGTCAATTTCGAGAAATAGATCCAGATATGAAGCGGACCTCCTAGAATCTGTAGTGTCCTTTATCTCAAGTTCCTTCGGATATATGAGATGTAAATAGTCACCAAATCGAGGATTGTTTAGTGAAAGGACATCATCAATGTAACGAAATGTGAGATTGAAGGATAAAGCAAGTTTGCGGTCCTTTTTGTCTAGAAGTGATTGTAAGAAGTCCGCTTCATATGAATGAAGAAACAAATCGGCAAGCAATGGTGCACAATTTTTGCCCATTGGGATACCTATTGTTTGCTGAAAAACACGTCCACCAAACTGTACAAATATGTTGTCGATTAGAAAGTTGAGCATTTCTATTATTTGATCTTCTGTAAATTTGTATATGCATATTTCAAGGAGTAACCTCTCATCAGCAGCACTTGAAACAAGCATTGGAAGGTCAAAAACCAAAAGTATTGAACGAAGACTCAAAACCAACATAGTGCAAATGAAGGCCAAATCCAGCACCGAGGATATCGACCATTTGAAGTACAAGGAAAGAAACCCAGTGTTTTATACAATGTTGAATTTTGCAATCGGAAATTTCAATGACAGAAAATAACACTTCGGGCTCAGTGAATATTTGTTTTTCAAAAGTCAATAACACTGCACATTTACCTCAACAAAAGACAGTAATTGTTTTATTCTATTATCCAATATCTGACAAAAATATGCATTTAGAGTGTTAATTTTTTTTTTAACCAAACAGAAAAAGACTGTTACGACGTCATCACCTTTCCCGCCATTTTTTAGTTGAATATCACTTTGCCAGGTGAATATACTTTTTCATGTTTTTATTCAGTTAGTTGATTATAATGAAATATGTTAAAGAATTATGTATATTATAGAATAATATACAATTACTGTTTTGTTGAGGTAAATGTGCAGTGTTATTGACTTTTGAAAAACAGATATTCTAAAGTCAATAACACTCACATTTATCGAAACAAAAGACAGTAATTGTTTTATTCCTTTATCCCAAATCTGACAAAAATATGCATGTGAAGTGTTAAAAAAAAGGACCAAACAGAAACATACTGTAACGACGTCATCACCTTTCCCGCCATTTTTTAGGTGAATATCACTTTGCCAGATGAATATCCTTTTTTATTCACTTAGTTGATAATAATGAAATATATTAAAGAATTATTTATATTATAGAATAATATACAATTACTGTTTTGTTGAGGTAAATGTGCAGTGTTATTGACTTTTGAAGAACAGATATTCACTGAGCCCGAAGGGCGAGGTGAATATCTTTAGTTATTCTAAAGTCAATAACACTCACATTTATCGAAACAAAAGACAGTAATTGTTTTATTCCTTTATCCCAAATCTGACAAAAAATATGCATGTGAAGTGTTAAAAAAAGGACCAAACAGAAACATACTGTAACGACGTCATCACCTTTCCCGCCATTTTTTAGGTGAATATCACTTTGCCAGATGAATATCCTTTTTTATTCACTTAGTTGATTATAATGAAATATATTAAAGAATTATTTATATTATAGAATAATAAAATTTATTCGTAAATATAGGTGTCTTTTTTCAACAATCATCAACATTTTGTTTCTATGACTAAAATATGTTTAATAGGCTGTTTTTTTTGTAGATTTTAAACAACAACAACAACATTTTTTGCAACGATAAGACGCAAAAGAGTTCAGACGTGGTTTAACGAAGAGCAAAGGTAAGATGCGTTTGTAATAAAAGGTCAAACTTAGCTTTTAAAGGGATACCATAAAAATGGTTCAAAGTTTAAAAGGATTGACAACAGATATACTCAGTTTTGTACAGACCATTTGATTTTCTGGGGAGTGGGGAACTGGGATTTTAAAAAAAGTGTTCTGGCTCTGATTTTCGGCAAAAAAATAGTCTGGCCAGCTTATAGGGCGAAAATAAAAATAACTGGTCCTCATTTTGCGTATAAGAAAAAAAGAGATTTTCTGAACAAAATTTTCTAGCATTGGTTGTATGGGAAAAAAATAAGGTGACCCGCGCAGCGGTCGGAAAAAAATTCCCGGCTCGGGTGAAAATCCCAGCCTCACTCCAAGAAATACAATTGGTCGGTGCCTTATCTGTGCTAAAACATTTACCTGCAAAAAATATGGAGCCAATCAGTTACATCGTAGACGATGGACCAACGACCGAGAAACTTACTCGTGTACTAGATGCACCAAGACTTACGAGACAGGAGAGTTTACAAGGTCACATGATTTGTTACTTAATGGGTTACGAGTGTACTCAATGCAACCAGGCTATTTCCGCCATTTAGAGTTACATCAGCAAAGAAATGGACAAATAAGAGCAGGTCAACCGTTAAATAACTCAGACGATGGAAAATACATGCAAGAATACTAAGCTGTACAGCTCTACGAGAAAGCAAGTGTACAAAGAGAACCATGTGGTATTAAAGAACTCAGACGATTTCAGGTGATACGTGTATCTCAGGAATATCAATCATCGTTTTTTTTCCTAATAACTGTTTAAATGGAATCATTAATAAAGGACCGTAAGCTGATTAGAAGATTAACCTTTACCATCAGGACGATCATTATGAAGTCATCACTAGCTGTAGCCATTTTTGAAAGGTTTCTATTGCCAGATGTGTAAACAAGTATATGAATGATCATTTAGAAACATGCAAATAACAAAGCCTGCATCATTTGAAAAAAAAATAACACGAGCCCTGTGATCATCTGTAGCCAATATGACAGAAACTTTAGAGAAAAAGAGTGCTTTTAACTTCAATTAGAACAGACAAGGAAATGTAAACACGTAATACAAGTGTAAAGACTGTTGCCATACCGTCAACAAGGAACGATTGAAAAGCGATTATGTATGTGGTGACATGTATGCTGTCAATCGTGTAAATGATACTGTGATCCAGACCATCAGTGTTAAATCATACCCATAGTTGTCAAGGAACCTTCTACATGTTCTAAGGAGCAAACTTACATCTTCTTTATTTCGAATGCACCCACGACGTCTCGAAGATTGTGAAGGATGGCGACCTGACACCAACGGACGGTAATGTAATGGCAGTAAATGGGGAGCCAATGAACATCAGCCAAACTGTGTTATTCATAAAGTCTGTACCGTCCGTATGGAAAAACAAGTAAGTTAAGACAGTATCTGAAAAAACTGAATCTAATGACCTTTAAAGGATCCAGCACCACCAATGACTTTTCTGGACACAAAAACAACGTCACCACTATTTGCCATTATTTAAAAGGATACGATTCCATCCCCAATACATATTTGACCATGAAGTCAAAAATACGTACGTACATACATACATATCCTCTCTTGGTCTTCAAGGACCCGAAAGACCGTTGAGTATTCTACGCCACCCAAGTCTGTCACTTACTGTTTTTTCTGCTCTCTGTCATGTTTTCCATCCTATTTCATTCCTCTCTTTTTCATCAGTTCGTTTCCAGATGTTCCTTGGTCTTCCAGCTTTTCTTTTACTTTCAGGTGTTCATGCAGGTTGGTGCTATCTTGATGTTACTGTTATATTCTCTACGTAGAATGTAACCTATATATCTCCATCTTAGCACTTTGATCATATGGGACAGTAGTGTGGTCTTGGTGAAGGTGTACAGATCGATGTTTGAGATCTTCTCAGGCCAATGTATCTTCAATATCTTACGTAGGCATTTACGTTAGAATGTGTCAAACCTCTCTTCGTCTTTTTTCGTTGTTGTCAATAGCTCTGCGCAGTAGAGCAGTACAGAAATTACGTTTGCATTAAAAATAGCAATTGAGTTTTGGTATTTCCATACCTGAGTTACGGCATAGTACGCAGATCTTGCTAGCCCCAGTCTCCTTGTTATGTCTCTTTCGGTACCACCATTTTGTCCATGGTTGTTCCTAAGTATAGAAAGGAGTCTGTATCTTCCACCTCAGTGTTGTTTATTCTGACTTTAAGCTGGTTCTTACAGTTCATTCTCATTGTCATTGCTTTCTTGGCATTTATGTTGAGTCAAGTGTATTTTCAACATTATGTTACCTGATCGTTTTCTCTTGCAAGTCAGTGAATCTACTTGCTAATAGGTCAATGTCATCAGCATAGTCTAGGTCTTTAAGTCTGGTGGTAAACTTCCATCTGATGCCTCTGCTCTTGTTGTTGGTGTTCCACATTATCCAGACAATGATGATGACGAAGAGAAAGCCTGACATAATACGACCTTGCTGCACACCAGTTTTTACTTCGAACCACTTAGATGTTTTACCGCTTTCAAGGACACAGCCTTTGCTACCCATGTATATGTTCTTAAAGATGTTAACATATATATCAGGAACACCATAGGGTCTTAAAAGTTCCCACATTCTTTCATGTATGATGCTATCGAATGCTGTCTTAAAATCTAATTTAAGTATAATGGTGCATTCCAATCTTGGAATTGTTTCATGATGTTACGTAAAATAAAGACTTGCTCAGTTGTTCCATGGCCACTTCGAAAGGCTGCTTGTTCGTCTCTGAGTTGTTGTTTTACTCTGTCTGTCATACGCATACGATCAATAATAATTCTCAAGAAAATCTAAGATGGAACAGATAAGAGAGATATGCCCCTCTCGCATAATGTCAAGTCACCTTTCTTGTGAATTTTAACAATCAATGATCGCTTCCAATCAGTTGGGACTTTCTGTTAGTCAATTATTCTAATAAAGAGGGAGAGCAGGCATTTAGTCGATGTGCCAATGCTTTCTTTCAATAGTTCTGGATTGATGTTGTCAATATGGTTTTTTTTTATTTTAAGGTTCTGTATTGATTTGGTGATTTCACTAATTTTAATATTTCCAGTGTTTATTGTTTCGATGGTGTGGTTGTTTTCTATATTGCAATTGGCTGGAATTACGGTGTCCACGGCTTTGACATTCAGGACTTCCTCAAAATGCTCTCTCAGTCTATCTAAAACTTCTTCTTCTTGCATAAGTAGTTTTCCCTCTTTTGACTTCATACCCCAGGTGTTCTTTCTTCTGTTATTCTTTATTTCCCTTGTAAACTTTTGTCGCTAAGTCTGTTTTGAGATGCCGCCTCTTCTGCTTTGCTGGCTAATTCTTCATACCATTTTCTTTTATCTGCCCTTGCTTATTTTTCTTCTTAATCTTTTGCCTATAACGGCCTCTCTTCATCTCTTTGATTCTAGCTGGGTTTTTATTATTTATTTTTTTCTTTTATTTTCCTTCGTTCTTAGATAGCAGTGCAAGTTATGTCTTGGATCCTCTTTTTATATTTCCTTGTACCCAGTATCTTATCTGCGCTTTCGATGTACACTTGTGATACCGTTTCCCGATGCTCGTCGATGATATCATTTTCTTCAGGAAGCTTTTGTAATCTTTTCTTAAGATCGATTTGGAAGGTTGAACAAATTGTTGGATTCTTCAGTTTTTCAAAGTTATAGGCTGTTCTAGTTTACTTTCTTTGTTTAACATTTCTATCTAGTCTAAGTCTTACTTTTCAGACTACAAGATGATGGTCACTATTTGCGTCTGACCCACGCATTGTTCTTACGTCTAGCAAAGAACCTTTGTACCTTCCATTTATCATACCATGGTCTATTTGGTTCTTGTCTCTGCAATTTGGCGATTCCAAAGTAAATTTATGTATATCCCTATGCTTGAAGTGGGTTCCACCGAATACAATATAGTTTAAAGCATATAACTGCTAGTCTTAAACTATTTTCGTTCATGATGCCAATTTTCCCAGCCTTCGTTTGATGACCCAATTGCAATCTTTGCATTTGAATCACCCATGATGATGATCATGTCATGCTTTGGAATGGTGTCTAATTCCTAATAAAGTTTTTCATAAAAGGCATCCTTTTCACAAAAATTCGTACAAAGAAAGGTATATAGCTGGATCTTCATCATGTTCAACCACAGAGCTGTCCGTTCATTTAACTAAAATCTTGTCTGCTGTCAAAGAAGGTCAACAAGCATACTGCGACACTATTTATAATCGTTGTGGAATTAACCATATGTGGATTTTGAAGAACTCAAAAGATTTGTTAGATCATTTTAAATCTAGATCATTTTCTGAGATTCACTCTTTGAAAACGTTCGATTTTATACACTACCTTGCCACACGAAAAACTAAAATGTCGCCTGAAAAACTTCTCGAAAAGCCTTTTCAAACTATAGGAATTTTGTTGTTTTGGGTTATAATTCTACATTCTTTTCCAAAACATCTTTCAAAGATAAAATTTGTTACACACTGGAACAAGTTTGCAGTATGCTTGATTTCCTCATTGACAACATATTTGTCACCTTCGGAGGAGAGATTTTTCAACAACAAATCGACATTCCAATGGGCACAAACTGTGCTCCTCTCCTCACCGATTTGTTTTTATACTCTTACGGGACTGAATTTCTTCAGGGACTCGTAAAGAACAAGAAGATGAAAGAGGCAAGGTCATTTAATCTTACATTCAGACATATTGATGATGTCCTTTCTGTCAATAACTCTTCATTTGGTAGATGGATTCCTTCAATATATCCTCCGGAATTGGAGATTAAAGAGACCACCGAATCAAATTGCTTCACGTCTTTCTTGGATTTGTACCTCGAATTTGACCCAGGTGGTCATCTCAGTACAAAATTTACGATAAGAGAGACGATTTTGATTTTCAAATTATTAATTTTCCTAATCTACAGAGCAATATACCTACTTCCCCTGCATACGGTGTTTATATTTCACAACTTATTCGATATGCCAGAGCTGCACACATTTCACAGATTTTTTGATCAGACACCGATTTCTTCGTGACCGACTTTTGGAGCAGGGCTATAACATGTATACGAAAATACGTCTCATACGACCACTAAAAAAATTCTTTCTTCGTTATCAGCCACTAATAGAAAAGTTCAAAATTGAGTTAAAAGATATGGTGGTTAATTGTTTTAATTAGTGTTTGACTGGTCTGCTGTACTGAGATGATCACCTCATTATCCCTATTGTGTCTCACAACTATGTTGTGTTCTATGGTCATTACCGGATCCTAAGATCGCAATGGAAGAGGGAGGTTTGGCGCCATAAAACCTGGTTTAACCCACCATTTCGTTTGAAATGCCTATACCAAGTCAGGACCATTACGATCCACCAATTCTCCGGTGTGACTGGTTAGTTTTTGTCATTTTCTCTGGACTATGAGATTGATCATTCAAGTTCGGTAGTTTTGTTATTACCTTTATTTCATCTTCATCAGAATAATTTGTTGGGCTTTAAACTTGCATGATTGTAAGTTTAACATGCATGGAAAAGGACCGTGCGTTGAGGATCCTATCACTATCCGTTTTTTTAGGCTGGCCTTGCTTTCCATGTGAAGTATGAGACCTACTTCATGATGGTGTGTGCTATTATTCCCTGAATATAATATTATATCACCAGTTGATATTTTCACTTTTTGAACCTCTGTCCATCGTATCGTATTAATTCACATGATGTTGATCTTATATTTCTCAAACTCCTTGCATGACATTAGCCGTTTTGCCTGTTTGTTACATAGTTCTCACATTCCAACATCCTAATCTTAGATGGTTCTTAGGAGTGGTTAAGGATGGTTTCTGTAACTTCTGACCTATGGCTTCCTCGTGGCTTTCACCAGGTGTCTTTATATGCTCAGGTTCCCAGTGTAAGTGTGCCTCATTAACAAAAGATAATCATAAACGACACTAAGAATATGTCCGTGACGATTCGAAACTGTAACATACGAATGCTTGACGCAATTAACTGCCTACCTACAGCCTTGGCAAAACTTCGAAAAATGTTTGGATTCAATGAAATCCACAAAGGATACTTTCCACATCTGTTTAACAGAAAGGAAAACCAGAACGTCCGACTTGAGACCCTTCCAGACATCCACTACTATAACATCCAATGGCATGAAGGCAGAAGATCGAGAAATATTCATTAACCTTCCGGATATTGTTCATAGACACCTTAAGCGACACTTAAATATATCCATTCCAATACATTACAACTAAATCATCTGCATTCAGCCTCATCTTTCGATCCAAGTTTCTATTGCAAGAGACCATATGCATGTAATTGATGCCTGCCCAAGGATATTGACCAGAACTAAAAAAAAACATGAAATGGTTAAAATACGTATCCGCAACTATGGACATACCGATTCAACATGCTATGAATGAGGTAGAAAAGCAGATCAAACCCTACAGAGTATGTACCACAACAGTACCAACTGTTACTGGCACGGTTGTCCCAGATGCTGGTTTTGTCTCTGCCCTTTCGGACTTTTGATATTCGGATACCCCATTGGTACCTCTGCTTCTTTTATTCAAGAGAGACCATCAATGCAGCCAATAACATGTTCAAGTACGATCTACATCAACGATCTCATGAGCAAAATGAGTACGATGTACTTTCAGAAAGAGGATATACCCATATAGAGAAATGGAAATGAGATTTTGACAAAGAACTGGTAAAGGATACAACACTTTGCGACTTTGTTAAGGTAAAAAGAGCGAGAAGAAATCATGTATGGATAAGGCATACAAGGGGACGAATAACAGCACAGGAGTCCATAAAGGGCGAATAAAAAAAAGAAGGTTGAGGGTCGGGATCCTGATTAGGGCCATAGTTAAACATAGGATGAAGATTAGGATTAGGGAGATGGGAGTAAAGCTATACAACAAAACAAGAATACAAGCCTAATAACAATTCAAGATCCCATTAAGGTCCACACTCATACAAAAGAGCATAAAGGCTGACAAAGAAGAAGAATTCAAGTTTGGGTAAGCCATTCAAGCACAGGGAACATGGCGAAACTAGCAAAATAAAAAAGAGAGAGAGTAAGGTTTAGGATTAAGGTTAGCGTAAGAAATAGTGTTAGATTTCAAAACAAAAAACTGAGAATAAACTATATAAAGGGACAAAAGAAATGGACGAAAAACGGTACGTAGTACATGATTGTACTCGTTTAAACTACAAGATACATCAGGTGGCAGGTGTTGCTAATTGTTTAAACTTTGCTCCAGGCGTCACCAATAGGTTTGACCTTTAGTGCACTGAAAATTAAAAGTAAATTCTTACCTATGTATAAAGACGTCTTATATTACTAACGTTAATAATGTCAATGAACCCATTTTTGTTCACGTCAGCTATATTGGATGCACGTGTTCTTTCAGAACATCTTTGAGTTATTAAAAGTAGTTTTTATTTTAACTCTAATTTGCAAATTATACCCATCAGGGTCAAGTAAAATACAAAATAAAGAACATATTTGCAATGCATACGAAACAAAACAACGTACTTTAACAAAGTCCAATTAGAACTTTGATCGATATTCACACTATCGTTGCAGTTCCTATAAACACTTTAGAAAAGTTCAAAATTGAGTTAAAAGATATGATAGTTAATTGTTTTAATTAGTGTTTGACTGGTGTGCTGTACTGAGATTATCACCTCAATATCCCTATTGTGTCTCACAACTATGTTGTGTTCTATGGTCATTACCGGATCCAGATCGCAATGGAAGAGGGAGGTTTGGCGCCATAAAACCTAGTTTAACCCACCATTTCGTTTGAAATGCCTGTACCAAGTCAGGACCATTGCGATCCACCAGTTCTCCAGTATGACTGATTCGTTTTTGTCATTTTCTCTGGACTATGAGATTGATCATTCAAGTTCGGTAGTTTTGTTATTACCTTTATTTAAAGGGTTTTGGATTTCTTGAAAAGAATATATTTACTCCAATTTTTGTTAAAAAATAATTTAATGGACATAAAAAAAACTTATCAATTAAAAAAAATCAGATTTGCGAATTTAAAAAAAGGAACAATTTACATGCATTGAGAAGGCAATTATATTTTGTAATCTTTAGCTGCCATTGCATATATGAAGCTAGAACAATTTTCAAATTCCACAGTAGCCAACTAATAACTACTGATTAAAAAGTAGAGCGGGAAATGTATACAGGACAGATATACATGTCGAAAACTGCATAAAAATCAGAAGACATTGAGACAGGTCAACTCTGCCCCTATCGCTTGACAAAGAGTAACCAATAAAATGGTGAAAACACTTACACAAGACAGATACTTTTGAAGATTAGAAGAAAATCAACGACAAAAGTAAGTGGACAGACAAGAGCATAAACAGGGAAAAAAATGGAATGATATACATATGCACCCATTTAAAATATACAAGATAAGATAGATTTTACTTACTTCAGTTACCGATTTAAACTGACATTTTATTTTAAACAACTGTACCTAACATGACATGTCTATTAAATCCAAAACTTTTTAAATTCAAGTTCGATGATTTGTTTTACAACAAAGTAAGACTTTTACTCTTTACTTGGTATATTGGGCTACCACTTTTTGTATCCCAATTATTTACTTTTTTTCCTTCTTTTACCAAAATACTGACCAAAAATATCTTGGATATCAAAATTACTCACTAGGAATGACCAGAACCCAGGATTCAAAGTTTCAGGGGGGCTTTGACAACCCCTCCCCCCTTGGCCAGAAAACCGCGTTCCACGTTTTTTTTTTCACATCGCCACGCTTGGCAGACCACTTATAGCTCATATTATTTAGATCCTAGTTATGGCTATCGGGTACTACATGTACAAGATCAATCAATGAAAAACAAGAATGACGATAGAGACTACTGCATGCCAAAGGCCACTCATCTGCCAAAGGAATCAGTGAGAACTGAATGTTCAGAGATGGGGAAAGAAGACCATGCAGAAACAACATTCTAAGTCATAAGTCACAAACGAAATATTACAGCAAAGTCCTAACAGTACCACGTGCAATGCAGGGAAAATGCCCTAGACCAATTAGTTGCGGACACAGTAATTTAAGTTAAGGGGTGTAAAAAATACTGATGTTGTTTTTGCGAATTGTTTTGAGGTGTTTTAAACGTCTTATCCTAAGATGACATGTCTTTTAAATTTAAAACTTTTAAAATTCACGTGCGATGATTTGTTTGACAACGAAGTAAATACCTTTACTCTTTACTTGTGATATTTGGTACCATTTTTTTGTATCCCGATTATTTACTTTATTTTCTGTTTTACTAAAATACTGACAAGCATGACAAGCATGATAATATAGACACAAAATTACTCACTGGGAATGACCAGAACCCAGGATTGAGATTTTCTTGGGGCCTTGACCCCCTCCCCCCTCTGGACTCGAAAACTGCGTTCATAATTCTTTTTTCACATCGCTACGCTTGGCAAATCACTAATAGGACATACTATTTAGATCTTAGTTATGATCATCGGGTACTACAAGATCAATCAATGAAAAACAAGAATGACGATATAGACTACTGTATACCCTAAGACCACTTATCTGCCCAAGGAATCAGTGAGAACTTTACGTTCAGAGATGGAGAAAGAAGACCAGAAAACCTTAATAATTCTAAGTCGAGAGTCACAAACGAAATATTACAGCAAAGCCCTAAAAGTACCACATGCAATGCTGGGAAAATCCCCTATACCAACCAGTGGCGGACACAGGATTTTTAGTTTAGGGGTGTAAAAAATATTCATGTTGTTTTTCGCGAAATATTTTGAGGTGTTTTTTTGGGATGGATTTTTAGCAAAAACCATGACTTTTGTCAGTTTTAGTGGGGCGTATACCCTGTACGGCTTTCCTTTGATCTGCGCCTGACAATATTTAAACAGCTTTGCAGAATTGGATTACACCAAGAAGACAAATGATAAGAATAATGTATCTTTAGATTAATATATTTTTGATAGAATATTTTTATTTCAAAATAAAAGGGCACATTTAAGGCATGACATGAAATTACGTAACACAAAACATTACAGAGTAGTCTAGTGAAACAAATAGTCAATGAGGATATTGTCAGAGGTCAAAAGGAGATAAAACATAAATTTATGAATAGATGAAAATATGCATGAAAAGCAGCAAAGAAAAAAGTTGATGCTGAGTGAGTGAGTTGGTGTTTTACGCCCTTTACGCCAGGTTTATTGTTATTGATGACTATGGCACGTCAAACCTTTCAATATTCAAAACATATATTGATTCAAATATTACACAGAATGAAATATTATTGAATATATATTTAATAATGTTTTGAATATATTTTTTACCAGTTTTTGAATATATCAATGTATATATTTGTAAGTTTTTGAAGATATATTTGTAAGTTTTGAACATATATTTCAATTTTTGAATATATAAATTGAAGAATATTGCATTATATGTTTATTAGTTTTTAACATATTTTGGGGGTTTTCATATCTATATTTGTAAATTAAAACATTTATTTCAATTTTTAATATAAACATAAAAAGTATTGCATATATATGTGGAAATATTGAATATAAATTATTTTCTTTGAATCCTGCCATAGATGACATTACAAGATAAGACTTAAGATGATGAAGTTAACATGAAATGATGATGAGGAAAGAAATATGGATATAGGATGGGAAAGAATTTAAAGGAACATTAAATTTTAAGACCACAGGAAAAGGGGAAAGGTGGAAAGGGACAGAAAATACAGCTTTTATGGTGCACTACTTGTCGGTCCAAAAAGGGATTTTTTACGTGCATGAAGCGTGGCACTCGTGGTTCGCGACAAGGTTTTCTGCGTTATAGCCCGACAACCCCGACACCCCAGTCGCTTTATGGACTAAGCGACTTGACCCGTCCCGATATCAAATTTCTGAGGTGATGCTGAAAAATTATTTTAAAAAGCGAAATTTATTTATGTGTGGGGAAAAATGATATTGCTTTTTTTAGAAAAAAAATACCAGGTTGGAAAATCCGAGCCCCTACATATAGAAATAATCTGTGCTTACGTCGTTTATTGACCGACCATTTAAGTTTTAGATGGGGCGGCTTGGAATCCCCCCTCAGAATATTTTCTTTTTAACCTCTGGTGACAAAATATTTTTTCCATCACTAATAAGATTCACGAGATTCACATAATTTCTTAAAACGCCGTGCACGAAGCGTGGCACTCGTGGTTCGCGACCAGGTTTTCCAAATTTTAGCCCGACAACCCTGACATCCCAGTCGCTTTATGTACTGATCAACTTGACTCGTCCCGATGTCAAATTTCTGAGGTGATGCTGAAAAATAATTTGAAAAGCGAAATTTCTGTATGTGTGAGGAAAAATGATTTTGCTTTTGTTAGAAAAAAAATTACCAGGTTGGAAAATCCGAGCCCCCACCATATAGAAATAATTTGTGCTAAAGTCGTTTTTTGACCGACTATTTAAGTTTTAAATGGGGCGGCTTGGAATCCTTCCTCAGAATATTTTCTTCTTAACCTCTGGTGACAAAATATTTTTTTCCATCACTAATAATATTCACGAGATTCACATAATTTCTTTAAAAAACGCCAACCACACATCTTCAAGTTAAATGGTCAGCCACTCATGGAACAATAATTAATGGTTGAACAGTTTCAATAAAGGGCGTAACTCCATTAAGGCAAATGAGGTAAATGCCTCATGACGATATTGGCATTTTCTTAATGATTATGTTTTTGTCAATGTAAAAATTTGGATAAGTTCTTTGAAAAGGAAAAAGACATTGAACCAAAAGTTTCTTTACAAAGATTTAGTATTGATTAAGACAAATTGAATAACTTCGCGAGGGTCAAATGAGAATATAGTCTTGCATAGGCAATTTGCTCGACAGGTAACGTTTAACTACCATAAAGTTGTATGGTCAGGTCACATTGCCTTTAGCGACTCAGACCCGTGCAGAAAAAAGCTGGCCTCGCTTAAATTGCTCTGCTACAACTTTTGTCTCATTTTATAAGATATTTTTTATTTTGGTTGTGGCCATGCAGTGAATGAGTGCATTCCCCTAAATGGTTTAAAATCATAAATATTTCTTAAAAAGTGTAGATTTTATATCCCACTTTCATGACTTTAATATCCCGTAGGGTTAAGGTAAGAGTAGTCTATAGTTTCCCGCCATTTTTATGAATGAAATTTAGATTATCTCTCTTTAACAAAATATTTATTGATTTGGTAACAGAAAAACTTCCTGGTTCAAGTTTGACTTTGAAGGTAAAATATGAAAGATTTGAATTGATTTGCCATAAAAGCGATATAAATATACTATAAATTGAAACAAGAGTTGGGTGACAACATTATTTATAAAAAAAATATTGTCGATAGCCGAGTTTGAAAGCTCGTTCGTCTTAACATAGACAGACGTTCCTGTTGCTATGTTGAAACGAAACTAATAACTCCAATTGACTGTCCCCGCATCGGTAGGAATTTCATATGAAGGGCAAAATTTGTAATTTTACATAATCCTCCGAGAAAACAGATTCTTTCGGATACATCACAGGGACTTGCTTCCCTCTATCAATATTTTGTTAATAAGAGTAAATGTGAGGTTTTTTTCGTACCGCACATTGACTTTAACAAAATATTGATAGGATGGAGCAAGTCCCTGTGGATACATGTATATTCATTGGATATTCGGGTGCAAGAGTGCCAACAGCCCGGACCAACTGCACTTCAAAAATAAACCACTCATATAGTAAAAATGAAAATATAAAGTGAACCCATTCATATATATTGAATGTCAAATAAACATTACATGCATCAATACCACCATGTATATCTACATTTGATCCGACTTTTAAATGTCACACAAAACGATTTTTTTCATAATTTGTCTACGTTTTCAAAATCTCGACCGTTTACTAAAATAAAGAAAGACTAAAGTTACATGTAGTTATTCGATTCTCGCGAAATTGGCTTATCTGAATCAGGTAATTCGAGGTCTATGGTGCAGTCAGAACTTTGCCTCGACTTCCGGTTTAAAAATGATGACCAATTTTACTACACACCCGCCCAGTTAAGGGGGTACTTGCACCAAACGCCAAAATTTTCCCGTCAATAGGTTTTCTCTAAAATTTGTAAAACGATACATCAAGTGAAACACAATGAAAATTCAATTCGAAAAAGGCATGCTTCTGAGTTAGTTTTCGAGATAACTGATTCCGAAGGTTGACCTTTTTACATTGAATTGTTAAAGAAAGTTCAAAATTTTAAAGGAAAATTCTGATTTTACAAAAATCTTATCAATAGAATTTTGTAATTTTTTGATATTATTTTGGGCTGTTATATTGCTTTAAACTGATAAGAAGAAAAGGGGGTGCTTCTGAGTTAGTTTTTCAGATAAACACAAAAATATGTCAAAAAGTGGTCAAAATTTGCAAATTTACTAATAAATTATCTCCCTTTGTCAAAATTTAGAAATATGAGATTCCGTAAGGTTTGAAAAATACTTTATAAAACAAAATTAACAAAATCAAGACAACAATAGTTTTAATGTTTTTAAATCAAAACAAAGTTAAAAATACATCACTATAAATTTTTTTTCATATAATCTTAAAATCTTGAAAACCTTAATTTAATTAATTAAATGGTAGGTTTAAATTTATTTTTGGCTGGTCATGTGATCACCTGCACGTCCCCCCTTAAAATGTAAACTTTGCTCGATATGCCTGTTTTGATTTACCTGGTTATGCAAACACGTAACCATTTGAAAAGTAACTATATATTAAAAATAAAAAGGTAGCTTTCAAAGTGTAAGACTCAACTTACAGTCGTTCGGGTAGGTCTGGGGTATTGCATGATAGTGAATGCTAACGATTTTTTTGTGTGACCTAAGTATTATTATTTTCCTTTATGTTTCAAATTTGCTTTTCACCATAATATATAAAAAAAACAGTTTTTATATTAAACCCAACGCTTCAAATGGGTATAAAGTGATAGGGTCGTCCATTCGTCCATTCGTCTGTCCTTCCGTTACACCACTGGGTATACCCGTTTCTTATCCACCCTTTCTCCTAAATCCCCCAAATGATTTTCATGAAATTTTCACACAAAGTTCGACAAATTAAAATGTTCACCTTACATTTTAAATATTAATCTGTTTGATTTTTTGGAGAGCGGTGGTATTCGTTTGTGATCAACAGCTCACAGTTTTTCTAGTTAAAACTATATTCTTGTATATTACTAAGTGGGTTTTCTGATGATCCACGAATTCTGTGGCAAAGTCTATAGTTTCCAATATTTACGAATGGAAACACGATTTCCGAAAGATGTTAAAAATAAAAATCTGAATGGAACAAGCAAATACGGACAATTAATATATTACATGCACGAATCAAAACCAGTATAAATATGTACATGTATGCACAAGTTCATGTTAGCTTCCTGTACTATTTTTCAGGTGACCTAACGACTAAACAGACGTTACTAAACAACAACATTTTCATCTGGAAGACTTTTAAGTGTGTGAGTTTATCCTTCATTTTTTATCATCATTCTAGTTGTTTTTGACTAAAGATTTTTTGAAGACCTACAAGACCTGAATCTTAGAATAGATTGGCAAAAATGATGAAGTCTCAAAACATCATGCACGTATTTTGTCTACTAGTAAACCAAATAATTACACGGTGTATATCCATATCGGATAAATATGAATTATAGGTTCTTACATAAGTTCGATCTTGGAAAAGACGGCTGATCTTTCACAAGTGATGGAATTTTTTAGTCTTTTTGCGAGTGAAGCGGAGCGAAACGAGTCAAAAGACTATAAAAATTATATTGCCGGCTTTCCAAGAACGCGTGTAATAACCTATTTCTTCCGTAAAAAACCAATTTTATATTCTGAAACCTTAGGTGACTTCATTCTAATAAAAAGCTACGCCGAGCGAAGCATGATACGACCGCAACAAGTTGAATCCTGTTCGTTGGAGGCCATATGTGAATAGTCTATTGCTTTTGTCCCACGAAGCCCATGGTGGACTTACAAAACTGTTTGACACATGCATCCTGTAGTGGAATTTAAACATATGTACTTACTTCGAGGTCTAATACAGAAAGTCAGACAGAGATTTTCACAAGGAATCTAATGAAAGAAGATTTTGAAAACCCCAAATTCAATACCAACATTTATTAAGTGTATATGATCATCATATAAAAGCTATATAACAATTGGCTGGCCTACTTCAACTTAATTTTAGCTATAAGACGCCTCAACAAACTTTTTAAAATGTTTTTTTTTGCCCCTTTCACCCCTAATGTTTCAAAAACGGTTAGAGATATTGCAAATCTGATTGAAAAACGTAGGCAGGGATTTTTTACAAGGATTCCAAAGAAAAAAAGATTTTGATAATCGGACCAAAAATAAAAAAAGTAGATTTCTGGGTGTGGCCCCCTTTTGACCACCCTATAGCAATGTTACAGTGCAATATATATCGAAACCATTGACGCATTTAGTTGACAAAATTTAATGAAAATTTTCAAAATTGAATGCCTGAATAATAAACATTCTACAACAGTTTTGTCAATACACCCACTTTAGCCCCCTTTGACCCTTTTTTCTAAAACTGCAGGGGCCACAAACACCAAAAACAATAACAACCTTCCTTAAGTGGATATAATCATCATATTGAATCTTCATAACAATTGACTGGCCCACTACAACTTAATTTTAAGTATATAACTATTTGCCTACTAAACTTTTAAAAATGGCGTTTTTTGCACCTTTGACCCTTAATTTCTAAAAAAAAAAAACTGCTAGAGATATTGCAAACATGTGCAAATCTGATTGAAAAACGCAGGCAGAGATTTTTACTAGGGTTCAAATGAAAAAAAAAAGATTTTGAAAATCGGAAAACAAATAAAAAAGTAGATTTTTTTGGGTGTGGTCCCTTTTTGACATAGGCCACATACCCCAAATACAATACCAAGTTTCCTTTAGTGGTTACAAACATCATTTCAAAATTTCATATCAATCGGTCTATATTTAGGGCCCCGCATCGAAGATGCGGACGCCCTATAGTTTTCACTTTGTCCGTCTGTCCGTCCGTCAACAATTCTTGTAAACACTAAAACTAAAAAACTATGAACACCACAGTTCTGAAATTTTGTACAGCTACTAAGTAGCATGTCATAATTTGCATATTAAAATTTCATGGAAAAATGTGAAATGTGAAACTTCATTTTTTTATCGAAAATCACAGATTTTGAGAATTGGCCTTTGTGAACACTAAAACTCAAAAACTGTTAACAATACAGTTCTGAAACTTTGTACAGCTGCTAAGTAGCATGTAATGATTCGTATATTAAAATTTCGTGCAAATTTGTTAAATATTTTAGGAAAAAACTTCATTTTTTATCGAAAATTACAGATTTTGAGAATTGGACTTTGTGAACACTAAAACTCAAAAACTGTTCACAATACAGTTCCGAAACTTTGTACAGCTGCTCAGTAGCATGTCCTGATTTGCATATTAAAATTTCGTGCAAATCTGTTAAATATTTTGGAAAAAACTTCATTTTTTATCGAAAATCACATATTTTGAGAATTGGGTAAATTGGGTGGAATTTTTGAACACTAAAACTCAACAACTGTTAACAGTACAGTTCTGAAACTTTGCACAGCTGCTAAGTAGCATGTCATGATTTGCATATTAAAATTTCGTGCAAATCTGTTTAATATTTTTTGAAAAAAATCACAGATTTTGAGAATCGGAATTTTTTAACAATAAAACTCAAAGGCTATTAACAATACAGCTCTGAAGTTTCATACACATTCCATGGATCATGCCTTAGTGGTTATAATCATAGCTAATATAATTTTGAAAACACTTAGATTTTTTGCCGCGGGGCCCTTTCTGACTTTGTCAGTAATCTAGTTACCCATGTTATCGCACGGAAACCAATTGTCCACAGACGACAACGACGACGACATCGCAATAACATTATATGATTGCAAAAATTTTGCGGTCGTATAAAAACCGAAAGCTTTGAATGACATCAGATTTCACTGGTCGACATCATCAATCAATATCAGTACCGATGTTTAATTTTTATTGGGTAATTAACCCAAATGAGATCGCTGCACGTGCTCGCATGTCAACCTGGTCATCTCACACTGAAATAAAAGGCTTCGCCGAGCGCAGCATGATACGACCACAACACGATGAACCCTGTACTTTTTAGGCCCAATATGCTAATGGATAGTCAATTGCTATGGACACATGTAGCCCATGGTGGACTGACAAAGGTTTTTGACACATGCCTTCTTTAGTGGACTTTTCAGTCACATTTTACAGGGAATTCATTAGATTTAAATATTTTAAAAGCAAATGGAAAAAAAATATTCTTAAAATATCATATTTATATCATTTCAATATCCCCACTCAATTTAATATTATGAAATCGACCCTTTTTCTTGCTTAATCTATTATTATTGATGTTTTTGACCCCTTTGCCCCCTTACTTCTCTAAAACAGTAAGAGATATCGAGTAAAAAGTTTCAATTTTGGCCCTTAAATACGTTATAGGGGAAAACGGAGGTTGCAGAAATTAATTCTCAATTTTGTATCCACTAATTGACAAGAACAAGCATGCAACAAAAAATTTCAAAATCGGATCACAAGTAACAAATTTTTGATTTTGGTCTCTTTTGGCCCCAAATTACGTAATAGGGTAAAAAAGGGGGTCTCAAAAATTAATTCTCAATTTGTATCCGCTATTTGACAAGAACAAACATGCAAAAACAAAATCAAAATCTGATCACAAGTAAACAAGTTTCGATTTTGATCCATTTTGGCCCCTAATTACCTAATAGGGGGGAAAGGAAGTTTGCAAAAAAATATTCTAAATTATATATCCGCTATTTGACACGAACAAATATGTAAAAAAAATCAATATCGGACCACAAAAAAAATCGATTTTGACCCCTTTCGGCCCCTAATTACATAAAGGGGAAAAGGGGGCACAAAATTTGATCATGTTCATTTTGTTATTATAAGAAACATTCTTGACAAATTTCCCAGCAATAGGCCAACTAGGACCATAGTTATGGTGGAAACAAATAAAATATTTGAATTTTTTGCCCCTTTTGGACCCCTAATTTCGAAACAAAATAGGGGACCCCCAAAATCAATACCATTCATTCTATTATGGCAAGGAACATTATTGCCAAATTACAAACCAATGGAATAACTAGAACTAAAGTTATTGTGGCAACAAACATTTTAGCCCCTTTTTGGCCCGTAATTTCGAAACGAAAAATTGGGGGACCCCAAAACCAATCCCATTCATCCTGCATGGTAAGAAACATTGTAAAATTCCAATCGGATAGCTGGAACTAAAGTTATTGTGCAAACACTAAAAAGTTAACAGACAACGACGATGACGACGACATCATCATACCATAAAACGCCCACAATTTTTTTGCGGTCGTATAAAAAGGTATTTACGGGAAAAATGACTGAAATCTTTAAGTTTTCGAAGAATCTTGTCACGTCCATTAGTTCTTCAATAACTTTACTTATAGTCTATGTAGTGTTTTTTGTTTGACTCTTTAAGTGAGTATAGGACTTTAATTGCTGGAAAATCAAACAGTTCTAACCGTCTATGACTGTAAATATTCCCGGCCTCAACCTCGTATGTTGAAAGAAGCAGAAATTGTTTAAGCAGAAACTGTTTTCTGTTGTGTTGTTGTGTCTGGTTTTGCGTAGCTTTCTGAATTACTGAGTTCTAAGTTTTACAGAGACAATCCGAAATAGAAGGTCGTGGGTTGATTCTCGCATATCGCATTAAACAGTTCACATATGGAGACACACGCGTGGAGACACAAATGATCACTTTTAAACTTTTCATTTTTTTTTGTTACGCCTGCGCTGAAACTTGGCATGCGTTTGTTGAAGCTTGGCAGTTGCCAACTCGTTGTTCTTGGTTTGCCAATTGAGTGTCTACTCGTTTATAGGATAACCCTCTGGGTGCTCCATATGAACTCCTTTTTCAAAAGAAACTTTTTCGTCGATTTTTTTATTATATTTCTCATAGTATTGAAGTAACCCAATTATGAATAGAAGATATTGTTTGATTGTTTGATGATATATTTGCATTATAAATGATTATGAAAAATGTAACAAAAAAGTAATCGAATAAAATCTCAGTCGTGAAATCGAAATGCTATAAGGAGCCTGAATCGCCCACTTGATCGTTAATGTTGAAACCTTTTTACCTAGTGTGCAAAGGTAAACTAACTCTCTGTAAGGAGTTGTCCCACAACTTTGGCTTAATGGAGAGTTATGTGAAGCTTTTGTCATTTTTGATGCTGAGGAATGAAGGTGGCCTCGGATTTTTTTTATGGTCTGATCCCCTATTCTATTTTTCGCAACGGTGACCATTGTTGGTTGTGTAACCGGAGAGCATGAATTACGTCACAAAATCGACATGTCTAGATATAACCGGGGGTTTTCCGGCTACATAAAATACACACAGAAACGGTAGTCCAATTTCAATAACTTTATTTTAGCGATCTGTGTCCTTCCAGATCTAAGACCGAAACTGAATATACAATACAAAATACTATGATATTATTACTTGATGATTTCTGTATTGGCCGTGTTATTGGTCCGAAGCTTGCTGTATTGACCTGAGGCGGAGCCGAAGGCCAATGCAGCTGGCCGAGGACCAATAACACGGACAATACATAAATCATCAAGTAATAATATCTTTATTAATTAAGAAAACAAACTAATTATCAACCAACATTTACGACTTCTCTCTCGACTTCTAGCAGACGAAATCTTCGGCGTCAATATCTAGTACGAAACATTAATATTCTTAAAGTTGATGACAGAAGAACCATGATGTTTATTCCGATTTTTTTTTAAGAACATACAAAATGCATCAGGCGGTAGAATTTTTGTTTGCTATAAGTAAAATGATCAAATAAGAATTATAAAACAAAAATTAGATTGATACAAGATGTAATCGGCCAATACGGATTAAACTCGGCCAATACAGATTAAACTCGGCCAATACAGGTTTATGCTGTATTGGCCTTGCACGTGCTATAATATTGCAGGGGCAGTTTTTGCAGTATCAAAGCAAATAACACAATTGTTAATTAATAAAACAATATAAAATAACATGATAATATAAGTAACTATGTAAACAGATTAATGTCTCTGGATTAGCAAGTCCTGCCAACAGGTCTCTAGCGCGTTTAATAAACATTTCTGACAATAGAAATAATTAAAGATTTAGATAGGAAAACCGGACATGAAACAACTTATAAAACATCTAATAGGAATTACATAATTTAGCACTTATAAAAGATTAGAATTATGAATCAATGTTCAAATGATAAACCAAAAGACAGATAATGCCGAAACAATTGAACTTTAAAAAATTCCACAAAATATCCCGGTTATATTGTCCTTACTGGGAATCGAACCCGGGACCTCTAGGTTTACAGTCAGGCACTCTACCTCTGAACCAAAGAAGTACTTCCCTTGTTTCGGGATAAAGGCTGGCTATTTAAATCTACTAGGAAGGGGAGCAACCCCATTACGCTTCTCCCTCTCAAGAGTCATCATAACTGCATGTATGACTCTTAACACAACTAACCCTGGCTAGTTTTCATGTTCTAACCATCGTGGGTTTTTTAGTTGGGCGCCAATGTAACCGGAGAGCATGAATTATGTCACAAAATCGACATGTCCTGACCGGGTATCGAACCCGTGACCTATAGGTTAACAGTCGGGCACTCTGCCTCTGAACCAAAGAAGTACTGGCTATTTAAATCTACTAGGAAGGGGAGCAACCCCGTTACACTTGGTAGACGTGCATTATTTCACAAACTTGGTATAGTACAGTAACACCCTAAAGACCAAGTGTACAATTCCCTTAGTGGTATCGGAGAAGAAATCTTTAAAGAAAAATTAAATAACGGACGAACGCCGGACGCCCAGATATGACAATAGTTCACATGACTCTTCGGGACCGTTGTGCTAAAATGGGGGGGGGTCATACGGGCGACCCAAGGGATCTTGTATGCAAGTACCCGCGCTTTAACTGAGATTTTCAATACATATAAAGCATTCTTACTTATAGTTTAGTGTCGAGACCTCTATATCTTAAGAACTGTAAATCCTAGGCTAAGAAACTTTAAAGGCATATGCCCCAGAAGTAGTTCAGCACAGTTGTATTTCCATTTTTATATCTCGACCTTGATCTGCCAGTTTAGTGATTTTGAAAATTTTTAATACATACAATACTTCTGAATCATTACTAGACAGTTACAATTACATTCTAATCTTTTGACCTTGACCTTAGCTAACAGCATTTGTATATAAGTTGGATTAATTCATTAAGAGTATTACTCAGTTGTAACGGGGTTGCCCCCCTTCGTACATTAATTAGTAGATTTAAATAGCCTGCCTTTATCCCTGAACAAGGGAAGTACTTCTTTGGTTCAGAGGTAGAGCGCCTGACTGTAAACCTAGAAGTCCCGGGATCGAATCCCGCTCAGGACATGTCGATTTTGTGAAGTAATTTATGCTCTCCGGTTACATTGGCGCCCAACTAAAAAACCCACGATGGTTAGAACAGGAAAACTAGCCAGGGCTAGTTGTGTTAAGAGTCATACATGAAGGTATGATGACTCTTGAGGAGGGGGAAGTGTAACGGGGTTGCCCCCCTTCGTACATTAATTAGTAGATTTAAATAGCCAGCCTTTATCCCTGAACAAGGGAAGTACTTCTTTGGTTCAGAGGTAGAGGCTAGAGCGCCTGACTGTAAACCTAGAGGTCCCGGGATCGAATCCCGCTCAGGACATGTCGATTTTGTGAAGTAATTCATGCTCTCCGGTTACACAGTGCTCGAATGTATAAAAGAAATCAAATTGGAATTTTTAAGTCGTATGGTGCTGGCAAGCGAGACTTACTGTAGTAATTACTTTTTGTCAATGCTCTTTGCTTATGAGGCTCGTCCAATAAATGGTGTGGTAAAATGCATAGAAAACGATAAGTATAGGAGAATGTATGGTTTACTGTAGATTCGTAAAAAATAATTCACGAGCGCCGTCAGGCGCGAGTGAATTAATTTTACGAATCTAGAGTTAACCATACATTCTCCTACTTAAACCATTTTAAACCGGGGAAAACAATATATAAATGTTTAACTATGATTAAACATTAAGAGCATCCGTATTTTATAAAAAAAATATATTAAAAAAGCGTGGTTCCGACATCCCATCCGATCCTTCAAAGTGTTCATAAATTTTCCCGCCTTATTCAATTTTATAGTGAGCAGATTGTGAGTACTTTTAACATGTTTTATAATGGACAACACAGAGTTCGTCGTGTTTTTGTGATTGGAATTAAATTTTGAAATTCATCATGGATTATTTAAAATTTCTAAAATGGATTTATTTTTCGTTCTTGTGAATAAGTTACAGAAGCATTCAGTTGGTAAGATTTTTTAAATAACGTAATGATTACTTAGAATTGGGTAGAAAATAAAATTTTGCCACATTTTTAACCACTCTTTACAAAGACAATTCATGTTGTTATGTTTTCCTTTAGGTTAAGTCAAAAACACTTGAAACATTTATTGATGTTTATCAGTTTATTGCCCGTCACTTCTGGTTGTAGGTCCAGAAGGGAAATTCCGGAGGTTTGAACCCCTTTCATTTGAAAATTTATTATTTTTGTGTATATTTTCGGCAAAATTAGTCTGAAACCTCGCTCTCAGTCGACTCTAAAATCGGAACACTCCCTATAGGCTATAACTTTTTTTCATGGAAACGTTTATTAGATGTCTATCAAAGAAAAAGTTTAATTAAGTCAAATGACCTTTACACAGCAAAAATCTATGAGAAAAGCAGTGGATTATTCATTTTCAAGTCAGAGAAAACACATTGTGAAAAGCATTATTTTAAATATACAGCACTTCGAAATTTCTGTACCAATGACAAATAAATACCTTAATATTTTTAAGAAAAAAAACGACGGTTCTTCTAAATGAAAAATGGCCGCCAAGCATTTTTAATACAAAACTTTGAAATAGTACACAGCCTAGTAGATGAAATAAGTATTTTGCTAAAATTATATTGAACTGTTGAAATGAATGTTTTACAATCTTATATCTTAAGGAAGCTAGAAATAATTACATATAAAAACTGTCTTCAAAGGTAAGATATATTAAATACTTGTAAGAGTGTTCTCGAACAGTAAGATTATAGTAATCAGACGCACCTTACATGTTTATGTAAATAAAATTAAATTAAGACTCATTGTGGGATTTTAAATACTAGCTTGCTCTGGGTATTCGAAAGTTAAATCTAATTAGACAGGTTTCAATAAAAATGCATCATTTGCTAAAGCTGTGAATTTTTTGAAAGTTTTGTATTGATAATGAATGGCAGTTACTTTTCATTTAGAAGAACCTTAAGCATTTTTTGATCCAAATTTCTGTAAAATAGATGGGTTTAATCTTATTTAAAATAATTAAACAATACAGCTATACGCTTGCCCATAAAAAAAACAAAATCAAATTGCAATGATCACTCGATCGCCAAGGAATGATTATTTTTTTCCTCGTTCATTTGAACACGTTACATGTACCGGCTATCGTTAACACTGAATAATTCAGAAGACAGTCAAGTCTAAGCTCTTAGGCAGCAACCATTTGAAATTCTGGGAGTATGGATTTTAGCCCCTCGACATTTTTTTTTTCAAAATTATTCGAAGACGAGATTTTTTTTTTTTGAACGACACCGAAAACAATCTTTTTTATTCGCAATTTTGTTTACGCTGTGAAGCCCAGGCCAGGCTCACCAAAACAATTTTTTTTTCTTTCTGGGTCGAGGATAGAAAACAAAGAGATGTGGAATAAGTATATGCGACACAGCCCACAATTAAACGGTAATTTAGAACCACCCCAATGGACAACCACCAGCAGCCTTCAACAGTCAACGAGGCCATTTTTTCCCAAGAAATTGAAATTTTTTTTTTCAAAAAAATCCATATCCCCAAGAATTTCAAATGTTTGCTGCCTTATCCTAGAATGGTGCCTACCATTTTATCCAATTGTCTTCTTTGTTAAAAAAACAAAACATGCACAGTAACATACACAGTATTTTTTTAGGCTGTCTTCAGATTTCCAGCGGTCACCGTGAAGAAAAAAGCATGTTTTTTTATATTTTCTTTTATACGGAGTGATCAAATTTCGATGCAACTTTTTTTACTTAACAAAATAGTAAAAATGTTTTAAACTTTTTTTCCAGATTTACCAACAATCACTTGAATTGCTGAAAAGGCGCGCTACAGATGTACATCTTTACGTGCAGGACAACGAACTTTATTTTATTGTCGCCAATCATGAATGAGCAAAATTCTCAATGTATGGATTTTTTCTGTGTTTGGACAACTACGATTAATATTCATGTGCACCTTTGAGACGAGTTAGGAACGTTAATATGGTTGGATAACGTTTCGGACAAAATGGAATATTTCATCATCGGATATTTGAAATTTTTGAATAAATTTATTTGGACTTATTAATTGTTTATCAAAACTGATTTTATTTATTGATTAAAACGTGTTTTCTGTATTCAATGCATTTTTGTGATCCTTTAAAAGGGTAGATTTCTTGAAAACTAATCACTCCCGGGTAATCCTAACCCAATGTTTGCCCTGAAGGTTTGTGTTCAGTGGACCGTGAAAAGTTCATGGAACACTGATCATGAACAATAGACAGCGCAGTGAATTCCTAAAAAATAATTCACTCTTTAAACAAAAGGATGACGTCATTAAAATGGTTTAATTCACGTGATTTGATTTTAATTCGACTAGTACAGTATAAAATTATCATAATTAGACATAACTTCAGTCTTGAAGGATTTATATTTTTGAATAACTTTCTGTCTTTCGCAGGTCTGTATTGCAGCGTTTAGAGATGGCAACGATCATTGCATGTGGTCCATGTGAGGTCCGTACTAAATCAACCCCTGCAGAATATTGGTGTCCGGAGTGCGAGGACTTGCTGTGTGAAGAGTGTAACAGCCACCACAGTTCAGCTAAATCATCCAGAGATCATACTGCCATAAGCGTGGAAAATTATAGAAAACTACCAGAGTCGGTTCGCAAGGTCACTCAAATTTGTCCCGACCATGGCATGAAATATGTCAATTTCTGTACTACACATAATACTACATGCTGTCCAGCATGCGTGTCAGGATTACACAAGTCATGCCCCGATTTACAAACGCTTGATGATGTTATCAAGACAGCCAAAACATCCAGTTTAATCGACGAAGTTGAAAGGAGCATGAAAGAAATTACATCAAACTTACAGAAAATTGTTTTGGAACGTGATCACAATATTTCAGAGATACAAAAACAGAAGCGAGAAATAAAGGAGAAGATCGGCACTGCACGTAAAAACGTCAACCAGCACATTGACAAGTTAGAAGAAAAGATGCTCGGAGAATTAAACCGTATTGAAGACAGTGAGACAAAGAAGTTGCAACAATCTAAGACCAGTTTAACAGCCAAGCTAGACCTGGTTAAAAACAAGTTTGAGGAGGCAACCATGCTAAAGCAGTACGCCTCAGATCTACAAACCTTTCTTGGAACTCGGGAAATAGAAAAAGTCTTCGAGAGGGAGAATACGTATATAGAACATTTATCAAAGGATGGTTCCCTGAACATTTACGAACTACAATGCAGCATCAACGATAAAATACAAAGCATTACATCCGATATTCAAACATTTGGTTCAGTATCAGTCATCTCTAAACCATCCACCGTCCGTCTGACATCCAACAAAGACAAACAGGCACAGATATTTATATCCACACCCCAACCAAACAGAATCAAATTTGAAAATGCTATCACCAATTTAAAATCCAAGTTCAATATCAAAGGGTCAAGACTTAAAGGATGTTCTGTATTTCCCAATGGCAAAGTAGTCATTAATGATAGTGATAACAGTCGTGTTATCATTGTTACCGAATCTGGTACAGTAGAAAAACAATTACCCATTAATGGAGGAGTTCCACGGGACGTGACAGTCATAGACGACAGACCTATCGCTGTATCTACATACAATGGAGTACAGATAGTAGACGTGAATACCGGCAATGTGGAGAGGACGCTTGATGTAGAATCGTGTCCTGGATTGTCCTATCATGACGGAGTATTGTACTGCTGTGTATACAACAAAGGCGTCATTTCTATTGAGATGTCTACAGGGAGAAGTAAAACAATTATAGATGATAAACATGAATATAAGTCGTTCTGTGCCGTGGCTGGTGGTCATTTATATTATACAAGGGCAGACAAGAGAGGTTTACAGTGTTATTCCATCACAGGGGAAAGGAAGTGGGAACACGAGGATACAACTCTGATCAAAAGTCCTAGAGGTGTTACTGTTGACGGTAGTGGTAACGTCTACCTGGCATCTTATGGAAACAATCAGATTCTGGTGATATCTCCTGATGGACAAAGATGTAGACCGATACTGTCTGGTAAGGACGGGATCAAAGAGCCATGGGGACTTTGCTTCAACAAGAACAATAATGAACTTTGCCTTGCCTGTATAACTGGTCAGTGCTTCGTTTTCGAAATAAAATAGAATCACGGAGATTAAGTACCTTGATAACCACAAGAACCACCGATACGATATTAATCAAATATAGGAATAAACTTTTATAGATGTGTTGGTTTAAATTTAAAACTCTCAGATAAAACTATTTAAAAATCAATATATTTGATATGTAGAACAATAAAAAGACACAACTACAGAAAAAATGTGTGTTGTAGCTGAGGTTGTATCTCATATATCCGAAGGAACTTGAGATAAAGGACACTACAGATTCTAGGAGGTCTGCTTCATATCTGGATCTATTTCTCGAAATTGACACACAAGGGAGGCTTTGTACAAAGCTCTATGACAAACGTGATGACTTCAACTTTCCAATAGTTAACTTTCCCTTTCTGTGTAGCAACATTCCGTCCGCTCCAGCATATGGAGTTTACGTATCACAATTGATTCGCTATTCCAGAGCATGTGGGGAGTACAACGACTTCCTTGATAGAGCCACACGGCTGACAAGCAAATTGTTAACACAGGGGTACGTTGCTCCCAGGTTGTTGTCATCACTCAAGAAATTTTACGGACGACATCATGTGCTTGTATACAAATACGGGATTTCTATCTCTCAGATGAGCACAGATGTTGGTTTGACATAGAGTTTTGTAATGTCATCCTTTCCGGATTTGACCAACACTTAATCGATCTTTGGCAACGTGACGGGTGTGCTATAGCAAGCAGGAACTGCTTACTCTTCCGGAGCACCTGAGTTCACTCTCGTTTCGACTTGAGTTCGCGTTGCTGAATGCGGCTTTGTTGTTATGTGTGTGTGTGTTTTTATGTTGTTATGTGGTTTGTTTTGTTGTGATGATTTTTTTGTCTGCCGGTTTCGTCTTTGTCTTTACGGTTTTATGATACTGATTACCCCTTTGGTAACCTTTGCTTCTTTGTAGCTGTGAAAAATAATGAGGGAACGACCATTTGATATTTATGGGGGACTATGGTGAAATTTGATATAAAAAGAGAGTGCTTTGAACTAAAATAAAGCAGGATTGTGTTTTGGCTGAAAAAATTATAGTAAGTCAAATCCAGGCTCCGATTTTTCAATAAAAAGGCGAGACGAAGAAAATATCCATAACCACCCATAAAAATCAAATGGTTGCTCCCCAAGTCGTAACGCCTATAAATTTTTTGTTAGTTTAGATAAATGTCGTCAATCAGACTAAAAACAAACAGTTGATCAAAAGATACATTGGTAACCATTCATAATAGAGACTGCATGTTACTCAATTCATAGGATGAAAAGAATTATATTTTTTTTTTAAATAAAAATCATCACAATTATCAAATAAACATCAAATTTTTTTTTTAATTTTCAAGATATATTTTTTTTTATTAATTTCATTTAATGATATCGTACCATTTTTTACATCTTAGCAAAAAGCTTATGAAGAAAATTGTACAAAGATTTTAGCCATGCCTTAAAATTTATGTTAAGCAGAACCTGGGTTACATCTCAACTCTTTTGTTCTAACAGGGATGATCTGAGCCGGATCGTCCCTCT
Source organism: Arcuatula senhousia (assembly GCA_963971305.1). Taxonomy (NCBI): domain Eukaryota; kingdom Metazoa; phylum Mollusca; class Bivalvia; order Mytilida; family Mytilidae; genus Arcuatula; species Arcuatula senhousia. Next base: position 12,147,066 of record OZ020305.1, read on the forward strand.
GAATACCCTGTTCTACTTTTCCAACTCTATTATTCTTTTTCTTTTGTTTTTCATAGCACTTTTTTTTAGAAATGTTCACTAAGTTGGACTCAGGAAAATTATTAAATCAACAACAAAGTATAATTGAAGATTGAAATATACATGGCTCCCACTGGGACTGGAACGAGGGACCTTGTCATTCCTATTCCACCTTTATATCCACTAAACCACGAAACCAATGCAAACTGTGTGTTAAAAATTTGTTTATAAAGAATATTGAAGGGGCCCAATAGGGATACTCTATATTATATAGTATATCTTTTTTTATTTGATTCTAAATACACAGAATGTATTCTAATGTTTGTATTTATATTTTACATGACATTTTTGGAAGGCTGGTATGTAAAATAGTTATTGCGTTCGGACTTGATGTGTCAGTAAGATCCTCCGGCTGTCGGGGTGATCTTTTACTGACACACCGCGTCCTCATGTACTATTACGGAAATGTGACTTGTGTTTGATGAAAAAAAACTATGTTGTATTGAAATAAAGTTCTTTAAAGTTCAAATAAATATAACTAAAAAATGTTGAATTAGTATTTCAATCGTCTATAAAATGTACACAAAGCTGAGTCAATCCCCCCCCGCACAAAAAAATCCATTAAGAATACCAGTATACAAATGACAAAATAAATCAGAACAAGGAAAAAAGAATAATGTAATCGGCAAAGCGAACATAGGAACGAATCATTACACTTGAAATGGGAGGAGGCTTGTTGTTTGTTTGTTTTGGTAAGAAAATATATTTTTTATCAAAGTGTTGCGACAAAATATTTTGTCATTAATATATTAGCATTATTTTATATAGCAGAAATCTGTCTTCATGATACTTTTTCTCACCAAACCAAACAAGGGGTCAAAACCTATTTAAAACCTCTTTTACCGTTATTTTTCATCTTCGGTTCACACTGCCAGTGATATTGATTCAACATGACAAAGGAAAAGAGAATTCAAATGAATAGCAGAAAATTAGAAAATAGCAGAAATAGTATTATCCGTGAATATAATGATTTACAAGGTCCGTTCATGTAAGGTTGACTTGAAAACTTATACAACACCAAACGGAATTCTACAAAATATTTTTTTTGGTGACAATGTTAAAGTTTTCAATATTCTATTCGACTCTGCTTCTTTCTTATTAATATGCCACTATTTCAAGCTCAGAAAAAAAACGTGTTTGCAGAGCTCATTTATCTCTCAGGTTTTTTTCTTTTGAGTTGTCATTTGACCCCTACTTATAAGGAAAAGAAAAAGTTTTTTTCATGTATTTACACTATAGAATGAAAGCTATTGCAGAGAAAAGATGTTGCTAGCGAAAACCTACAGCCCATTAAACTCTACAAAAGTTTCCACAGGACCGAAGTAGCTGAATGTTCCTAACAGGGATTATGGCCCTTTAACGGTAGAATTAAAATATCGAAACTTGTGCAAATAGTAAAGCTGGAAATTTCGTAAACATTCAGCTCATTTAGCTTAACACAGGTCCTTTTGGGATGGAGGTGTTACATGCAGGTATTTCCTTATAGGAGTTATACCTTACAGGAAAGTCCGATATTGCTAATACAGGGTTCTGACACGATCAGAAAATCCAGAAAAGACCAGGAATTTCATTTTTGCTAATCCCGTTGTGGGAAAAAAATCGGGAAAATTTCAACCAACTCCCTAAATCTGCTACACAATTCTACTCTACCCAAATATACTGCGGTAATATTCCCAGGACCAATGTGATTGTTCTTATTTCAATAAAACTATTCGATAGGTGTTTGAATAATAGCTTCTAAATCACTATTGTCAACATTTTTAATTGGTCTAGGACATGTTGGATGAGAATTTATGGTTTTTTTTTTGTATAAAAGGACATTGGAAATGGGTGAAAAGACCTTTAAATTGATTGAAATCTCCTTGACTTTGGTTTCAGATTTTTTTTTGAACCCTGCAAAAGATCAGGTGAGTGATTCAGCCTCTTGGAAGCCTCTAGTCTTTTTTTTATATATGACCAATACCATAGAAATCAACAGATAAGTAATAGCAAAACACGTCAATTTGTTTTAATAAAAACCACCAATAACATGAATAACTTTCATTTATAACATTTTTAGCTCACCTGACCCGTCAAGTGAGCTATTGTCATCGTTAAGCGTCCGTCGTCCGTCCGTCCGTCCGTCGTCCGTTAACTTTTCTTCAAACATCTTCTTGTCTGAAACCACTGGTGTGATTGCTTTGAAACTTTGTACACTTGATGTTTAGAATGTCCTCTACCAAGTTTGTGAAATTTGTGAACGTCGACCAACCAACATGCCGCTGTTTCTAAAAATAGAACAGGGGTCAGACCATAGTTTTTAGCTTATAGCTCAAAAAGTATAATAGATAGAGAAAATCTGAAACAACCATCCTTCTTCAGCATCAAAAGTTCTACTAAACTCTCCATTGAGTCAAAGTTGTAGGATGACACCTTATAGGAGTTATTTCCCCTTAATCGTCAAAATTGACCATTTTCAAAGTTTTTGGACTTTATCTAGAAAACTGTAAGTGTTAGAGGAATAGTTAGCATTGCAAAATTGTTCAGCTCATTGAGAACTACATAAATGATTTCCGGGTCAAAATTGTCAGATCAACCGTTTAAGAGTTATCCCCCTTTAACTGATTTTTCTATCAATTTTAACTGATTTTAAAAAAAAATCTTCTTCTCTGAAACCACTGGTGGGATTGCTTTGAAACTTTGTACACTTGATCTTCAGGATGTCCTCTACCAAGTTTGTGAAACTTTGTGAATGTCGACCAACCAAAATGGCTGCTGTTACTAAAAATAGAACAGGGGGTCAGACCATAGTTTTTAGCTTATAGCTCAAAAAGTATAAGAGATAGAGAAAATCCGAAGCAACCTACCTTCTTCAGAATCCAAAGCTCTACAAAACTCTTCTTTAAGTCAGAGCTGTGGGACGACTCCATATAAGAGTTATTTCCCCTTAATCGTCAAAATTGACCAATTTCACAGTTTTTGGACTTTATCTTAAAAGCCATAAGAGTTAGAGGAATAGTTAGCATTGCATAATTGTTCAGCTCATTAAGATCTACAAAAATGATTCGGGGTCAAAATTGTCAGATCATCCTTTTAAGTGTTTTCAATCAATTTTAACTTGTTTGGGTTTTTTTTTTCAAATGGAAAGCTTTGTATAACTTTGTATTCTTGATCCTAAAAGTGTTTTCTATCCTAACTAATTTCTTAAATATTTAATACTTACCAAGTACATGTATACCATGTTGCACACTAGGTAAGAGGCTTTAGCATCAGAGATCAGGTGAGCGATTCAGGCTCATGGGAGCCTCTAGTCTGATTTGACCTAATTGATTGTAAAACTAGAAACTAGATGAACTGAAGGTTTAAACAAGCAGCAGCTTTTTTCTCTCTACAATATAGTTTTCATTCTTGAGGACAAAAACATGAAAAATTGCTATTTTGGAACTCTCTTGAGAAAACTCGCTTACTAATAGTTTAGACACCTCTTTTAAAATAAACTCTGATGAGTCTTAAATAGACGAAATTCGCGTCATAATTATTTCTCTAGAACTTTTTTGTAATTTTAATTTCATTTCTCATTTTTTGTACAGAACGTTGAGGTATAGGTTAAATGAAACAGGTGTAAAATTAAGAGACTTAACAAAGCAACGTCAGATTCAGAAACAGAACTTAATTGACTTTATGCATTTTAGACCAAATGATGGCCATACTTTTTTCATGTTTACCTTGAACATAGTTCGTACTTTTATGTATATGGATGATTGTGTTTTGTGCTTAACTGCAACGTTCAGTTTTATTAATCAGCAATGCCTCACTGATACAAACAAGTTTAGGATACGATTAAGAGGGTACCCAACACTTAGGCTAAAATAAAGTAAAGTTGTGTCGTTTAATTTTCCTGAAAATTTTCAAAAATATTCACTTTAAAATCAATCACAAAATCATTAGATTTTCGCACCATGGGTTTCTCGCGAAATTTTTGTTGAACATTATGGAGTTTCAACATATTCTATTTTGATCACTTAGATGCTTGATTTCTTTGATTAAATGTAATCAATTAAAACGTTCAAATGATTTTAAAGAGTTATCTACCTTAGGTGTTCTGAACCTCTTAAAAACCTATCGTTTTGCAGTCCGTGTATATTAACAGTGAATGATAATAAGATGAGGAATAGCTCTACCATGTCTTCCAGACATTACCTATATCAATCAGCAGCAATTTAAAATCCACAAAAGAAATAGCTTGCCGCCATCAGCCCTGCCATCACCGCGAACAGTTTTTTCAATCGGCACCAGACCCATGCAAGTCCGAATACATAACTACTGACTCAGAAAAAATGTCATATTTGTTAGAATTTTTGCATAGCTACGGACAGGCACATAAAACATATGTCAGGGTTAACTGGTGTTTTGGAGACCAATCTTCATACCATTTAGAGCTGACATAAAAGATTATGAATGAAGTAATGTATGAGGTAACAACTTTCTATTTTTCTGGCGTAACAATGGAATAAGAATGCATATGCTCTCAATCGATCTTAATTGTTATATAAACCTATCTTGCACCATTTTCAATATTCCGCTCCACTAAAAATAAGCCGATGAGTTCCGATTGCCTTGGGTACTCTTGTTTTTATCCCCACAAAAGCTGTCAGCTCTGGTTGCGTCGCGGGACAAAAAATGATTACATCTAGTGATAAAAATCATGAAAATGAAATGAGACAAGATATAGATAACAAAGGAAGACACAACACATCTTAAAGGCCCTGTCACACTATAACTTTTTAGCGAACGTGTGCCGACGTTCTAAAATATATTTTAACACGCTGTTGTGCGTTGCGTAAATTTTGTATAAGTTATGAACATGTTACAAACACGTTAGCGAACGTCAGCGTGCGATGGTGAACGTCGAGTGGGTCGCAAAATTTTGAACATGCTTAAAATTTCCGACGTTCGCCTTAAAACGTGTACGGGGTGCACAGAGCGTCAATATTTAACGAACGAGTAGCGCATCAACCCAAGAATTTTATTAGTAAATTTGAATTACAGGAGGGAAAGTTAATTTCAAAAGCTTAAAGTACTTATTCAAACCTGAAAAAACAATCTTTTTACAAAAAAAAAAAAACAATGAACAAAGGAAAAAAAAACAAATCTTGAATATAACAAGGATAACCTAGATGGTCTCGAATGGAAAGTAAATTTCAAATTCATACAACGAGTAACGACAGTCTAACTTCGATACGCATTTGAAGTAATATGCATTTTTAGTATAGTTCATTAAGCACACGCGTTCTTCTATATTAAGAACATCCGTCATGCTGTCGGCGAAGGATTAGTCAAGTGCAGTGAAAAAGATGCTGACATGTATTTCTTACATGTATATATTCATTTGAGATTTTGAGAGTTTGTTAACAAGCGCATGCATCCCTCTGTTACCTGTACGTATATATTATGGACATATCAAAATATAAAATTTATAATATGATAATAGGTGCAACCTAAAATGGGACGCAGCATTAGAAAATAGTTGTCAAAAATGTAATTGATCAATGACTAATAATTACAAATATCGAATTATTTGTGCAAATTACAAATATTTGTAACATTCTGAAATATGTGTCAAAATATCATAGGATGACGTTGACGGGACGAAATAACCTTTTTTTTGGTGTTACGTTATCCATGACGTCATATCACGATTGATTCTGGCGCACCTGTCTACGTGATAAAAACATTAAAAAAACGCCGAAAGTTCGGGAAAACAAGCGCGTGCTACACCGGACGTTGAAGGAAAATTAAGCTCATAGTACAACTAAAATATTGACATTTCTACCATTATCGGTCCCTTCGGGGGCGTAATTATAGATCTATTTTGGCTTTTGTGAAATAATACTAATATGAAAAGAACAGAATTTCTGGGTCTCCTCGCCGAGATAAAAAAAAGTATAAGATAGACGAACGTTATGAATGCGTTCTGCCATCGTCACACATCACAGGGTGGGAACGGAAATTGTACAGTTTCCGGAAACGCCGTAGTGCGAAATTCAAAAATGTCAAAACACGGGAATCAGTAGTTATTTGCAAGCACAATATGAAGGAAAAAAATAATAAAATTATAACAAAAATAGTTGCAGGTAAGTTATATACGCAGTAAGGCTCATAATATTGCTATTAGCCATTTTTTTGACTGCCTAATTCGTCGCGAACATTGAGAAGTAGACGAAAATGTGACACGGTGTGACTTTTTCGGGGTTTGATGTGAAATCGGTACGTTTCAATCTGGACCTAGTTTAATGCACCAATCCTCAGACCAAACAGATAAGATTCAAACTGTAATAAAAATGTGTTATTTTTGTGTTTGAATTGTATAATTGCATTTTCAATATCACCCCTAAATTACAACACTTGAACGGGGAGCGCCCTGTGTATTGAACAGGGAGCTCCAAAATTCACATTTATTTGAACGGGTAGCTCACATTAAAAATATTTATATAATTCACTTGAATAGTGCATTTAAACATAAAACAGGTTAACAATGGAACATAAAAATGAACTCACTACACCAAATTGATCATATCAAATTTGAATATTCTTTTTGAATTTATTAATAATTTTTATTGCTACATTAAAAATGCTAAGAAGAAACAAGAGTTAACACTAAAGCCGACACCATCAGAAACAATTATTCTTTCTTACTTCCACTATATTATAAATTAACATGGATTTTCAGTTTCTGAGATCAAAAGATGTTTATAGAACTTAAACATTCAATTGCTAATATATGCAATTGAAATAATCAAAGTCATTCAACCAGAAAATCAAGGTCAAGGTCAAAAGATGGGAATGCAACTGTGCTAACCAAACTACTGGGGCATATGCATACCAAGTTTCATCAACCCAGGACCTATAGTTCTTGAGATATGGAGGTGCTCGCAAAACTTTTCCATTGCTTTTATATGTATTGAAAATTGTCAAAGTCACTCAACCGGAAAATCAAGGTAAAGGTCAAAAGATGGGGATGCAATTGTGCTAAGCTACTTTTTGGCATATGCATACCAAGTTTTATCAACCCAGGACCTATAATACTTGAGATATGGAGGTGCTTGCAAAACTTTTCCATTGCTAATACATGTATTTAACATCAAATTGTTAATCAAAGGCAGATCCATAAAAAGAGCCAAAGGTTTTCATATATAGCCCAAGATTGCCAAAAATCAAGCAGATAGTAATAAGATTTTTGTTGATATGGGATTCGAACAGACGAGCAACCTCTTTAGATCCGCCACTGAATATACAACAAAACCAACAAGCAAAAAACAAACAGAAAAGGCAAGGCAAACTTTTTTGTACTTCTTTTTATTGAAAAACAGAAAAACAAAGAAGAGGCTCCCAGGAACATAAATCGCTCACCTGGTACTAAGGGCACCAAGGATCTCTTCTGTATGGGATCATCTGACAATTTTTGTCCAAAAGAGACGTTTATAGAGCTGAAAAAGCTGAATGTTAAGGACAGTAATAGCTCTTCTCTGTCTGACATAGCTGTCATTCTATGGAAAAAAAACATGAACAAGATGCTCTCAGGATCCCGAATCGCTCACCTGGTCTTTAGGGCCATATTTGGGGTCAGCTGACAATCTTAATCTAAAATAGACTTTTTTAGATCTTTAAGTAAGCTGAAGGTTTAAGCAAATCACAGCTTTCATTTATTAGCAATAGTTTTTATTCTATAGAAAAACATGAAAAACACTATTTTTTACCTTTAAAGGCTCATAACCTCTTAACCATTATAAAGGGTCATCTTGAAACATCATCCCAATGAATACTTTTGTAGAGCTTAATGAGCTAAAGGTTTAAGCAAGGACAAGCTTTTTAGCTCACCTTGCCGAAGGCAATGTGAGCTTTTGTCATCACTTGGCGTCCGTCGTCCGTCGTCCGTCGTCCGTCGTCTGTCGTCCGTCGTTCAACTTTTCAAAAATCTTCTTCTCTAAAACCGCTTGGCCAAATGTAATGAAACTTGGTAGGGTTGTTCTGTGGTATGTCCTCTACAAAACTATCGTTCGAAATTTTGATTGGACAAAAAACATGGCCGCCATGGCTAAAAATAGAACATAGGGGTAAATTGCAGTTTTTTGCAAATTACTCAAAAACCGTAACAGATATCAAAATTCTGGCAAGGGTAAAAGTGATCAGCACCTCAAGATCTACCTGCCCAGAAATTTTCAAGAAGATCCAACAACCAATGTAGGAGTTATTGCCCTTTTTCTGGATTTTTTTTTCAAAAAAATTACTTATTTAGCCCTATATCTTGAAAACTATACAAGATATTTCAAAAATTTAAATTGCATATGACTAAGCACATCAAGATCTACAAAAGTTGTAACAGAGTCAAAGTTGTAGGATCTTTCCTTTAGGAGTTATACCCCTTGGATTGTAAAAATTGACCATTTTCACAGTTTTTTGTTCAACTTTTCAAAAATCTTCTCCTCTGAAACTGCTCAGTCAAATGAAATGAAACTTGGTAGGGTTGTTCAGTAGTATGTGGTCTACAAAATTATCGTTCGAAATTTCGATTCGACAAAAAACATGGCCGCCATGGCTAAAAATAGAACATAGGGGTAAGTTGCAGTGTTTTGCAAATTACTCAAAAATGGTAACAGATATTAAAATTCTATTTGGATAATAATGATCAGCACATAAAGATCTACCTGCCCTGAAGTTTTGAAGAAGATCTTACAATGGTTGTAGGAGTTATTGCCCTTTTTCTTGTTTTTTTTTCAAATTTTGCTCTTTTAAGACTTATATCTTGAAAACAATACAAGATATTTGAAAAATTTAAATTGCATATGGTTAAGCACATAAAGATCTAAAAATTATGTAATGGGGTCAAAGTTGTAAGACCTTTCTTGATAGGAGTTGTTTCCCTTAGAACATTAAAATCGATAATTCCACAGAGTAGCAGTCCTTTGTTAAAATATCCAGCATATAAGTATCATCGAATACAAGGTGAGCGATTCAGGCTCCTGGGAGCCTCTAGTCTCTATCTTCAACACTTTTCATTCTACGGGGCAAAAACATGAAAAAAACGCTATTTTTTACCTTTAGATACCCATAACCCATAGGGGGTCATCTGACAACATCGACCCAATGGAAACTTTTGTAGAGCTTATGATTTTAAAGAGCCTTACATCCTTCGGATTTCTTTTTATCTGTTATAGTTGCTGAGTTATAAAAGCCATTTTAAGTGATTTTACCTTCTGGTCTACTTTAAGTAACAGCGGCCACGTTTTTCATCAAATCTGTTTAAAATGAGAATCTTTTGTTGCCAACATGTCATGTTTCTTTCATAAAAAGTTTCTGTTTAAATGGATCTGCAGTTTCAGAGGAACTGAGGATTTTTTAAATTGACGTACAGTGTTGGCATTTATAAGCTTTATTGACCCTTAGCAAGATGAGCTTTTAAGGACCACTACAAGTACTTGACTTGTTGCTTGAAAAAAAAAAACAAGTCGTGCGTAAAGTCTTAAATAAAGATTTATCAAGCGGTTTAAGACGAGCAGTTCGAGCTGAAAGAAAGGGGTCTATTTGTATACTAAATATACCCCCCCCTGCAGAAAAAAGAACTGAAAATATAAGAAACTGCAATTTAAAAAAAAACAATATCACTTAGAACAAGGGTACAAATGAATAGACCGGGGAAATGGGGGAAGGGTAACCTCACAAGGCTTAAAAAAATAGACTCGGAAAGTAGTTGCACAACTTAATGCCACAAAGTCATGAATAAAGTTACCAAACGCTAGGTTACATCGAATGAATTTCTATGTATATACTAGATCGACTTCTGATAAGTTAGAGAGATAGAAGAAAATGAGATGTGGAATAAGTGTACGCGACACAACCTACATTATAAACGTATATTTTAAATATCCACAATGGAAAACAGCCAGCAGCCTTCAATGTGACCAGCGGTCGCTGCTCGCTGTTTTGTTGTGTGTATTTTTTTTACCCAAAAAGAAAACGTTTAATTTTGGCGCTACCAATTCTTACATTTTTTTCTTACCTTCACGCTACCCGTTCACTTTTGATTTCAAGATATTGAGACAATATCATAAATTATAACTAAACAACTGACATGACTGATATTTGCTCTATACATGCATTTGATTTTTAATGTTCAATATAAAGAGGTTACAAAAAATACAAATCGACATTCGTTCAATGTGTGTTTTTCTTTAAAAACGATCGAAAAAAGATGGTCTTGTCTTTTTGAGATGTTCGAGCTACTATTTTTGTTAAAAAATCCATGCTTTAACGCGAACAAACAAATAAAACGCATTAAATGCAGATACTTGTCACTACATAAAGCTTATATTTGCACTATATTGATAGCAATTGTGGAACGTTATTGTGTATTTAACTAGATAAGAAGTACTTTTATTAACGAGTCCGTGGGATTTGAACTTGTCGCTACCTTTTCCTTGTCAGAAGAACGGCGCTTCCGAAAACTGTACAATTTCCGTTCCCATCCTGTGCACATGCTTTTATCAAGTACGCTGGACAAATGCTATATATTAAAAAGATAAGTTTGAAATAAGTTTGTCGTGCGTTGCAAGAAGTTAATCTGCCGCTTTGTGTTTGTTCACCGAGATATTTTTTGAAACTTTTTACAGCGACTGCCAACGCGTTCCAACGTTTTAGAAAATTATTCGATCGTTCGGCACACGTTGGCTAAAACTTTATAGTGTGACAGGGCCATAGCATACAACATACTCATATAAACAACAAGCAGAAATGCAAATAAAAACAAGTTTAAACACAAGTGCTTCAAATTTGTTAGATGCAGTTTCTGTTTGTTGCTGTACATCGTCACGATGACAGAAAAAATATGATAAAGGAAAACGAAATAGAAAAACTCTATAATGTAATAAAAATAGGTAATTCTTGTTTTTTTTTAAATCATGTTTCAGAAGCGTCAAGTTGGTTCCTTATTCCCGGTTCCCGATTCCCGATTCGAATGTGATTCGGGAACAGATCCTTATTCAATATTCAATTCCTTATTCATATATATTTAAATGAATAAGAAATGACATTGTGAATAAGGATCTGTTCCCGATTCGACATTCTGAAATTGTGAAGCAAACAAGGGTCCAATCGAATTTGTAAGTAAAACGTGTGTTTTGGTAGGTGAAGTGAAATGGGTGTTGCTAAAAGGCGGAACGGAAAACGGAACGGAAAACGGAAATACGGAAAACGGAAAAATATAATATAGACATGTAGTTGTTGGTGGTATTTTACAACTGACAGCTTTAAGGTTATGGAAGATAAAGGACACAACATATGTTTTATGAACAAAGGGAAACGGAGAGGATACTGGCAGACATATATTTATATAAATACATTATCAAGTTGCATAACTACACAACCAGTTTGTTACCGACACACAAACAAAATAAAAATATCAATGTGCTCGACAAAAGTTTATTTTTTTAAAGTTTTCTCTTGTTAATTGTTTTCTCTGTTTTTTTTTCCGTTTTTTGTTTCGTTTTCCGTTCCGCCTTTTCGCAACACCCAAGTGAAATGCGGCAGATTATGGCCACAGGTCAGTTGATTTTAGTGTATGTGTATATCGTTATTATTATTTATTTTACTGTATTAAAAAAGTTATTGAAAGAAAACCTACGACGCGATAGGGCAAATCACATTTCTAAGGTCGATATCTTCACTTTCAGTAATCTTTGAGAAGGTTTTTTTTTCCAAAGTTTTCGTTATTGATACAATATTGTTCTCTAAATTATGAGTACCACCAGTATAAGATTTCAAAGTCTTTTTGGGAATAAGCATTTCTTTGAGTGAGTGAGTCCAAGCCATGCAAGTGTACGTCCAGTTTTCGTCGGTTCATAATTAGACGAACTGCATTAAAATATCAATTCTGGTCAAATATGGCAATTAAACAGTACAATAATGCTTGAAGAATTATACTAATAATATGGTTTATTTGTAATGTCACATTAGGGAACAATTGCAAATATGTTATGTTCATTCCAACCCCTTTCCACATGAAGATTTGAAAAAGTATGAAAAAAATACCTGGCCAGTTTTGATTTTTCATAACTTAAAGAAGCATAGGTACCAATGGGGCATCCGAAAAGTCCGAAAGGCACAGACAAAATCAGTAAACATTTACGAGAACAGGGCGAAAAAACGCAAAAATACCAAAAAAAACAACTGAAAAGCAATCAACAAAGCAGACTCCAGTCGTAACGAGAGTTGGCTCAGGTGCCCCGGAAAAGTAAGCAGTTCGTGCTTACTATAGCACATCCGCCGTTTTTCCTACTGTCAATTCAGTGTGTCAAATCTAGTAAATAAAAGGAACACAAAACAAAAACCTATGACAGACTAACATTTGCACTCACTTGAGAGATTTAAATCCCTTATTCAATTGTCTATGGTGTCTTCCGTAAAATTTCTTGAGTGAAAACAGCAACCGATGAGCAACATAGCCCTGTGTAAGCATTTTTTTTTGTGTCAGACGTGAAGCTCTTCCAAGGAAATCGATGTAATGGAATGGCGAATCATTTGTGATACGTAAAATCCATAAGCTGGAGCGGACGGAATGTTGCTACACAAGAAGGGAGAGTTAACAATTGGAAAGTTAAAGTCATCACATTTGTCATAGAGCTTTGTTGAAAATTTTCCTTGAGAGTCTATTTTGAGATGTAGATATAAATATGAAGCAGACTTCCTTGAATCCGTTGTGTTCTTTATCTCAAGTTTACGAGGATATATAAGATGGAGAAAGTCACCAAATCGAGAATTGTTCAGTGAAAGAACATCAATATATCGTAATGTGAGGTTAAAAGAGAGCGCTAGTCTACGATATTTTTTGTCTAGAAGTGCTTGTTAAACGTATGCTTCATGTGAATGAAGAAACAAATAAGCAAGCAAAGGTGCACAATTAATGACCATCAAAATCCCTATTGCGTGCTGAAAAGCATGTCCACCAAACTGAACAAATAATGTTGTCTCTAAGAAATTTTATCATGTCGATTATTTGGTCTTCTTTAAATGTGTTCTTATTCTAAGACTTATTGATTACAAAGTAAGTCTTAGTTTTATCGACTTCCAGATATTTGTACCTGTGCTTTCCATTTCTATTTTAAAAAGCTGCGTTTTATCAGCTGCATGTGCCAATCATTAATTGAGTTGTTCATGTGGAATAAAAATGCCAGCTACTGTCATCCTTTCGTTGGCTTAACCTAAGTTTCATGTATGTACCAAGTAGTTATATAAATGACAAGAGAGCATCAGTCTCTTAGTTATTGCAACCTCCCCCAAACCACTTATATCAGTTTTATAACTCATGCGGTGGCAAACGCATTGTTTTGTACCTATATTCAGTATAAATAAATCGGAGCTCTATAAAAGGTTTTCTCTCTGTTTTTTTCCTGACAGCCCGTCAATAAACATTATTTTACACGATTATTTACATGTAGTTTCCTTTTGGATTTGAATTTAACAAACGTGGATATTTAAACCACAAAATATAAATGAAAAGTGCATGTATCTGCATGAAATGCTTGTAATAAGCAAAAATGAACCAATGTGGCATTCAAATGTCAAAAGCCGGAAAGGGTAAAGCAAGACCCGTAAACACAAAGGGAACAGCACGAAGAAACACAAAACATAAAAACGAAAAAAAACCAGCGTGTTTAAGGCAGTATAGGACTGTATTCGGCCATAAACCTGTTCCCGTCAACCAAATGTGAAATTGGAACCCTCAATCAAATCAATTTCTTTATTGTAGACAAAATCCCTTTATAATGTATGTGAAAGTTATATAGATATTTTTGTTACATAAATATGGGCCGAAATATCTTCGGGACGAAAGGGGCGAAATCCTGGGACGAAAGTTTCGACGCAAAAGTTTTGGGGCAATTGCAAGTCGGGGTCATAGCTTCAAAAATGTTATCTAAAGAACAACTGCCAAATTATATTCTAACGGAATATTGCCGTGCCAACAGTATGTTTGGTGTACAAATAATATTATTACATGTAGCATAAATTGTCACTAAACTCAAGGTAGCGAACAATAAGCCGCGGCGAACAATAACTTTAATCAAACTAGCGAACAATAATCAAGCGAACATTAAGAAAACGCACGAAACTGGTGATACCTTCAAACCAAAAATGACAAAGATCTACGATTTCCACTCATTTTTTTATATTTTTTTCCAAACTGAAAGGTTTCCATTCTTTTAATAAAATATAAAAAGATTTAAGTCTTATGCAGTAAATGATAACTTTCGTCCATAACACCACATTTTTACAATTTTTTGCCTATTATATTTGTTTTGTACGATTGTACTGACTTTTGCTGAAAGGTTTTCTAGATATTGATTCGGGAAAGGGGGCACTTCCTTTGAAGTAAAATAAAAGAAAGTAAAAGGACGCGACGCTGAAATAGGTACATTTTTTTTTCAAATTGATAATTTAAATGATAAGGTTGGGAAAACAAACATAATTATAAATATGATAAGGCCAATAATATTAACTTGTTAATTATATGACAAGCACAGGCAATTTTTCCCAGTTTAAAACAAATCCAATTGTCTTTGTTTATTATTATCAATTTCTCTAATTTTCATCCGATTTATCAACCTCTCAACCAGTTGTGAAAAAATAGTTCTCACCTCCAGAGAGAAATTTGTTCTCAGCGTAATTGCACGTGCAATTGATGAGCGACCTTTTGCAATTTTTACCTGTAAACATTAGAGAAAAACCTTCTACAACTTAATTCTCGATGATTATGGAATTTCTAACATCTCGGGAAATAAATTTGACATTTTAATCGCTCGGCAAGCCTCGCCATTAAAATAATTAAATTTATTTCTCTCGATATTAGAAATTTCATAATCAACTCGATCGCGTTGTAGAAGCTATATATTGCAAATCGATTTTAGAACTTAAAAAAACGGCATGCAATATCTCATCAAAGTCAGAACTTGTAGATTGCCTTTTGAAAGTTTCATTAAAATTCAAGTAATGATTAATGATGTTTTTTTGCACACTAAACTCTGAAAAAATTAACCCTTTCTTAAAATAAGCATATACTGTAAACAAAAATCTACACAATCATGACAATGGAGGACCGTTCTCGTGGTGCACCCTTGCTTCTAAATTTTTTGAAGAATGTGAATTAGATATCACAGAATTTGAGAATTTGGACAAACCCTTTATGAAAATAAAAAATAACTAAAACAGTAATTCAAAAACAAAATAGAAGATGACTACAAAAATATAACTATACAGGAATTTCCCAGCTTGACCGATGATTCTAAATTATTTTTATACAAACAATTAAAGACTGAATTTGGTTTAGAAAATATTCATTATAAGAAACAAGTTTAAAAGACAGACAATTGATAACACAATTAAGAGTCAGCGACCACAAATTAAAAATAAAATTAGGAAGATACAGAAATATTAAAAGAGAAAATAGACTATGCTCTGTATGTGAAGTTGTTGAGAGATGAATATCATTTTCTTCTGTATTGTAACATTATCAAATAATTAAGACAAACTATGTTTAATAAATTAAATATAAATCAAAACATCGACTTAAATAATAAAATTATATCTTCTTTATTTGCAAAATACACCCATATGGGTCAAAGCAAAAACAAAAACATGTAAAATACAAAACATATACAGAAAACAACAGAGTATACAGAATATTAACATAATTATTGAGTTATAGTTTTCACAGTATGTAAACCTGTGCGCCTGAAATATCTTAATCACGTTAAATGTGTATGCTTCTGAACGTTTTAAGAAGTAAACATCTAGTCTGATTGATCTATCTGGTAAAGTTTTTACATCTCCCTTTAAAATTACATTACCTATATGCTTCAAAATACTAATAAAGGTACAAATGGGGTTCAAGTACAATGAAAGAACCTTAGTGAGCACGCTCACATACCCCACGCGTTCGGCTATTGGACTATCAATGTTATCCTTGAGGAAAAGTATTGAGCTACAGGAATCAATAATATTGAATGATTGTAAAAGTGAATGTGCAAGTATTTGAATACATGTATCACAACAAAGTTATGTCAAATTTCTAAGTCCTAAGGGCCATAACGCCCACAAAAATTTGGGGATAAAAAATTCCTGGTGATATGCACAACTACATATGGTGTACTTCTTGCATACCAAGTTTCGTTAAATTCTGTTCAGTAGTTTATTAGGAGTTGCGATTACAAACTGTAATCATGATTTTCTGCAAATTTCTAAGTCCAAAGGGCCATAACTCCCACAAAAATTTGCTGATCAAAAATTCCTTGTCATATGCACAACTACATACATGTATGGTGTCCTTCTTGCATACCAAGTTTCATTAAATTCTGTTCAGTAGTTTAAGAGGAGTTGCGATTACAAACTGTAATCATGATTTTCTGCAAATTTCTAAGTCCAATGGGCCATAACTCCCACAACAATTTGCTGATCAAAAATTCCTTGTAATATGCACAACTACATATGGTGTCCTTCTTGCATACCAAGTTTCGTTAAATTCTGTTCAGTAGTTTAGGAGGAGTTGCGATTACAAACTTTGATTACAGACTGACGGACGGACGGACGGACGGACGGACGGACGGACGGACCAGTCAAAAACATTACAAAAATGTATACCCTTCGCAACTTCGTTGCGTGGGGTATAATAAGAGACCTTCAAACAAAAAAAAATGTTTAAACAAAGGGCAATATCAGTATCAAATGGTACCATTGACAGTAGAAAAAACAGAATTTGGACCTTTGTATGGTTGCAACTGCATCTTTTACATCAATATCAATACTCAACACGTTTTTTGTTAGTAAAAACATTTTCGAAATGCAGAAATGATTTATAGTTACTGTTCAATAGAAAAATGTCACTTTTGTGATTTTGTTGACTGTTTTCTTTTTGCAGTGGTACTGTAAGCCTTATTGATGTGGCAAAAAGCATAAGACTGTGTCCTTGTTGACGTTTGTTTGAATAGAAATTTTAGGTTTTTCTGAATTGAAGATCGAGTTTTATGACATTTATTGTTTTTGTCAACTAATTGAATCACCTTTGTGATGATAAGGAAAAAAATGTCACAGGAAGTTCACAAACTCGAAAGATATATACGATACGATATATTATCTCATTAACATTCATTCCCAGGTACTTTTTAGTTGTAAACAAATAATTACACTTTTTACCAATACTCTAGCTAGTAGATATATTATAGCTGGAAAGCACATTCTATGTTTGATCTCCAAAAAGAAGTTAAAGACTGTAAAACAATATAAACACCAAGCTCAAAGGTCGTCAATAGATTTTAATCAACCATAAATGTAAACCCGCCCGAAACTGAGATAAGTTGACGAAGATGATCTTGCAGCAGACATGCTTGATTTATCCATATAAGGTTTTACTGGTTGTTAAAGATCAGGGGGATGATAACCTATCCAAATTACTCTCTATTCTTCTTGCACGGATGCAGTCTTTTCCTTGAAAGATGGAGGCATGTATGAATGTTCGCTTGCTAAGAAACAACACAGTATCACAATATTGCTCACCTACATGTACTGTTTAGATGTTTGTATTAATAAATGGCATAACTGCAGTAAGTAAGTGAGGGTGTTGTTGTTTTACGGCCTAGTAACACAATATAGGTTATATAAGGGCGATAAACATAAAGATGATGATGAAATAAGAATAAAATGATGATAAAAATCTAAAAGGTGAATTAAGAAACAAAAGGATCAGTAAATAAAAAAAAAACACGGTAAAAGGGGAGAGATGGGTAGGATGGGAAATTTAGCGTATGTGGCGCACTACTATGGGTTCACAAATGGATTTTTAAACGTTGGCCCGCTATGGTCAGTGGTTAGGGTTTCCGTATAAACCTGACAACCCCCGCACAAGGCCATTTCGTCATCTTGGACATGGAAGTCCAAGAGTGCATAACCCATGCCATTTGATACAACAATTAATTTTGCATTTCCACGATGTCAGTTCTATCTGGTTCGGCGGAGTTTTATTTATCAAGAAAAAAACACGTGGTGTTCTTAGTCAATGTGACACTGAATGATAGTGAAACCTTCTTTCTATTCGTGGACGGCAAGTAGATGTGTACATCGATCGGAGTGTTCAATAGTTACATTTTTAATGTGTATAACACCTTAATTGTACGTCAAAGTCTCGTAAACGTATTTCAGATTAAAACTAGGGTCCACATTGGTCAAAATGTTCTCAAAACTATAACTCCATATGTTAATGTTCTGTATACTCTGTTGTTTTCTGTATATGTTTTGTATCTTATTTGTTTTTGTTTTTGCTTTGACCCGTAGGTGTGTATTTTGCAAATAAAGATTTTTATTCTTTTCATACGTTCGTGTAGGTATTAAAGTGTATGTTGATTGAATAACGGTAACCATCTTTAAGGGTGTATTCTTCTGAGGTTTCAGTCTCGTTGAAATCTCGTTTGTGAATAATTTTTAAACCTTGCCTTATAATTGAAAACTTTTGGTGGATATATATCTAATGATGATCCATCTAAATTATGTCAAAAAGTTATGAAGATACGATTAGTAGTTTTTGAGATATGTGACATCTTAATTTTTGACCAAATATGATCATTGATCCCAGTCTGAATTTAGCCAATTTCAGAGCAGGGGTAGTAAAATTCATTTTTCCAACAAAATATGCATGCAATTCATATAATTTCTTTTCTAAATTCAAAAAGATATATATTTGTCCAATTATTTTAAACTAAAATGGAGAGTTTTGAGTTTTTGGTATAATAGAAAATTTTAAAAATCTTGATTTTTAGCAATTTTATGGTGCCAGACTTCTTACTTGTGTGTGTATCAAATGTTATTACATGAAAAATAAAGGTTATAAAAAACTATTTAACCTTGAGGACCAATCTTAAATATGTAAGAGATAAGAAAAGACAAAAAAAAAACAAGGACCACATACCGGAAAAATCTAAGATTCAAATAGTCCTGACTTGATCAAGGCGTTTGATATTACATAGCAAACAATCGTTTCTTTGTAACCTCATTAAAATCTAGAAGACCTGCAAACAAAATAATGGAAGGAAATATCTATGTTCTACGCACAGGTCAGGATATTTTACTTCCTTATGCCTTTTACTTCCGGGTCGGCATCCTGTAAATAAGTTCTATTAAAAAAAAATAACAAAAACAGTAAAGCATGTTTTACTACTCATCCTAAGAAAACAAATTGAACAAATAATAAAGTTCAAACACATAGTAAACATTTAAAACATTTTTCTTTGCAATATTATGAACATCAGTTGAGAATTACTTTTAAATGCGTAAAATGTCAACTTAAAAAGATCCCAAAAGCTCGGACCAATTTTTGCCGGAGGGGCTTAGCGATGAAGGGCTACATTGCAACTTCTGGTTCTCTGTGCATCCCGATTCAAAAAAGTACCCCTAGGACCAATATGGGCACCCATCGACCCCCCTCTTGACCTTTTCTGCCCCTTTCAATTTTTCCGGGATCCTGCGGAATTTGAAGGGGGATCCTTGCCCAACGTAACCTATATCTCCGATACGAGCGTAAACTTCCGGTTCTCTGTGCATCCCGATTCAAAAAAGTACCCCTAGGACCAATATGGGCACCCATCGACCCCCCTCTTGACCTTTTCTGCCCCTTTCAATTTTTCCGGGATCCTGCGGAATTTGAAGGGGGATCCTTGCCCAACGTAACCTATATCTCCGATACGAGCGTAAACTTCCGGTTCTCTGTGCATCCCGATTCAAAAAAGTACCCCTAGGACCAATATGGGCACCCATCGACCCCCCTCTTGACCTTTTCTGCCCCTTTCAATTTTTCCGGGATCCTGCGGAATTTGAAGGGGGATCCTTGCCCAACGTAACCTATATCTCCGATACGAGCGTAAACTTCCGGTTCTCTGTGCATCCCGATTCAAAAAAGTACCCCTAGGACCAATATGGGCACCCATCGACCCCCCTCTTGACCTTTTCTGCCCCTTTCAATTTTTCCGGGATCCTGCGGAATTTGAAGGGGGATCCTTGCCCAACGTAACCTATATCTCCGATACGAGCGTAAACTTCCGGTTCTCTGTGCATCCCGATTCAAAAAAGTACCCCTAGGACCAATATGGGCACCCATCGACCCCCCTCTTGACCTTTTCTGCCCCTTTCAATTTTTCCGGGATCCTGCGGAATTTGAAGGGGGATCCTTGCCCAACGTAACCTATATCTCCGATACGAGCGTAAACTTCCGGTTCTCTGTGCATCCCGATTCAAAAAAGTACCCCTAGGACCAATATGGGCACCCATCGACCCCCCTCTTGACCTTTTCTGCCCCTTTCAATTTTTCCGGGATCCTGCGGAATTTGAAGGGGGATCCTTGCCCAACGTAACCTATATCTCCGATACGAGCGTAAACTTCCGGTTCTCTGTGCATCCCGATTCAAAAAAGTACCCCTAGGACCAATATGGGCACCCATCGACCCCCCTCTTGACCTTTTCTGCCCCTTTCAATTTTTCCGGGATCCTGCGGAATTTGAAGGGGGATCCTTGCCCAACGTAACCTATATCTCCGATACGAGCGTAAACTTCCGGTTCTCTGTGCATCCCGATTCAAAAAAGTACCCCTAGGACCAATATGGGCACCCATCGACCCCCCTCTTGACCTTTTCTGCCCCTTTCAATTTTTCCGGGATCCTGCGGAATTTGAAGGGGGATCCTTGCCCAACGTAACCTATATCTCCGATACGAGCGTAAACTTCCGGTTCTCTGTGCATCCCGATTCAAAAAAGTACCCCTAGGACCAATATGGGCACCCATCGACCCCCCTCTTGACCTTTTCTGCCCCTTTCAATTTTTCCGGGATCCTGCGGAATTTGAAGGGGGATCCTTGCCCAACGTAACCTATATCTCCGATACGAGCGTAAACTTCCGGTTCTCTGTGCATCCCGATTCAAAAAAGTACCCCTAGGACCAATATGGGCACCCATCGACCCCCCTCTTGACCTTTTCTGCCCCTTTCAATTTTTCCGGGATCCTGCGGAATTTGAAGGGGGATCCTTGCCCAACGTAACCTATATCTCCGATACGAGCGTAAACTTCCGGTTCTCTGTGCATCCCGATTCAAAAAAGTACCCCTAGGACCAATATGGGCACCCATCGACCCCCCTCTTGACCTTTTCTGCCCCTTTCAATTTTTCCGGGATCCTGCGGAATTTGAAGGGGGATCCTTGCCCAACGTAACCTATATCTCCGATACGAGCGTAAACTTCCGGTTCTCTGTGCATCCCGATTCAAAAAAGTACCCCTAGGACCAATATGGGCACCCATCGACCGACCCCCCTCTTGACCTTTTCTGCCCCTTTCAATTTTTCCGGGATCCTGCGGAATTTGAAGGGGGATCCTTGCCCAACGTAACCTATATCTCCGATACGAGCGTAAACTTCCGGTTCTCTGTGCATCCCGATTCAAAAAAGTACCCCTAGGACCAATATGGGCACCCATCGACCCCCCTCTTGACCTTTTCTGCCCCTTTCAATTTTTCCGGGATCCTGCGGAATTTGAAGGGGGATCCTTGCCCAACGTAACCTATATCTCCGATACGAGCGTAAACTTCTGGTTCTCTGTGCATCCCGATTCAAAAAAGTACCCCTAGGACCAATATGGGCACCCATCGACCCCCTCTTGACCTTTTCTGCCCCTTTCAATTTTTCCGGGATCCTGCGGAATTTGAAGGGGGATCCTTGCCCAACGTAACCTATATCTCCGATACGAGCGTAAACTTCTGGTTCTCTGTGCATCCCGATTCAAAAAAGTACCCCTAGGACCAATATGGGCACCCATCGACCCCCCTCTTGACCTTTTCTGCCCCTTTCAATTTTTCCGGGATCCTGCGGAATTTGAAGGGGGGATCCTTGCCCAACGTAACCTATATCTCCGATACGAGCGTAAACTTCCGGTTCTCTGTGCATCCCGATTCAAAAAAGTACCCCTAGGACCAATATGGGCACCCATCGACCCCCCTCTTGACCTTTTCTGCCCCTTTCAATTTTTCCGGGATCCTGCGGAATTTGAAGGGGATCCTTGCCCAACGTAACCTATATCTCCGATACGAGCGTAAACTTCGGTTCTCTGTGCATCCCGATTCAAAAAAGTACCCCTAGGACCAATATGGGCACCCATCGACCCCCCCTCTTGACCTTTTCTGCCCCTTTCAATTTTTTCCGGGATCCTGCGGAATTTG
This sequence comes from Arcuatula senhousia, assembly GCA_963971305.1. Taxonomy (NCBI): domain Eukaryota; kingdom Metazoa; phylum Mollusca; class Bivalvia; order Mytilida; family Mytilidae; genus Arcuatula; species Arcuatula senhousia. The sequence continues at coordinate 12,169,414 of OZ020305.1, forward strand.
AAGGGGGATCCTTGCCCAACGTAACCTATATCTCCGATACGAGCGTAAACTTCCGGTTCTCTGTGCATCCCGATTCAAAAAAGTACCCCTAGGACCAATATGGGCACCCATCGACCCCCCTCTTGACCTTTTCTGCGCCCTTTCAATTTTTCCGGGATCCTGCGGAATTTGAAGGGGGATCCTTGCCCAACGTAACCTATATCTCCGATACGAGCGTAAACTTCCGGTTCTCTGTGCATCCCGATTCAAAAAAGTACCCCTAGGACCAATATGGGCACCCATCGACCCCCCCTCTTGACCTTTTCTGCCCCTTTCAATTTTTCCGGGATCCTGCGGAATTTGAAGGGGGATCCTTGCCCAACGTAACCTATATCTCCGATACGAGCGTAAACTTCCGGTTCTCTGTGCATCCCGATTCAAAAAAGTACCCCTAGGACCAATATGGGCACCCATCGACCCCCCTCTTGACCTTTTCTGCCCCTTTCATTTTTCCGGGATCCTGCGGAATTTGAAGGGGGATCCTTGCCCAACGTAACCTATATCTCCGATACGAGCGTAAACTTCCGGGTTCTCTGTGCATCCCGATTCAAAAAAGTACCCCTAGGACCAATATGGGCACCCATCGACCCCCCTCTTGACCTTTTCTGCCCCTTTCAATTTTTCCGGGATCCTGCGGAATTTGAAGGGGGATCCTTGCCCAACGTAACCTATATCTCCGATACGAGCGTAAACTTCCGGTTCTCTGTGCATCCCGATTCAAAAAAGTACCCCTAGGACCAATATGGGCACCCATCGACCCCCCTCTTGACCTTTTCTGCCCCTTTCAATTTTTCCGGGATCCTGCGGAATTTGAAGGGGGATCCTTGCCCAACGTAACCTATATCTCCGATACGAGCGTAACTTCCGGGGTTCTCTGTGCATCCCGATTCAAAAAAGTACCCCTAGGGACCAATATGGGCACCCATCGACCCCCCTCTTGACCTTTTCTGCCCCTTTCAATTTTTCCGGGATCCTGCGGAATTTGAAGGGGGGATCCTTGCCCAACGTAACCTATATCTCCGATACGAGCGTAAACTTCCGGTTCTCTGTGCATCCCGATTCAAAAAAGTACCCCTAGGGCCAATATGGGCACCCATCGACCCCCCTCTTGACCTTTTCTGCCCCTTTCAATTTTTCCGGGGATCCTGCGGAATTTGAAGGGGGATCCTTGCCCAACGTAACCTATATCTCCGATACGAGCGTAAACTTCCGGTTCTCTGTGCATCCCGATTCAAAAAAAGTACCCCTAGGGCCAATATGGGCACCCATCGACCCCCCTCTTGACCTTTTCTGCCCCTTTCAATTTTTTCCGGGATCCTGCGGAATTTGAAGGGGGATCCTTGCCCAACGTAACCTATATCTCCGATACGAGCGTAAACTTCCGGTTCTCTGTGCATCCCGATTCAAAAAAGTACCCCCTAGGACCAATATGGGCACCCATCGACCCCCCTCTTGACCTTTTCTGCCCCTTTCAATTTTTCCGGGATCCTGCGGAATTTGAAGGGGGGATCCTTGCCCAACGTAACCTATATCTCCGATACGAGCGTAAACTTCTGGTTCTCTGTGCATCCCGATTCAAAAAGTACCCCTAGGACCAATATGGGGCACCCATCGACCCCCCTCTTGACCTTTTCTGCCCCTTTCAATTTTTCCGGGATCCTGCGGAATTTGAAGGGGGATCCTTGCCCAACGTAACCTATATCTCCGATACGAGCGTAAACTTCCGGTTCTCTGTGCATCCCGATTCAAAAAAGTACCCCTAGGGACCAATATGGGCACCCATCGACCCCCCTCTTGACCTTTTCTGCCCCTTTCAATTTTTCCGGGATCCTGCGGAATTTGAAGGGGGATCCTTGCCCAACGTAACCTATATCTCCGATACGAGCGTAAACTTCCGGTTCTCTGTGCATCCCGATTCAAAAAAGTACCCCTAGGACCAATATGGGCACCCATCGACCCCCCTCTTGACCTTTTCTGCCCCTTTCAATTTTTCCGGGATCCTGCGGAATTTGAAGGGGGATCCTTGCCCAAACGTAACCTATATCTCCGATACGAGCGTAAACTTCCGGTTCTCTGTGCATCCCGATTCAAAAAAGTACCCCTAGGACCAATATGGGCACCCATCGACCCCCCTCTTGACCTTTTCTGCCCCTTTCAATTTTTCCGGGATCCTGCGGAATTTGAAGGGGGATCCCTTGCCCAACGTAACCTATATCTCTCGATACGAGCGTAAACTTCCGGTTCTCTGTGCATCCCGATTCAAAAAGTACCCCTAGGACCAATATGGGCACCCATCGACCCCCCTCTTGACCTTTTCTGCCCCTTTCAATTTTTCCGGGATCCTGCGGAATTTGAAGGGGATCCTTGCCCAACGTAACCTATATCTCCGATACGAGCGTAAACTTCTGGTTCTCTGTGCATCCCGATTCAAAAAAGTACCCCTAGGACCAATATGGGCACCCATCGACCCCCCTCTTGACCTTTTCTGCCCCTTTCAATTTTTCCGGGATCCTGCGGAATTTGAAGGGGGATCCTTGCCCAACGTAACCTATATCTCCGATACGAGCGTAAACTTCTGGTTCTCTGTGCATCCCGATTCAAAAAAGTACCCCTAGGACCAATATGGGCACCCATCGACCCCCCTCTTGACCTTTCTGCCCCTTTCAATTTTTCCGGGATCCTGCGGAATTTGAAGGGGGATCCTTGCCCAACGTAACCTATATCTCCGATACGAGCGTAAACTTCCGGTTCTCTGTGCATCCCGATTCAAAAAAGTACCCCTAGGACCAATATGGGCACCCATCGACCCCCCCTCTTGACCTTTTCTGCCCCTTTCAATTTTTCCGGGATCCTGCGGAATTTGAAGGGGGATCCTTGCCCAACGTAACCTATATCTCCGATACGAGCGTAAACCTTCCGGTTCTCTGTGCATCCCGATTCAAAAAAGTACCCCTAGGACCAATATGGGCACCCATCGACCCCCCTCTTGACCTTTTCTGCCCCTTTCAATTTTTCCGGGATCCTGCGGAATTTGAAGGGGGATCCTTGCCCAACGTAACCTATATCTCCGATACGAGCGTAAACTTCCGGTTCTCTGTGCATCCCGATTCAAAAAAGTACCCCTAGGACCAATATGGGGCACCCATCGACCCCCCTCTTGACCTTTTCTGCCCCTTTCAATTTTCCGGGATCCTGCGGAATTTGAAGGGGGATCCTTGCCCAACGTAACCTATATCTCCGATACGAGCGTAAACTTCCGGTTCTCTGTGCATCCCGATTCAAAAAAGTACCCCTAGGACCAATATGGGCACCCATCGACCCCCCTCTTGACCTTTTCTGCCCCTTTCAATTTTTCCGGGATCCTGCGGAATTTGAAGGGGGATCCTTGCCCAACGTAACCTATATCTCCGATACGAGCGTAAACTTCCGGTTCTCTGTGCATCCCGATTCAAAAAAGTACCCCTAGGACCAATATGGGCACCCATCGACCCCCCTCTTGACCTTTTCTGCCCCTTTCAATTTTTTCCGGGATCCTGCGGAATTTGAAGGGGGATCCTTGCCCAACGTAACCTATATCTCCGATACGAGCGTAAACTTCCGGTTCTCTGTGCATCCCGATTCAAAAAAGTACCCCTAGGACCAATATGGGCACCCATCGACCCCCCTCTTGACCTTTTCTGCCCCTTTCAATTTTTCCGGGATCCTGCGGAATTTGAAGGGGGATCCTTGCCCAACGTAACCTATATCTCCGATTACGAGCGTAAACTTCCGGTTCTCTGTGCATCCCGATTCAAAAAAGTACCCCTAGGACCAATATGGCACCCATCGACCCCCCTCTTGACCTTTTCTGCCCCTTTCAATTTTTCCGGGATCCTGCGGAATTGAAGGGGGATCCCTTGCCCAACGTAACCTATATCTCCGATACGAGCGTAAACTTCCGGTTCTCATGTGCATCCCGATTCAAAAAAAGTACCCCTAGGGACCAATATGGGCACCCATCGACCCCCCTCTTGACCTTTTCTGCCCCTTTCAATTTTTCCGGGATCCTGCGGAATTTGAAGGGGGATCCTTGCCCAACGTAACCTATATCTCCGATACGAGCGTAAACTTCCGGTTCTCTGTGCATCCCGATTCAAAAAAGGTACCCCTAGGACCCAATATGGGCACCCATCGACCCCCCTCTTGACCTTTTCTGCCCCTTTCAATTTTTCCGGGATCCTGCGGAATTTGAAGGGGGATCCTTGCCCAACGTAACCTATATCTCCGATACGAGCGTAAACTTCCGGTTCTCTGTGCATCCCGATTCAAAAAAGTACCCCTAGGACCAATATGGGCACCCATCGACCCCCCTCTTGACCTTTTCTGCCCCTTTCAATTTTTCCGGGATCCTGCGGAATTTGAAGGGGGATCCTTGCCCAACGTAACCTATATCTCCGATACGAGCGTAAACTTCCGGTTCTCTGTGCATCCCGATTCAAAAAAGTACCCCTAGGACCAATATGGGCACCCATCGACCCCCCTCTTGACCTTTTCTGCCCCTTTCAATTTTTCCGGGATCCTGCGGAATTTGAAGGGGGATCCTTGCCCAACGTAACCTATATCTCCGATACGAGCGTAAACTTCCGGTTCTCTGTGCATCCCGATTCAAAAAAGTACCCCTAGGACCAATATGGGCACCCATCGACCCCCCTCTTGACCTTTTCTGCCCCTTTCAATTTTTCCGGGATCCTGCGGAATTTGAAGGGGGATCCTTGCCCAACGTAACCTATATCTCCGATACGAGCGTAAACTTCCGGTTCTCTGTGCATCCCGATTCAAAAAAGTACCCCTAGGACCAATATGGGCACCCATCGACCCCCCTCTTGACCTTTTCTGCCCCTTTCAATTTTTCCGGGATCCTGCGGAATTTGAAGGGGGATCCTTGCCCAACGTAACCTATATCTCCGATACGAGCGTAAACTTCCGGTTCTCTGTGCATCCCGATTCAAAAAAGTACCCCTAGGACCAATATGGGCACCCATCGACCCCCCTCTTGACCTTTTCTGCCCCTTTCAATTTTTCCGGGATCCTGCGGAATTTGAAGGGGGATCCTTGCCCAACGTAACCTATATCTCCGATACGAGCGTAAACTTCCGGTTCTCTGTGCATCCCGATTCAAAAAAGTACCCCTAGGACCAATATGGGCACCCATCGACCCCCCTCTTGACCTTTTCTGCCCCTTTCAATTTTTCCGGGATCCTGCGGAATTTGAAGGGGGATCCTTGCCCAACGTAACCTATATCTCCGATACGAGCGTAAACTTCCGGTTCTCTGTGCATCCCGATTCAAAAAAGTACCCCTAGGACCAATATGGGCACCCATCGACCCCCCTCTTGACCTTTTCTGCCCCTTTCAATTTTTCCGGGATCCTGCGGAATTTGAAGGGGGATCCTTGCCCAACGTAACCTATATCTCCGATACGAGCGTAAACTTCCGGTTCTCTGTGCATCCCGATTCAAAAAAGTACCCCTAGGACCAATATGGGCACCCATCGACCCCCCTCTTGACCTTTTCTGCCCCTTTCAATTTTTCCGGGATCCTGCGGAATTTGAAGGGGGATCCTTGCCCAACGTAACCTATATCTCCGATACGAGCGTAAACTTCCGGTTCTCTGTGCATCCCGATTCAAAAAAGTACCCCTAGGACCAATATGGGCACCCATCGACCCCCCTCTTGACCTTTTCTGCCCCTTTCAATTTTTCCGGGATCCTGCGGAATTTGAAGGGGGATCCTTGCCCAACGTAACCTATATCTCCGATACGAGCGTAAACTTCCGGTTCTCTGTGCATCCCGATTCAAAAAAGTACCCCTAGGACCAATATGGGCACCCATCGACCCCCCTCTTGACCTTTTCTGCCCCTTTCAATTTTTCCGGGATCCTGCGGAATTTGAAGGGGGATCCTTGCCCAACGTAACCTATATCTCCGATACGAGCGTAAACTTCCGGTTCTCTGTGCATCCCGATTCAAAAAAGTACCCCTAGGACCAATATGGGCACCCATCGACCCCCCTCTTGACCTTTTCTGCCCCTTTCAATTTTTCCGGGATCCTGCGGAATTTGAAGGGGGATCCTTGCCCAACGTAACCTATATCTCCGATACGAGCGTAAACTTCCGGTTCTCTGTGCATCCCGATTCAAAAAAGTACCCCTAGGACCAATATGGGCACCCATCGACCCCCCTCTTGACCTTTTCTGCCCCTTTCAATTTTTCCGGGATCCTGCGGAATTTGAAGGGGGATCCTTGCCCAACGTAACCTATATCTCCGATACGAGCGTAAACTTCCGGTTCTCTGTGCATCCCGATTCAAAAAAGTACCCCTAGGACCAATATGGGCACCCATCGACCCCCCTCTTGACCTTTTCTGCCCCTTTCAATTTTTCCGGGATCCTGCGGAATTTGAAGGGGGATCCTTGCCCAACGTAACCTATATCTCCGATACGAGCGTAAACTTCCGGTTCTCTGTGCATCCCGATTCAAAAAAGTACCCCTAGGACCAATATGGGCACCCATCGACCCCCCTCTTGACCTTTTCTGCCCCTTTCAATTTTTCCGGGATCCTGCGGAATTTGAAGGGGGATCCTTGCCCAACGTAACCTATATCTCCGATACGAGCGTAAACTTCCGGTTCTCTGTGCATCCCGATTCAAAAAAGTACCCCTAGGGCCAATATGGGCACCCATCGACCCCCCTCTTGACCTTTTCTGCCCCTTTCAATTTTTCCGGGATCCTGCGGAATTTGAAGGGGGATCCTTGCCCAACGTAACCTATATCTCCGATACGAGCGTAAACTTCCGGTTCTCTGTGCATCCCGATTCAAAAAAGTACCCCTAGGGCCAATATGGGCACCCATCGACCCCCCTCTTGACCTTTTCTGCCCCTTTCAATTTTTCCGGGATCCTGCGGAATTTGAAGGGGGATCCTTGCCCAACGTAACCTATATCTCCGATACGAGCGTAAACTTCCGGTTCTCTGTGCATCCCGATTCAAAAAAGTACCCCTAGGACCAATATGGGCACCCATCGACCCCCCTCTTGACCTTTTCTGCCCCTTTCAATTTTTCCGGGATCCTGCGGAATTTGAAGGGGGATCCTTGCCCAACGTAACCTATATCTCCGATACGAGCGTAAACTTCCGGTTCTCTGTGCATCCCGATTCAAAAAAGTACCCCTAGGACCAATATGGGCACCCATCGACCCCCCTCTTGACCTTTTCTGCCCCTTTCAATTTTTCCGGGATCCTGCGGAATTTGAAGGGGGATCCTTGCCCAACGTAACCTATATCTCCGATACGAGCGTAAACTTCCGGTTCTCTGTGCATCCCGATTCAAAAAAGTACCCCTAGGACCAATATGGGCACCCATCGACCCCCCTCTTGACCTTTTCTGCCCCTTTCAATTTTTCCGGGATCCTGCGGAATTTGAAGGGGGATCCTTGCCCAACGTAACCTATATCTCCGATACGAGCGTAAACTTCCGGTTCTCTGTGCATCCCGATTCAAAAAAGTACCCCTAGGACCAATATGGGCACCCATCGACCCCCCTCTTGACCTTTTCTGCCCCTTTCAATTTTTCCGGGATCCTGCGGAATTTGAAGGGGGATCCTTGCCCAACGTAACCTATATCTCCGATACGAGCGTAAACTTCCGGTTCTCTGTGCATCCCGATTCAAAAAAGTACCCCTAGGACCAATATGGGCACCCATCGACCCCCCTCTTGACCTTTTCTGCCCCTTTCAATTTTTCCGGGATCCTGCGGAATTTGAAGGGGGATCCTTGCCCAACGTAACCTATATCTCCGATACGAGCGTAAACTTCCGGTTCTCTGTGCATCCCGATTCAAAAAAGTACCCCTAGGACCAATATGGGCACCCATCGACCCCCCTCTTGACCTTTTCTGCCCCTTTCAATTTTTCCGGGATCCTGCGGAATTTGAAGGGGGATCCTTGCCCAACGTAACCTATATCTCCGATACGAGCGTAAACTTCCGGTTCTCTGTGCATCCCGATTCAAAAAAGTACCCCTAGGACCAATATGGGCACCCATCGACCCCCCTCTTGACCTTTTCTGCCCCTTTCAATTTTTCCGGGATCCTGCGGAATTTGAAGGGGGATCCTTGCCCAACGTAACCTATATCTCCGATACGAGCGTAAACTTCCGGTTCTCTGTGCATCCCGATTCAAAAAAGTACCCCTAGGACCAATATGGGCACCCATCGACCCCCCTCTTGACCTTTTCTGCCCCTTTCAATTTTTCCGGGATCCTGCGGAATTTGAAGGGGGATCCTTGCCCAACGTAACCTATATCTCCGATACGAGCGTAAACTTCCGGTTCTCTGTGCATCCCGATTCAAAAAAGTACCCCTAGGACCAATATGGGCACCCATCGACCCCCCTCTTGACCTTTTCTGCCCCTTTCAATTTTTCCGGGATCCTGCGGAATTTGAAGGGGGATCCTTGCCCAACGTAACCTATATCTCCGATACGAGCGTAAACTTCCGGTTCTCTGTGCATCCCGATTCAAAAAAGTACCCCTAGGACCAATATGGGCACCCATCGACCCCCCTCTTGACCTTTTCTGCCCCTTTCAATTTTTCCGGGATCCTGCGGAATTTGAAGGGGGATCCTTGCCCAACGTAACCTATATCTCCGATACGAGCGTAAACTTCCGGTTCTCTGTGCATCCCGATTCAAAAAAGTACCCCTAGGACCAATATGGGCACCCATCGACCCCCCTCTTGACCTTTTCTGCCCCTTTCAATTTTTCCGGGATCCTGCGGAATTTGAAGGGGGATCCTTGCCCAACGTAACCTATATCTCCGATACGAGCGTAAACTTCCGGTTCTCTGTGCATCCCGATTCAAAAAAGTACCCCTAGGACCAATATGGGCACCCATCGACCCCCCTCTTGACCTTTTCTGCCCCTTTCAATTTTTCCGGGATCCTGCGGAATTTGAAGGGGGATCCTTGCCCAACGTAACCTATATCTCCGATACGAGCGTAAACTTCCGGTTCTCTGTGCATCCCGATTCAAAAAAGTACCCCTAGGACCAATATGGGCACCCATCGACCCCCCTCTTGACCTTTTCTGCCCCTTTCAATTTTTCCGGGATCCTGCGGAATTTGAAGGGGGATCCTTGCCCAACGTAACCTATATCTCCGATACGAGCGTAAACTTCCGGTTCTCTGTGCATCCCGATTCAAAAAAGTACCCCTAGGACCAATATGGGCACCCATCGACCCCCCTCTTGACCTTTTCTGCCCCTTTCAATTTTTCCGGGATCCTGCGGAATTTGAAGGGGGATCCTTGCCCAACGTAACCTATATCTCCGATACGAGCGTAAACTTCCGGTTCTCTGTGCATCCCGATTCAAAAAAGTACCCCTAGGACCAATATGGGCACCCATCGACCCCCCTCTTGACCTTTTCTGCCCCTTTCAATTTTTCCGGGATCCTGCGGAATTTGAAGGGGGATCCTTGCCCAACGTAACCTATATCTCCGATACGAGCGTAAACTTCCGGTTCTCTGTGCATCCCGATTCAAAAAAGTACCCCTAGGACCAATATGGGCACCCATCGACCCCCCTCTTGACCTTTTCTGCCCCTTTCAATTTTCCGGGATCCTGCGGAATTTGAAGGGGGATCCTTGCCCAACGTAACCTATATCTCCGATACGAGCGTAAACTTCCGGTTCTCTGTGCATCCCGATTCAAAAAAGTACCCCTAGGACCAATATGGGCACCCATCGACCCCCCTCTTGACCTTTTCTGCCCCTTTCAATTTTCACCCGTCAGGTGTACTACAAACGTCAAATATACAGCTGAAAATTATTTTAATTAATTATTCGTGCCTTAGTTGGCCTATGAGTATGCTTTTGTCTTTTGTTAATATTGCTTACTAAGTACATGTACATTGCTTCGTATTTGAATTAACGTTTCAAAATTTAAATACATGGAGTTAAAAAATACTATTTTCTAGACAAGTGTGGCCACTAAAAGTATGTCTCGCCTGCCGGCACCATCGCTAAAATCAACTACCTAAGCTTTCATTTCTTGATATAAACACAAAAAGTGTCAGTATACCTAATAACAGATGCCTAGTTATAATACTATTCAAGCAATCCATTGTCCACACAAGTATTACAAAAAGTTTTCTGTCTGAAAAAAAGACCAAAGTTCACAGAGTCACTGGAGTGTAAAAATGGGGTCATGGTCACATAGCATGGTGACAGCTGCGTTGTCCATAACCGCAACTGTCTGTTTACCCAATATCAGATGCCTAGCTATTATAACTTTTCAGCAATTCATTGTCCATAAAAGTCTTACAAAAAAGTTTTTCGGCCTGAAAAAGACCTAAGTTCACAGATTCACTGGAGCGTGAAAATGAGGTCAGGGTCACACGGCATGGTAACAGTTGCATAGACCATAACCTGAACTGTCTGTATACTAAATATCAGATGCCTAGCTATTATACTTTTCAAGCAATTCATCGTCCACAAAAGTCTTACAAAAAAGTTAACAGCCTGAAAAAAGACCTAAGTTCACAGAGTCACTGGAGCGTGAAAATGAGGTCAGGGTCACATGGCATGGTAACAGTTGCGTAGACCATAACCTGAACTGTCTGTATACCAAATATAAGATGCCTAGCTATTATACTTTTCAAGCAATTCATTGTCCACAAAAGTCTTACAAAAAAGTTTACGGCCTGAAAAAAGACCTAAGTTCACAGAGTCACTGGAGCGTGAAATGGGGTCAGGGTCAAACGGCATGGTGACAGTTGCGTAGACCATAACCTGAACTATCTGTATACCAAATATCAGATGCCTAGCTATTATACTTTTCAAGCAATTCAATGTCCACAAAAGTCTTACAAAAAAGTTTACGACGCCGCCGCCGCCGCCGCCGTCGCCGCCGCCGCCGGAAAGTAATACCTATGTCTCGCCTTCCGCGACTATTCGTTGCAGGCGAGACAAAAAACGCCATACACGTTTCTAACGATTAATAAAGTAAATACAAGTACATGAAGTTTACAAAAACATAAATTGAGAGAAAAAAAACAGACAAAAATAAGTAGTACATGTATGCAAAACGTCAAAACCGTACTAGAGATTGTTTTTAGTTTTTTTTTTTTTTGTTCTTTAAGTTCGTATCTGATATTTCGAGTTGAACTTTAATAGATTACTTTAAAAAGAACACTTCTGGACTTTACTTTACGTTTTTAATAAATCGAACGGAACAGATACTTAGAAACTCAAAGTGTAGGTTTATATTCATTTAGAAATATGAATAGGGAACTGAATAATGAATAAGGAACTGTTCCTGATTCACATTCAAATCGGGAATCGGGAACCGGGAATAAGGAACCAACTTGACGCTTCTTATTTTATTCGGAATATATACAGCACTTTAACGAACTCGATTTAATTTTAACTCCAAGGTCATTTGTGTTCACATTCTTTGTTGCAATATTAACCTTATTTCCTTTGTAAATTATGTTTTCGAAGTTTATAGTTGTTTTTTGTTAATTTATTTAATAATTACAGTCGGAAAACCAAGTAGTTTTGACAAAATGTAGTTTGTTTTTGAAGTTTACAAACAGAAACCTGTGGGTGCGTTTGAATAGTTGGTGTGTTTGACTTTGATTATAAAAAAAATATGAATAAGGAATGTAGCAGTGTTGAAGTTGCGTCTTTTGGTTCAAAGAGTAGATCAAGCTTTTAAAGAAACCAAGTAAAAGAAAATTAAAACCAGTTTCTGACGATTCCGTTGCCTGAAGATAGTTTCTTAGGGAGCGACCATTGGATTTTTATGGGGGGGTGGGCTATGGTTAAATTTGAAATAAAAAGGCAGGATGGCAAAAATCCAAAAATAAAAGGCAGGACAGTGCTTTGTGTAAAAAAAAATGGCAGGATGGGTTTTTTGGCTAAAAAATTTATAGTTACTTAAAAAATAATCCAGGCTCGACTTTTTCCGAAAATAAAAAGGCAGGACGAAGCAAATATCCATAGCTCCCCCATATAAATCAAATGGTTGATCCCTTATTGAAAAAAATCTAAGTATGGCGGCCAACAAAATTTCATAATACTGAATAAAAAACATAACCATAGTTTCCAAATGCTTTGTATTTAGCTGGTTACTTCCAAAATCCGGAAAAAGGGAAGAGTTTGAAAAATTGCAGAAGAATATCGTTAACGGGAAAATTTTTGCCTGGGGATTTTTTCCCCTAAATTCGCAAACTCAAACTATCCGCAAAAATATCCCCCTCGCGAATGCTTTCTTTTCAAGCGTATAAAATATAAGTAATCAGATGGAACGTAATTTTATCCCCACACGCGAAAGGTAATATTTACAACAACAACAACAAAACGCGAAAATTTCCACGTTTACAGTATGCGATCATATGTCCTCTTTAGTCTTGTAATCACGAAAAGGCAGCTTTCATCTTGTACAAGTCGACGAAATGTATTTCAGTAGAGGTGAAAAAGGAAGGTTTTTTTTAAATCTGACAACACGAATAAGTTTGTTTAGGTGTGCATTTCCTTCATTCAGATGGAAAACACATGTGAAGGGTGGGTGGGGCCATGAATAGGCCACCAGCGCCAAGCTTGTCGGTAAAGAGGTACATTAAAGAGCGCTCAGAAAACTTACATCGAGTCAGGCCGCTTTGACCACAAAGCGACTGGGATGTGTGTCCCAGGTGATTGAATGAGGGGAGTCCTGTCATAAAGAATGGATAAAATGTTCAGTTTCTCGCACGTTAAAGAACTCTGATGCAGGTCTCGATAAGAGTAGAACCCGCAGGATCCCTATGCACGAAGCTTAATTGTCCGATCAAAACCTAGCTTTCATCTATTTTAGATATAACAATGGCAGTCAACTTTCTAACCCTATTGGCTTTGTGTCCCCAATTCTTCCATTTCAAACTAGTAGAATACTAACTGACTGGTTGCAAACAGAGTTATTTTAAAATTCTATTGATATCAGAAGGTTTATTATCTCATTCACTCTGGTGTATCTTCTATCAACTGTTGTTCAGATTTTGCCTTTTGCACATGCTCTTAGTGGTTGTTACTCGACATCACGACTTTTTGTTTCAAAAAGGCCTTGTATAACGCAATGAAAAAGAATCCGGATCGTTTTGCAAATCTTACTGCCATAGCAAACGATTACCACTGATGACGCTATTGAAAAAAGAAAGGATTTTTTTTGCAGTTTTATATACTAGTAGTCTATAATAGAGTTTCTAATATAAAACTTTGAACCTGTAATTTTGATTTAATAATTACTGCAGACTTTTTAAGAGACTTGATTTGTTTATGCAGTTGTAAAAATGTTGTGTTACTAAATTAAAATGTGTCTGTAAGGAACAGGATCTTTCGTGCACATGCTTGTGTCTTTGTCAAAATGGGGAAAACTGTTGCTATCACCAAACTGTTGTTACAACTGATGCAGTTGAGGTGCCTGAAGAATCAGATTATCTAAAGTGTTGTTATTTCAAACCATACTAGGGATAATTGCCGTACTTGACACACTAATGTAGTCAGATATATATACGTGTACGAAGAAAATAGCATAGATTGATGTGTGCTGCATGTTCAAAATTTCTTAAATGGGGAGGAGTGTAAACCATTTTTATAACACGTGAATAGTGAAATAAACCCTAATTATACTTAATTTTATGCTATCCTATTTTGTTTTGACATCCTGAATGGAATATTTAAAAAATATCCCAATGTTTATTCCATTTTTATTTTTATGCAACTTGACCTGTGACGGGAACTCGATCAGATCTCAAAATACGTGAATAAAGATCCGTAAAAGCATTTGCCATAGTGAAGCTGGGTCACACAGCTAATCATGTGAACAAAAACAAAACCAAAATGTCAATAAAATATAGATAAAAAACTATTTTTGTATTAAAAAACAATCTTTTTTACATACAATTTTAGCAGACCGGATATGGCGTCTGTGTGTGTAATTTGAAACATTTTTTTCTTGTAATAGCTTTATAGTTCTTTATATTAAGCGTTTTTGGTGTTGCTTTCATTTTGTTTTCCCTATTTTAAGATTTTAACGCGTTTTAACTATTCTGTACTTCATAGAGCGTTTTCCACTCATGACCTTTGACCTTGATTTTTGACATGATGGCACCAGATATTATGGCGACGACATTCATTTCCTGAAAGAAGAATGATATTGCTTTTCACACAGCTTTTCAAAATCCATGTGACAGATGGGTCATTTAAATTTTTCAAAATTGACAATCCGTCACTCTACTATAAAGAAGTATAACAAGACATGCATATTTTCATAAGTCGGTAAAATACTAGTTTTTAGTGTGGGCTGTACATGTACCCTTATTGATTTAATCTTTATTCAAGTCTGCAATGATTGCTGTCAATGGCTATTTTTGGTCGGATTTCACGGAGTGAAAAATCCGGGTTATAAAATGGTGAATGTCAGGCCGTTGGATGGCGGTCGGGCGGGGAAGAAATTTTCGTAACAGTTTTCTCGGCAACTACTAATAACAGCCACTTGATAATTGGTATACAGCATCAGGGTGGAGTCCCATAACGTTGGATTCGATTTCAGGTCATTTTTGACTTTGACAGATTTTTGATTTATTTTGTTGGTGAGGGATACTGAAATGCAAGATATACATTTAGGACTATTTTTTTTCACATTTTTGTTATGTTTTTTTAATTTTTTATTTTTAATATGTTGCCTTATTTAATTTATTAGTACATGTAGTACATGTTTATGCACTGTCCATAGTATATGTAGGAAGTCAAGAGATTGGTAATCAATTAATCTTGGTCATGCAAACTGAGGTCTAAAACAATTATAGAAATAACTTTGATGTTTCTGTTTTTTTTTCTTTGGGGGAATCTTTGGGACACTTAAGGCCCCAAACTAGCAGTGAAGGGCTTCATACCCATTTTTTTTTCGGACGGGGGGGGGGGGGAGATTCAAATATTTGCTAAGAAGGGAATCGGTTAAAAATTTTGACTTGTCGGTATCAAAATATTATGGCTAATCATTGCCTAGTTGGCCTTTTGATTTGTATTTTTTCTTGGCAAAAATGAATACCAAGCAGTTTATTATTATATAAAATAAGATATTGTAAGGTTGTTTTCTATCAGTGTTTTCTATCTTTCATATATATATTCTTTATACAAATATATAACCCCTTGTACACTTTTTTTTTCATCCAAAATAATTTGTTCTTGTACAGGTTATGACTTGTGTGATGGCAAGCGGGGGCATCTTTGTCCCATGGACACATATCTTCTTTATTTTTATTATCTAATATAATAACACATTTTTATACCCCCGCTTCGAAGAAGAGGGGGGTATACTGTTTTACCCCAATCATTAGATTGGTTTTACCCTTGTCCGTCCGTCCGTAACAAAACTTCCGTCACAGTTTTCTAAGCAACTACATGAAATAGAGTTCTGATATTTTGTATACAGCTTAATCATATGGTCCCATATGGTGTATACCGATTTTATGTTCCTACGTAGTCTACTTCCTGTTTATCGAATACTTAGGTTTTAACACATAATAGACATATATGCAAAATTTTCGTCACAGTCTCCCAAGCAACTACATGAGATAGAGATCTGATATTTTGTATACAGCTTTATCTTATAGTCCCATATGGTGTATACCGATTTTATGTTCCTACGTAGTCTACTTCCTGTTTACCGAATACTTAGGTTTTAACACATAATAGACATAAATGCAAAATTTTCGTCACAGTTTCCCAAGCAACTATATACATGAGATAGAGGTCTGATATTTTGTATACAGCTTTATCTTATAGTCCCATATGGTGTATACCGATTTTATATTCCTACATAGTCTACTTCCTGTTTACCGAATACTTAGGTTTTAACACATAATAGACATAAATGCAAAATTTCCATCACAGTTTCCCAAGCAACTACATGAGATAGAGGTCTGATATTTTGTATACAGCTTTATCCTAAAGTACCATATGGTGTATACCAATTTTATGCTCCTAGGTTGTCTACTTCCTGTTTACCGAATACTTGCGTTTTAACACATAATAGACATAAATGCAAAATTTCCGTCACAGTTTCCCAAGCAACTACATGAGATAGAGTTCTGATATTTTGTATACAACTTTATCCTATAATACCATATGGTGTATAGTGATTTTATGTTCCTAGGTCAACTACTTCCTGTTTACCGAGTATTTAAACTTGTATGCATGGCTTAGTTTGGGGAGCGGGGGTATCACTAGTGAGCATTAGCTCACAGATTTACTTGTCCTTTGTGTAA